>ML675604.1:68346222-68613477 GCA_007922155.1 Mesoclemmys tuberculata | reverse complement strand
TATATATATATATATATATATATATATATATATATATATATATATATGAACACAAAACCTAGTACAGAACTTTAAGGCACAGCACCTGCCATTAATCTTTTACCATAACGAAAATAGACCATTTTATCCTATTCTTTGCTTTCCATCTCCCAGCCAGTTTTTGACTCATGACAGTATTTTGCCACACACACCATGATTACTTAACTTCTTTAGTAGCCTTGCATAGGAAACTGTCAAAGGCCTTTTGGCAGTCTAAATGCATTTTGTCAATCTATTCTTCTTTACCCGCTACATTACTGAGATGTTCAAAGACTTCTAAGAGATTAATGAGGCATGATTTTTCTTTGCAGAAACAGTGCTGGTTAGGCCCGATCACATCATGATCTGCCAGATGTTTTGTTATTCTGTTTGCAATAAAAATTTCAACCAATTTGTCAGGTACAGATGTAAAGCTTACTGGTCTATAATTCCCTGGATCACATCAACACCTTCTTAAAATATAGGTACAGAATTTGCTACCCTCCACACATCTGGAACAACAGCTTTTTGAAATGAGAAATTACCTATTTTTATTAGCAGCTCAGCTGTGTCATACTTATACTCTTTCAGAATCATGGAGGTACCATCATGGCCCAGTGCCTTATTGCATTTTAAATCATCAACAGCTCTTCTTCTGTCACCTCAATCCCAGAGACCACCCCATCTTTGTTACCAGAAAAGAAAAGGTTTAGGGTTGGGATCTCCCCAGTGAAGACTGAAGCTGACGCCTGTGATAGGGCATACCAGCCCACAACACTGCCTCTTTGATGTGTCTAAACTTGGCGCACTCAATTTCTTGTTCTTGATCTGGAGACCAGTGCTAATAATATATTTGTATTTTTACAGCTTAGGAATTACATCCATAGAGATTCAATTGTGTGGTCCTCTCAGTTCAGCATTTTTATCTCACTATAATATATGGAATCCTTGAAATACAGCTTTATTTTCTCACTTCTTTGGCCTAGTCTGTCCTTCCTGCATAGTTTGCAACAGGTATTACAGTATCTCTAAAAAATTTTGACATTCCACCACTTCTCCAGAAAACCTGTTATATCAAGATCCCTGTTGATTGTCAGGCAGTCTATTTAATCAATTTTTGCTTCTAAGCATCTTCCATTTGTATACAGACATTTATAGTCTTGACTAGCTGCCTCTTTTTATATAATCCCTTATTTTGACACCCTGCTGATTCTATAGAATGTATATCTGTGTTCTTATCCCATCCCTGTTCTAGTTCAGTTGTAATTTGCATTCTACCCATCCTTAGATACACAGATACTGTTGTATTACTGACCTCTTTAGCAGATGTCTCTGTCTGATTTATGTGCACCTTTAAGCTGCTTTAAAACCATCTTAACTGGCCAATGGAGGAGTCTCCACACATAAGGGGTATTCTTAGGAGGTGTACAGCATTGATATTGGCTCCTACCCCAACCTTTTGTTGGTCAACAGTGTTGGGAGTAGGGTGGGCTCCTTTACTCTCAACTGATCTCCAGCTTCCAGAATAGTCCTTTGGGGCCACTGGCAGCCAGTGTAAATCAGCCTTTGTCTCCACACATTTAAGCTACACAAAGCACTCCTTGGCCACAGCCTAAGATCTGTACCAGTTACATCTTCCCTCAATCATCTCATCCCATACCCAGATAGTGTCACCTTTCTTCAGAATCTCACTTGCCAAACCTCTTATTTTTGCTGCTTTTCTCTGAACTCTCTCCAGCCTGTTAGAAGTGTTGTGTCAAAACTGAACACAGTATCCTAATAAGACCTACCCAGTGCTTAATCATTACTTCAATTGTTTTTACATGTGACACTCCTATAACTCATTCTTAGCATTTAACCGTTTTTTGACAAAACTTCACGGGTAACGTATTCAATTTTGCACAATGACATCCTTCCGTAGTATTTACGTACAGCTTTCTATGTTTGTACATTTGATTATTCCTATTATGCATATTAATTTATATTTGTCTTTATTGAATCTTTTTTTCATGATAATCCATTTCTCCAGTATATTAAGATCAGGATATTAAGATTGTACTGAAATCCTATTTGCCAAAGTATTAGTGATACTTATCAGTTTTGTATCATCCAAAGACATGACATGTTCTCTAAACCATTAAGGAGACTATTTAACAGTATTGGACTCAGAATGGACTCTGTACGCACTTTAGATGCCACCTCACAATGTCAAACTGAACAACTGATAATTACTCACTCTCAGGTTATTTTTGTTTTAAATCAAACTGTGATGTCATTTTATAGTACTCTCATCTAACCAGGTTTCTCTAATTTCCCATGAAGATACCATGTGCAACTGGGTCAAATGGCATATTAAAGTAAAGCTGCTGTTATTCTACACTCACTCAAATGGGTGCAGTTGTCACTGGAATCAATGGCTGTTTGTGCATGAATACCATTTTCTCTAAGGAATTTGCTACTTTTTCTTTAGCTAATAAGTTCGTTATTGTATCAAAGAAGCTTACTGTGCCCGAATACCTTCTCTGCTAGCCTCTGAGTTTGAAGCTGAAGATCTGGCTTTGGGTGATCACTAGATTTGTTCTCTATCACAGAACCTACAAAGAACTGGAAATCAGCACCTGGTCTGGAAAAAGATATAAAATATTAAGATTGGGAAAAACGGAGTTTGCTGTTACTAAAATTTTTGAAATGCTGGGGAAATGTACTAAATGTTAATAATCCAATTTAGTATGGAATAATTCCATTTAGGTATTCACTTAAAGTCTTCATGTCAATCAACAAAAAAGCATGAACAAACATTACAGTACAGGTATTGAAGGGTATGTGCTGTTTAGGAAAGACAGAAATAAAGGCAAAGCTGGTAGAGTAGAATTCTATATCAACTATGAGGTAGACTGAAAAGAAATTAGAAGTGATGGAATAGACAAGACAGAGTCTGCCTGGGCAAAAATCATATTGGGGAAGAAAGCTACTAGAACTTCCCCTGGGATAGTGCTTGGGGAGTGCTACAGACCACCAGGATCCGACTTGGATATGGATGGAGACCTTCTTAATGTTTTTAATTCAGTAAATACCCTTGGAAATCGTGTGATTATGGGAGACCAACTTCCCAGATATAGACTGGAGGACAAGTGCTAGTAATAATAATAAGACCCAGATTTTCCTGTATGTGATAGCTAACAGATTCCTTCACCAAATAGTTCCTGAACCAACAAGAGGAGGTGTCATTTCAGATTTGGTATTAGTGAGTACTTCATAGAAAAACTGGTTGTAGGGGACAACTTTGGTTCGAGCAACCATGAGCTAAATGGAAGGATAAACAAAAATAGATCTGTTACTAGGGTCTTTGATTTCAAATGGGCTAACTTTAAAAAATTAAGGGAATTAGGGAAGTGGACTGGACTGAAGAACTCATGGATCTAAAGGTGGAGGAGGCTTGGAATTACTTCAAGTCATTGTTGCAAAAACTATCTGAAGCCTGCATCCCAAGGAAGGGGAAAAAATTCATAGGCAAGAACTATAGATCAAGCTGGATGAGCAAGCATCTCAGACAGGTAATTAAGAGAAAGCAGAAAGCCTTCAAGGAGTGGAAGATGGGAGGGATCAGCAAGGAAAGCTATCTCTTGGAGGTCAGAACATGGAGGAATAAAGTGAGAAAGGCCAAAAGCCAAGCAGAGTTGGACCTTGCAAAGGGAATTAAAACCAACAGTAAAAGGTTATATAGCCATATAAATAGGAAGACAAAGAAAGAAGTGGGAGCACTAAGGATGGAGGTTAAGGATAATCTAGGCATGGCCCAATATCTAAATAAATACTTTGCTTCAGTTTTTCATGAGGCTAATGAAGAGCTTAGGGATAGTGTCAGGATGGCTAATGGGAATGAGGATACTGAGGTAGAAATTACCACATCTGAGGTAGAAGCCAAACTCAAACACCTTAATGGGACTAAATCAGAGGGCCCAGATAATCTCCATCCAAGAATATTAAAGAAACTGGCACATGAAATTGCAAGGCCATTAGCAAGGATTTTTAATTAATCTGTAAACTCAGGGGTCATACCATGTGACTGGAGAATTGCTAACATACTTCTTATTTTTAAGAAAGGGGAAAAAAAGTGATTCTGGTCATTACAACCCTGTTAGTTTGACCCCAGTAGTATGCAAGGTGTTGAAAAATTTTGAAAGAGAAAGTAGTTAAGGACATCAAGGTTAACAGTAATTGGGACAAAATACAACATGATTTTACAAAGGTAGATTGTGTCAGACCAACCTGATCTCCTTTGAGAAGATAACTCTTTTTCCTAGACAAAGGGAATGCAGTATATCTAATTTACCTAGATTTCACTAAGGCATTTGATACAGTTCCACATGGGGAATTATTAGTTAAATTGGAAAAGATGGGGATTAATATGAAAACAGGAAAATTGGTAAGTGTAGCAAGGGGGCAAGGCCTCCCTCAGAGATGGACAGAAAAAGGACAGCCTGATGCCCGGTAGGCAGAGCCAGAACAACCCTGCCCACTCCACTGGAAGTTGAGGGGTGAGACAGGAAATATAAAAGGTGAGCCAGCTAGCTCAGCTTGGAGGGAGCTGCTGGAGGGGAAAGGCTGTTTCTCCACTGCTGCTGCTGCTCCAGTCTGACTACTGCCCTGCTGGGGAGCTGCCAGAGCCGCTTGCCTGTGACTGGGAGGAGCTGCCTGCTGGGAATGACCTAGAGAAGCTGCTGGCTGCCTCCGATGATGAGGGCCTGTGGGCGCTCCCCTGGGCACCTATCCTGAGGAGACTGAAGGCAATGCCAAGGCCCAGGTACTCCAGGGAAAAGGGGAAGGAAGGAGCCCAGAAGAGACGGATGACTGTCATGCTAATTCCCCTGTTAGATTTCTGCACCCACACAAGCCCAGTAGCAAGGGGATGTGGCCTCCCTCCCAGACAGACAGGGAGGAACAGCCTGACGCCTTACAGTAAGAAACTGGTTAAAGGGGAGACTACAACGGGTCATAATGAAAGGTGAACTATCAGGCTGGAGGGAGGTTACTAGTGGTGTTCCTCAGGATCGGTCTTGGGACTGATCCTCTTTAACCTTTTTATTACTGACCTTGGCACAAAAAGTGGGAGTGTGCTAATAAAGTTTGCGGATGACACAAAGTTGGGAGGTATTGCCAATCCAGAGAGAGACTGGGATATCATACAAGCAAATCTGGATGACCTTGTAAACTGGAGTAATAGAATGAAATTTAATAGTGGAAAATGCAAGGTCATGCATTTAGGGACGAATAACAAGAATTTTTGCTATAAGCTGGGGATGCATCAGTTGGAAGTGAGAAAGGAGGAGCAGGACCTGGGCGTACTGGTTGATCTCAGGATAACTATGAGCCTCCAATGTGATGTGGTCATGAAAAAAGCAGGTCTTAGGATGCATCCAGTAGAGATAGAGTGTTGTTGGTACTGTTATACAAGATGCTGATGAGACCTCATCTGGAATACTGTGTGAAGTTCTGGTGTCCCATGTTTAAGAAAGATGAATTCAAACTGGAACAGGTGCAGAGAAGGGCTACTAGGATGATCCGAGGAATGGAAAACCTGCCTTATGAGAGGAGATTCAAAGAGCTTGCCTCGTTTAGCCTTGCCAAAAGAAGGCTGAGGTGATACATGATTGCTCTCTATAAATACATCAGAGGGATAAATACCAGGGAGGGAGAAGAGTTATTTAAGTTCAGCACCAATGTGGACACAAGAACAAATGGATATAAACTGGCCATTAGGAAGTTTAGACCTAAACTTAGATGAAGGTTTCTAACCATCAGAGGAGTAAAGTTCTGGAACAGCCTTTGAAGGGGAGCAGTGGGGGCAAGAAACCTAGCTGGCTTCAAGACTGAGCTTGATAAGTTTATGGAGGGGATGGTATGATGGGACAGCCTAATTTGGCCATTAACAGATATTTGTCTACTAGCAGTAAATATGTTCAATGGGATGTTAGATGGGGTGGGTTCTCAGTTACCACAGAGAATTCTTTCTGGGTGTCTGGCTGGTGAGACTTTCCCACATGCTCAGGGTTTAGCTGATTGCCATATTTGGGGTTGAGAAGGAATTTTTCCCCAGGGCGGATTGGCAGAGGCTCTGCAGGTTTTTTGCCTTCCTCTGAAACGCGGAACATGGATTGCTTGCTGGTAGATTCTCTGTATCTTGAAGTCTTTCAATCATGATTTGAGGACTTCAATAACTCAGTCATAAATTAGGAGTCTATTACAGGAGTGGGTGGGTGAGGTTCTGTGGCCTGCATTGTGCAGGAGGTCAGACTAGATGATCATGATGGTCCCTTCTGACCTTAAAGTCTATGAATCTAACATATTTTGCATGTCCCCAATATCCTTTGAGAAGAATCACAAGAGCATATTACAATTTCATATGAGCAATAATGGAACTTTTAACAGATATTTTTCCAATTACCACTTGTTAATTTCAGTATCTGATTAAAATAAATATCAATATATTTTTAGGTAGACCAGTGAAAAGGTAAATGACACTGCAGTCAACAGTTGACCATTATGTGTGACTTACAAAAGCATAAAGGAGAAATGACAAAATTGAACAATTTGTGATGCCTGAAAGATACTGGCTAAGGAAAAAAATATTCAATAATGCAATCACACAACCTGTGCAAAAATGCTACTTCCTTAAGACTTTTCAGAATGTCTCTGATCTTTAGTGGTTTTCAAAAGCCAAGTCTAACAAGCAAACAATATTTCACATTAGTCAGCACATTATATAAAATACCACAGTATAGAAAATGCAGTTGTGTTATCATTTTTCAAACACATCATGCACATGGGAAATAAAAGCTGTTATAAGGCAAAGACTATGTACAGAACAGCTAGAGTATAGGTGGAATTAGTTGGTTAGCTAGTTTAAAGGAATCCATTTTTCCTTTGTCAGGCAAACTGTCTTGAGTAAAGGTTAAGGAAATGGTACTAGACTCTCCCATCTCCAACTGCTGTGCTGCATGCCACATGCTTTACAGTTCTCTGCTCCAGCAGTGGCTGCACTTTGGTGATGCTATTTTTATTTAGGGTCTGATCCTATAAACATTACCGCAGAAGGGCTCTGATCCAGCAAAATAGTTAAACATAAACTTTAAGCATATGAATAGTACAACTGACATCAATAAGACTACCCACTTCTATGCCAGATAGTAGGCATTTGTAGGACATAGAACACAGTGTAGAGAGAACTCTAGGATTCTTCTAGATTGATGCTATTGAATATGTACCTGGCTATAGAAAAGCCCAACCTACAGTGATGCATGGATAAATGTACACTTAATATTTTTTCATTCTTCCCCTAATTACTGTATTCCCTTTGTATATGACTGAAGAGCATAACACTTTATATTAGGAATTCTTTCACTGGCAATAAAATCCAATTTACTTTTTGCATCTCTCAGACAGGACAATGAAAATCAATATGAATGTCACTTCTATTCCTAATCATTTTCACTTTCAGATTTTTAGTGCTGCAATTTTTTGCATTTCAGGTATTACAGTGGGATATTTATTTCAACCGGATTTTTTTAAAAAAGTCAGAAATGATTCTGTTAGTTTTTAGTTTCATAAAAGCTTACTTTTAAAAAAATTAAATGGTGAGCCAGATTTAAGTTAAACATTTATCTAAAATTGACTGGGAAAAATACAAATTATAATCTTTATATTAGCCAGTACTGTTTGATTTTCTGTATTCATATTTCCCTAAAACCTCACTGAGATCCTGCAGTTATTCATCACAAAAGAACTTTTAGTTTATCAGAACATAAAGTATAAATATCTTACCGTTTTTTGGAGACAGGAACTGCAGATATTGACTTTATCAAATTTTCTGGTGGCAGATTCAAAACTCTTGAAAGCTAGATTTGAAATACAGACCAAAACTATAATAAGATTTTCAGTAAAGATATTCCCTGTTTAGGTTCCAATGTGGATGTGACATACATTTTTATAAATGTATTGCCATCCAGACTGGTGGGGAAAATATTTTAGCTGAAGATATTTTAAGATCAGTTTTTAAAAATATGTTACAAATACAGCCAATGATAAAATATAGAGGACACCTTAGAGAAAGCTGTACTAATCAAAATGTGCATTTCTAAACCCCTTTTATTTGTAGGAGGAGGACTGAAGAGATCTGTTTCTTGGAATGGAAAACATAGTTGATATTAAAAGAGAATATATTTATTGCCAGGAAAATAAATGATAATCAATTGCTGTCCCAATTTGACATTTTTCATGAAGATAACTGAATAAATGGTACCTTCAGTCCCACTGGGTTATATTTAGCCCTAGCTGAAGCAGGTGCAATTCTATTGCAGTCAATGGAGTTGCACTTACTTAGCCCAAGGATGAACTTGGCCTATGATGTGAAATTCCCTGCAAAAAACATGCCAACCAACAGTGGCTAAGAAAAGCAGCAGACACATTTTGTAAATCTAATTCACTAGAATATCAGATTCCTTTTGTTAAAAAAAAGAATCCTAAAAATAGAGAATATTCTTGACTACAATTTTTGTTTTTGGTAGTAATCATTTAACAATATTAACTGGAAAACAACCCCCCTCCAGTTTGGTTTACACTGAAATATGACAAGCAAAACTGACAGAAAACTCAAATTTATCCCCAGGTCAGTAAGAAAACATTTGCACTGGAAAAAAGAAGAGAATGAATAAGAGCAGTCAGATTTTGCTAGAATACACTTATACACCTAAATTCTATTTTAAAATTGTAGTTGCAAACTAGCATATTATAAAAAATCAACTGCTGTGTTACACAACCAATACAAAAAGTAGTAAATGGGGATTTTTAAATTCTGCATTTAAAAATTCATTATGCATTTCAAATATTTGAAACATAGTCAAGCAACAAAGAAAAACTGAGCAATATTCTTAAAAAAATAAAGGATGATCCATGGAATAAAATAAAACCCTATGATCAGAAAGTGAAGTACAGGGAATTACTAGATTTGTTGCTTGAATAAGAGGGGCACACAGGTCACCCTAACCTACTTACCTTTCATTGAAGATCTCAAAGCATTTTACAAAGGCAAGCAATGCCCTGATCCTATAAGCTTATCTATGACAAGCAGACTCCTGTGAAATCTACGGGGTCCTAGATGAAGATTAGGGTTTGTTACTCCTGCTGGAATTCTGTGCCACTGTGCGATGCAGAATTTGCACAGAATTAATGTTCCCCTCAGAATTTCATTTTTTCACACAGAATTTGTAATTTCCACCAAAATGCTTCCTTTTTCAGGTTTTGCACGTTTCAAATATATTACCTACGTATAGGTAATGTCTTTACATGCACATCAGCACTCCGGCTGTATAAGCAGCAAGGCTAGATGTAAAAACCTTATGGTGTACTATTAAATTAGGTTGGTCAGGTATATGAAGCGGTCAATAACATGTCAGGACAGTCAAGACAAAGTACTTCCCCTCCGGAAATGAGGGGATTTTGGCTAGCAAACCATGTACGTGGCCCAACCCACATAAACGCTCGCTTGCCCCAAACACACATTCTACCCTAGGTCACCCTTCCCCATACTAAGCACCCACTATCCTAAAACTAAACTACTGCTAACTCACCAACCCCTCTCCTGCTACAAGGGCATGACCCAAAAATCTTCCAATGCACATAGAAGCTTGAACTTGGTCAAGACATGACAGACAGACACAAAACAGTTCTTAAGGATGCTAGCATCCTCTTAGGCCATGTCATTACAATACTTTTGTATAATGATTTTGTTTAAATTAAATATTTAATTTTACTGAAACAGAAGATATTGTCAACCAAGATACATCAAGTTCAGTATTAATATACCTAGAAAGGTATTTATTTGTCAAAAAACATTTTTTTTGTTGTCTGTATTGTTACAGACATACTTGCTGACAGGTATTTTGAAATAAATTGCCAAAACAATTGAAATTGGCATGATTATATTCTGCACATTTTATTTGTCAAAATAACACATAAAATATGCAGAATTTTAAAATTTTGGGCACAGAATTTAATTTTTTGGTGCAGAATTCCCCCAGTAGTAGTTTGTCCTCATGGATTAATCTGTAGAATCAGAGTGCCTAAATGATTCCACTTTTATGGGGAATCTATAGCAAAGAGGTTTTATGATTTGTACAGTGTCACATGCAAGTCAGTGGCAAAGTTAGGAAAAGAATTTAAAAAATCCTAACATCCAATTCTCTAGTCTAGCTACTGGACTTACGGTATCCCAGTCAAATGCAGGCCAGAAGCAGTAACAGAGATTAACGTTAGCATTTTAAAAGCTGGAGGTAAATAAGGTGCAGTAGATTTTATTTTTTAAAGCCCTAATGGACCTCTCCAGCCTCTCGCTGTTTTTGTTCGTTTCTCTCTATTCTGTTGCCTGCTCATTCTGCTTTTTATCAGACTATTCTCTCTTCTCTCACTAAAACCAGAGTTTCGTTTCCTGCTTTTCTGAGTAGCCTTCCAATATCTTCATTTTATTAACTTTGCATCTCTTTACAAATCTCACATTAAATCATGTGCTTGAGTTATGCTCTTGAAACCTGGTACATTCCTTCTTTAAAATATAATTACAAAAAAGAAAAAGATGGGAGCCAACACTCTCTATCACAGATTACCAAAAGGTCATCAGTTAATAGCCAGGGGACTAAATCAAGTGATTTAAGTAAAATGAGGGGGTCACATTACGAAGGAACACCACACAGAAAAATAGCCACCATGTCTGGATTTCTACCATGATGACAAGGATCCTGGATCCTTGCTCAGGGGCTTCTTTGATTATAGTCCCTTCCAAATGTCCTGGATCCGTTACAAAGTCACTTTTCAAATGAGAGGTGACAGCATCCACTGATTCAAGCAGTTATGATTACTTTTTTTTTTTAATTAAATGAAGATCAAACATCATACCAACCAAAAGGGATCACCACAAACTAATCTGTCTCTGAATAAAAATGGCCTTTTAATCACAAAGCTACTTCTTGTTCTCAATGCAGTTTCTTTTACAGCGGCCTGTTCAGTTGCCAAGGAAGAGCTGCCACCTGGAACCTGTATTTGCTGTCCTTAGAGGTTTTCAATGCCAGGGATTGGGTCATGATTTACTTTTGCCAGCAGAACTTTAAATGGCTTCAAGAAAAAGAGAACCACTGTCCTTGGTTTTCTTTATATGCCTTTTGTTCTCATTTTAGAACGGACTCTCTTAGGTGGTCTGACATATGACTTTGGTGAAGCTAGTATAACGTACAGTGAGCGGATACCAACTCCTACGGTTACTAAGGCTAAGTCTACACCGCACACCATTGGTGGCAGCTTGTAAGGTATGTATAGCTATGCACCACAGTGACACTTGTCCACTGTCCACACTCTGGTGTGCAGCTACACACATCAGTGAAACACTTCAGCAGCGAGGAGCTGCCTCTTGGAATTAGTATTATTAATAATACAATATCACCATGCCACCAATTTAACCATAAATACCTTTATTAAATTCAAAGGCTGAATGATATTTATCCAAACGTGCCTTTAATGCCTAGGCAATCATTACACTCATACAGTAGCATGCAGTTATAAGCGTTGATTAGCTACTTACAACAGGATTAGACCTAGAGTGCTCAGACCCATGTTGGCTGGCTCCACCTGAACAGCAGGTACTAGGAAGGAACTCAAAAGATGTTACCTTATCTGTTGCAACCTACATGACTATGGGCACTGCTTCCTGAATTCCTTTCTTTCCTAAAACCGGTCAGAACCATCTTGATAATTGGGGCTTTTCTTCAAAGAGTTTCTCTTATCAGGTACCTTTCAGGTCCAGTTTTTCCAATTAAGCGACATTCCAAGCCCAGTATTTTCAATTAACCATGACATCTTTCTAGGCCTTCCCACGATTGCTAATCACTTGCATTTTACACAAACGGCAAAGCATTCTAGCCAAGCTATTTAAACTCTTTATATACCTATCTAACCCTACACAGCTGGAGCTTTTCCACACTGCTGGAGTCTTTCACTGTGTGGGAGGGAAGGCTCTAGAAGCTCACTTTTCCCCCTACCAGAGCCTTTCCCTGCAGCAGGGAAAGACTTGAGCAGCGGGACACTACACTGCTAAAAAACCCCAGCAGTATAGATGGGACAAGAACTGCTTGGGCGTGTAGAGAGTCATGTAGGGTTCATACCCAGAGGGTTCAGCTGTGTCTTTACTCCACTAAGTAGTACCTCACCATCTAACACTGCTATTTATACCCAAGCTGGGGAGTGAGGACATGCAATGTATGTACTCTACATCCTGCTCTGCACTAGTATCTGAAAGCTTATACTAAGGCACAGGTGCAATTAGTAAAGTCCTATGTGTAAAAAAGCCAAAAATGGCTGAGAACTTACAGACTGGACAGTAACACACTGCAAATTCCAATGATGGTTGACCGTGGTGATATTTCTAAATAAAAAGAGCTCTCAAATATGCTGGTAGCTGTTTCCATTTCTTCACAATAGCTTGTAAGCTTCACAATAGCTGTTTGTAAGTTTCTGACTGACACACAGAGTGACAACCCTGGAATCTCACACATGATACATTTGAACATTCATTCCCACTCTTCTAATCAGTGTAATGAAGGCGCCTGTCTGTATATTCATTGCTTTATCCCAGAAACTCCTGTCCATTGCCGTGGCAGAGCAGCAGGCTGAGCACATCGCAAGGCAACATAAAACTGACTTGGTGTTTGACAATTTCCCTTCTGTCCATAGGAATCTGAACAAGAGCAGTATGTCTGACCAGTTTCAGGAGTTTGTCTACATGAAAAATTCACACCAATTTAATGGAAACTGGTGCAAATGCCTGGTAGGTGCTCTTATTTTGAGTTTTAGATTAAATGGATTCATTTAATCCATTTAAAATAAACTGAAATATTTGATAATTGACTTTTCAGTCTGGCAGACAATGGCTGGAAGTTGAAGCTTGACAAATTCAGAGGGGAAATAACGCATAAATTTTTAACAGCAAGATGAAGGTAACTAAACAATCCTCCAATTTACCATGGGGTCATGGTGCATTCCCTAATGGCCTCCATTTCTAAATCAAGATAGGCTGTTTTGCTAAAGGAGAGGCTGTAGTTCCAAAGGAATGAACACAGGGAAGTTCCGTGGACGGGGGCATTCAGTCTTGGACAGAAGATCACACTAGTCCCTCTAGGTTAGGCTGACCAGACGTCCCTGATTTCCGGGAACAGTCCCCAAATTAGGTACTCTGTCCCCAGCAATAACTTGTCCCCAGAAATGTCCCTGGTTGGCTTTGTCACCAAACAGTGGTTTAAAAATATGGCAAAATTGTAATGAATAAATATGACACAAATAATAAAATGTAAACCTTTGCACCACGCTTCAGATTTTACTCATATTGAAGTCATAGGTCTATGAATATGGCATAAATACTGTATATAATTAGCTTGCTCAATTATACCTGGTCTCTCTCTCTACATATTGCTGTAACTATGCCTACAAGGCTGTCACATGCTAAGGTCAGTTTGATTGTGCATGTGGTGTCAATGATGATTGCAGAACTGCTATGGTGTTGTCCAATAAAACCTAAGTGTTACTTCAACAACCAACTACAAAAATAATTTTCTTTCTTGCGACCAACCGCAAAAGAAACATCTGCCTTATGGACAATATGCCATTCCATACTCACCATTTCCAGAGGAGGCAGGACATCGATAAAAAGAACACGAAGGTACAAGTAAACACAAATCCACCCTAACCGCCTGTGCTGGTTCAAGTTCTGTAACTTAATTTTTTCGTAAAGTTGCTCCGACACAGAGTGAATATGACCTTGCTACACAAGAGGGAATGTTTGCTTATCACACCTTTCATCACAACCACAGTTTAAGATCAATGGACTGTACCTCGAGTTTAAACAGAAAATTCTACAATCCCAAATTTAGTTCTGCGAGGACACAGTGCGATGTAATTATCACAAATGTATTTGCACCTTGGGCAACAGATGAACTGCAACATGATCTGAACAACGTTGAGTTTGTATCACTTTCAGTTGATGCATCAAAACATGGAAATGTAAAAATGTTGCCTATCTTGGTTCATTACTTCAAGATATACGATGGAAGCACATGGGTGGAGACAAAACTACTTGATTTTGTTGAACTAAAAGGTGAAACAGTTGAACTAATTGCAGCGGAGATACTTGCTGTTATACAAAAGTTTTGGCTGGAAAATAAGGTTGTGGCTTTCTCTGCTGATAATACAAACAAATTCTGGCAGGCTACACAGACAAGGGAGAGAAAACATGCACACTAAAGCCAGGGCAGCCTTACAATGGGAGGTGATAGGCCTCGGATGTCCCGCTCATATCGTTCACAACTGTGCCTGAACTGCATTAGATACAATCCTGGTGCATGTTGAAAATATACTTTCCAAGATTTTTTGATATTTTCTCAATTTCACTGTTCAAGTTGAAAGACTGAGGAGTTTTTGAGAGTCTGTGGGGCAAGCATGCCAAACATACTGGGGCACAGCAATGTCAGGTGGCTCTCAGTGTTACCTGCTTTAGAAAGAGTACTTCTATTATATGAGCCGCCTAGGTCATTTTTTCTCTCACAAGAAAAGTGTCCAATTTTTTGGAAGATATTTGAAGACCCTTTGACTGAACTCTGGCTCACTTTCATTCAAGCTAATCTGTCACTTTTCCATAACACGATAAAATTGCTGGAGGGGGAAGATCGCTGTGCAGTAGAATCTGCTGACATCCTTAATCTGGAAAAGCAGCAGTCGGCAAAGCATGAGGAAGACTGTGCCAGTTTTAGTGAGGCCTGGTTTACACTAGATAGTTTTGTCAACAAAAGTCACCTTTTGTCGACAACACAATTGCAGTGTACACACTGAAATGATCCTTTTGTCAACAAAATTGTCCAGTTTTGTCGACAAAATAAAACCACCTTGACAAGAGGCGTAGAGCTTTTTGCAACAAACGTTTAGCGACTAAAGCGTCAGTGTAGACACTATTGTATGTTTTTGCCGTGGTAAATGGCCTCCGGAAATGTCCCACAAGGCCAATCCTGACCAGTCTGAACAGCCATTTGCACTCTGCTGCTTTGCAGCCACCTATGCCTCTCCCTATACAATTGTGGAAAGTTTGAAATTTTTATTCCACTTCCTGATTGGTTGGCGTGGAAAGCCTGCACCTCATCTTCCCAGCTGACCATGCCAGCTCCACGCAGCGACCATGCCAGCTCCACGCAGCAAATGATCTCCCTCTTGGAGCACACCGGAGCTGCTGGACCTGATCAGCATGTGGGGGGAGTCTGCCGTGCAGTCCCAGCTCCACGCTAGCCAAAGGAACTTTGATACCTATAGTCAGATTTCTCATTCCATGGCAGAAAAGGGCTATGAGCGGAACACTCTGCAGTGCTGAACTAAAATCAAGGAGCTGCGGCAAAGCCACCACAAGGCCAGGGAAGCAAACTGTCACTCTGGTGTGGAGCCAATGAGCTGCCACCTCTACAAAGAGCTGGAATCCATCCTCAGTGGTGACTCCATATCCGCCCCCAAGACGCCCATAGACACCTCCGTGATCCTGAGGCCACTGGATACTGGACTGAACCCCGACAAAGAGGTCCTCAACGAGGAAGTGGAACTGAAGGATGACCCGGAGCTGGGGAACAGTTCGGTTGCTGAGGTTGGGAGTCAAGAGCTGTTCTTGACTCCAGAAGGCTACAGCCAGTCCCAGTCCCTCAGCTCATGCATTCAGGAAGCAGGAGAGGGGAGCTTTGGTAAGTATTTGGAAGCTGATGCTGGCTTGTATACTGGAGGCATGGGGCCTTTAGCTTGGCTAAAATATACAGGTACTTGAAGGGATAGAAATGCACAGGACTAGCTGTGTTTGCATGTGCTTTCCATTCCCTTGCGCATCTAGACAGTACGGCTGAGTAGCACACTAATGCACACTGAGATTTTGCAGGTATCCTCTGGTGTGACCTCTAGGAAACTTTCTTGGAGGCACTCCCTGATTCTCTGCCTCAGATTCCTAGGCAGAGCAACTGTGTTTCTGCCCCTGTTGTAGGTTACTTTCCCAAGCCAATTGGCAATTACTTGAGCAGGGACTAAAGCAGTGCACAGTCGTGCAGCATAGAGACCTGGATTGAAGCTGCTCGTGTGGAGGAGATGCATCCTTGCTGACTCTAAGGAGTGAGATATCTGCTTCTATGACCCGTCTTTGGAAAACAGTGACACAATTTGAAATGTTTTCCCTATGTACCTGCATTTATGCCCCAAGTGAGCACCCAGCCAGAACCCAGAATCTAGACTACTTGAGTAAGCTTCCTTCCCCTCCCCCCCAGGGTTGATCAAAGAGCTGTATTCTGCGCAGGGTGACAGTGAGAATGAAGTATGTTTCACAGATTTGTGTGTATTCTTAGGGTACTCACAGTAATGGTTTTGTTCATTGTTTCTTGTTCTTACACAGATGTGATCTTTGAAGCCAAGGCCCCTACGCCGGCAGACTGCCTACAACTGGTAAGGAAGTGACCCTGCAGAAGCAAGAAGATGTTCCAGGAAATCCTTCTGTCCCATGAGGCATCCAAAAGAGAGAAAAGGGCAAGGAGACAATGTCAGAATCTCAGAAGATGGACAGATAGGAATGGAAGGAAAACCAGGAGAGAATTTTAGCTGGCCATGAACACATGATCAAGGTCATGGAGGAGAATAGAGCTTCTAAAGACAACAGTGTCACTGCAGACACAGTTCATGCAACCTCACACCCGTCCCCTACCCCTCTGCTGCAACAGAACTTCTTTCCCTGCACTCCACCAACTCTCCCTACACATTCCTACCAAAGCCACAGACCATCTCACTACCCCCTTCATTCCATCTCCTCAGACAGCTATGAGAACAACAGCTGGACTTACATGCAGTTGTAATAGCTGACACTGCCTTTCACTGCTTTCTCCCCTCTAAGATTTGTTTGTGTTGTGTGCTGTTTTGTGTTTAATAATAAAAGTAAGCTCTCAAAACAAGCAGCACTCTTTATTTATGTGTTGAACATGATATGTGCACCTACCACCAACACAGATGTACAACTGTATAGTGTTCATAGAATGCCACAGCACAGTTTCAAAAAACACCTGATGGGTTCTCATTGTCAAAATGGTTCCTCAATGCCTCCCTTATGTGTATGGCCCCCCGTTGTGCCCCTCTAATACCCCTGGCATCTGGCTGCTCATATTCAGATGCAAGGTGATCCGCCTCTGCGGTCCACCCAGGGGCAAACCTCTTGCCCATAGCTTCATGTATATTATGGTGCACGTAGGAGGCAGGTATGACCACAAGAATATTGTCCTAATTTAAGTCCAGTCTGCCATAAAGGCATCTCCAGTGCTCCTTTAAGCTGCTAAATGCACATTCAACTGTCATTCTGCACCTGCTCAGTCTGGTTTTGAAGCGTTCTGTTCTGCTGTCCAGGTTGCCTGTGTATGGCTCCATGAGCCATGACATTAGTGGGTAGGCTAGGTCTCCCAGGATCACTATG
This sequence comes from Mesoclemmys tuberculata, assembly GCA_007922155.1. Classification (NCBI taxonomy): domain Eukaryota; kingdom Metazoa; phylum Chordata; order Testudines; family Chelidae; genus Mesoclemmys; species Mesoclemmys tuberculata. The sequence goes on along the minus strand of ML675604.1, from coordinate 68,595,896 downwards.
GGCATCTCAACATCCCCTACTGGAATCTTTCGTTTGGAAAAAAAGTCCCTGATTGTAACTTCTGGTACAGGCCAGTGTTCCTGAAGATACAAGCATCATGCACTTTTTCTGACCAACCCACATTGATGTCAGTGAAACGCCCACAGTGATCCACAAGCGCTTGGAGTACCATAGAGAAGTACCCTACCTGTTGATGTACTCCGTCGCAAGATGGCCCAGTGCCAAAATTGGAATGCATGTGCCATCTATTGCCCCATCAGAGTTAGGGACTGCCACTGCTGCGAATCCATCCACTATTTCTTGCACATTGCCGAGAGTCACAGTCCTTTGCAGCAGAAAGCGATTCAAGGTCCTGCACACTTGCGATAACACAGCTTCTCCGACGGTGAGCTTGCTGATACCAAACAGATTAGCGACAGACTGGCAGTAGTCTGAAGTTGCCAGCTTCCACACAGCGACTGCCATGCACTTCTCCACTGAGAGGGCAGCTCTCATTCTGGTGTCCTTGCGCCACAGGGCAGGGGCCAGCTCCACACAGAGTTCCATGAAGGTGGTTTTGTGCATTCAAAAGTTCTGTAGCCAGTGCTCATCATCTCCGACCTGCATAACAATGCGATCCTTCCACCAAGTGCTTGTCTCATGCGCCCAGTAGCGGCAGTTCACCGTGTGCAAATGCTCAGTGAATGATAGCAGTAATGTTTGTCTGCATGTCACTCAATAGGTCAGGCTCCTCAGATTCCTGTTCTGATTCATAGCTCATAATGTACTGTGCGACCAGCCACGATGCGTTCAGAATGCTGAAAGTAACATTGGAGAGTAGTGTGGGATGCATCTTTTCAGATAGAGATGGCGGGTGCACAGCAAACGGTGGGCAGCCATTGAAAAAATGGCACAAGTCACTATCATCAACGCAATGAATGATGGCACAAAAACGCAATGCACTATAGGACATTGAGCCAGCACACTTGCTGCTCCGCGCTCCTCATCCCAGAATTCCTAATGGCAGAAGCTGCCAAGTTGCATGGTGGGATAGTTGCCCACGATGCACTGCTCTCACTGTCAATACTACAGCATCAAGTGTGGACACGTTTTTGTGACAAAATGAGTGCTGTGTGGATGGGCGCAAGCGCTATAATTATAGCACTTTTTTAATCACTGAAAAACTACTGTCGACAAAACATTCTAGTGTAGACAAGGCTTGAGAAAACTATTAAAGGAGCAAGAAGAGGCTGGGGTCTTGACACACGAGTCATACTTTAATGTTTCTTGATCTTTTTTTGACATGTCAGCTAAATACATACACGTATGGGGAAAACACACAGACAACCTTCAAGACCTGCAGTGTCCGCTTTTGAAAAAAGTGCCTGCAAGGTCTGAGATTGAGAAGGCAGTCGAACTTCTGCAAATGAAACGTCCAGACGTAACAACTGATCAAGATGCTGGTTGATGAAGTGACTTTTCTTCATGAATTTTTAAAAGGGAAACAAGGTGAATGGAGTGCACCTGGGTCCATCAGTTACTTACAAATGGAACGCAGTCATGACACGTTTCACAGAATCCGAGGTGCCCCACGTTGACCTGAAAAAACTAGCTGAAGGGATGCTCTGTCTGCCGGGCAGCAATGCACCTGCTAAAAGCGTGTTCTCGCTGATGAATGATGTCTAGACGGCAGAGAAATCGAGATTCGATATACCAACTGTGAAGGCCGTTCTCAGTGTCAAAACCAACTTTAAATTGTCCTGTCTCGAATTGGTGGGAAAACTCACCGAAAACAACAATTCTCAAGGAGGTGCATTAACTGGAGTATTTCTCAGATGAATGCACGATCCCCCTTCTGCTGTCAGCCTTAACGATCATCCTGGTAAGCATTTCCCCGTGTTGAGGGAGGGAATGCGAGAAATAGGAGTATTTCAGTTAGCCCCGGCGATGTGTAAAATGTGTTCCTAGCATGGTTTTACAGGGGTTGTTTCTCAAAAGCAGTAATTACCCCGCCCCAAACACGTCCCTGGATATCAGCCTGTCAGCCTACTCTGGATTCATCATCAATGACCTGTGCCTGCTTTAAACCGGATTCGGAGCGTCCACACGGCCTCTCGCACCAGTTTAACTCCGCGGGTTCGACACCGCACCGCGCGCACCAACCCGAGCACCGGACCCCGGCCGCGGAAGTGGGGCCCGTGGGGAACAGTCAGTTACACTGGGAGGGGGAAGGGCTCGAGCGCGAGGGGCTACTAGACAGCCGGATGCTCCCAACCACACGGCCCGAGGAGGGGAGTTGGACCGCGCGCGCCGGCCGCGCCAGGGTGGGTCTCTGGGGCGCACGGGACACGCTACCTGAGAGGCGATGCTCCTCCGAAAGGGACAAGCCGCCATGGCCGAGCCGCGCGGGCGCCCCCGTCTCTCACGCGTGGACTAGCCCAAAGGCCGGAAGTTCCTCAGAGAAACCGTTCACTTTGGTCTCTTCCGGATGGGATTGTACCATCCTCGGGGGAGTTGTAAAGCCGCTTTCCATCCCGCTCTTCGAGCCGGCCGCTCGTAGGGAGTGAGCCATCCCATTGTGTGACGGCGGGTGGGGGCGGATAGAGGCGAAGCATTAGTTTCCAACTGCACGACTGGAGGAACCTGCCCAGTTTTCACAGGGCGCATGCGCCAGTGGCCGTGCCTTCTCCACACCAGTTCGGCGGGGTGGGGGTGCGGTTATTCACGCGCCCCTGAGTTCCGCGGTGGGGCACCATGAGCACGTGGTCCGTTTCCAAGGTGGGTGAGAGTAGAACCCTCGCGCTGGTCGAGCGGGGGGAGCAGATCCCCCCACCTCCGCTCCCCTGCTGTTCCGCGCGCGTGAGCGCGGCGCTCGCTGGGGTCTGTGGTAACTCGACCGCGCTCCGGGCGGACGCGCCAGGCCCGCTCTCCCCTTTCTGCCCTCCCGGCGACCCGCCCCACTGGAGCGCCCGGGGGGACGTTGGGCGGAAGGGAGGCAGCCGGGGTGCCCAGGGATGTGGGGCTGGCGAGGAGCCCGCTCTGCGGGGCTAAGGCCCCACCCGGGCCGGGGAGGAAGCGGGTGTTAGACAATTAGGCCTGGTCCGCACGAGAGCAACCGGGAGGTGTCCGCAGGCAGGGCCGCCTCCCGCCGATTACCTGCCTGCGTGTGCTGCCGTAACGCCGCCGGCGCGGGGCGTGTGTCGGGATGGAGAGGGCGGCAGGGTCCGTGCGGACGCGGCTTCCCTTCCACTGGACGGGCTCCGCCCAGGAAACCAGCTGGGAGCAGGGCGAAAAGCCCCTGGGTGGCTGCCCCCGGACAAGAGGGCACAGGGGGGTGGACCCCGGCTCCTGGACTGCTTCACAGGCAGCTTTGTCAGTTTCATGCTGGGCTGTGACGTTGACAAGAGGGCTTCTCCTGGCAGGGAGCAGGCGGGGGGGTGAGAAGCTGGGGCGGTTGGACCCCCACCTCCAATGGGCAAGAATCCCCAGGCTGCTTCCCCCTGGGAATGGGGAAGCGGGGAGCCTGGTCTCTAAGCTCCCCACACTGCTCCTCTCAGGTCAGTAGAAGTGTTTCTGGTGAGAACTCAAGCTACTGATCCAAGGAAGGGTAGTGGACGTCAGTCATGGCTGTAAGACAACGTGTGCTAGGCTGTAAGTCAACCTATGTTATGTAAATCGACTTATTTTTCAAGTGTAGACAAGGCCTTAGGAAGGTGGGGTGCAAGTTCTGCCCTAAGCCCCATGTGCACTCAGGAGGGGCGGTTGTGTGTGTATCTCCATCCCCTAGAGCAGTGGTGCTCAACCTTTCCTGACTACTGGACCCCTTTCAGGAGTCTGATTGGTCTTATATACCCCAAGTTTCATCTCATTTAAAAACTACTTGGTTATAAAATCAGACATAAAAATACAAAAGTTCACAGCACACTTTTACTGAAAAAATTGCTTACTCTCTCATTTTTATCATATAATTATAAAATAAATCAATTGGAAGGTAGATACTGTATTACATTTCAGTATGATACTTACTGTATAATAGTATGTAGAGCAGTATAAACGAGTCATTGTCTGAATTAAATTTTAGTTTGGACTGATTTCACTAGTTCTTTTTATGTAGCCTATTGTAAAATTAGGCAAATATCTAGATGAATTGATATATCCCCAGAAGAACACTGCATATCCCCGGGGTACACACATCCCTGTTTGAAACCTCTGCCCTGGGGACCCTGTACATTCCCTGTGGGCCACACTCACTATCAGTGGAGGGAATTAGCTGTGTTGATTCCCTTTGTTATGCCCATTTATTGCAGCCCTGCATTTGGCTCTTGTACTGTAAATACATATACTGCAGCCTCCACCACATTCACAGGGAGCAGGTGCTGTATGTACAGCCAAGTTGTCTTCCAGATATTTAAGAATGTGCAGAACTTTATTCACGTAACTAAAATTGCATATATGCATAAGTGTTCTCAGGATCTGTCGCTTACACCTAGGAAGAGTGGCGTGTGATACATAACTCAGGAGATTTGTACAGATACTATGTCCTACTCCAGGCAAGATAGAGATCATGAGGAGATATAATTTTTATTTTGCTATAGAAGTGTGATAATACACAGCCCTGAAATTGCATCATGTACATTGTGTTAGGCTATGCAGAGGTAGTGGGTGATATTAGAGTGAAGGATATTTATACAGGCTGTGTAACAGTGAGGAGGTGGATATGATATAGGGCAAGGGGATATTATTTATTCACAGTCTTATACCAGAGAAATATCACTGTGCTTTGTTAATTAATGACACTGATAACGGAAAACATACAGACTTCTAAATTTATAAGCAATCCTACGATTCATAAAAGCTCACGTGACCAACAATCAGCAGTTAAGAGAAATCAGCATAAAAATTAAAAAACCAAAGTAGTGTTCAGCCTAAAGTTGGACCTAGCTACTATGATCTATAGCTTCATCCCCTCTGAATTAGACTATTACAGCTCTCTCTACCTCGGGATGAGGTACATCTCCTACCTCATGCAAAAACCTGTTGGTTAAGCATCAAAACCAATGTGAGTACATCATTTCAGAATTCCCTGCATGCCACTGACTCCTAGTTTTCTTTGTTAGAGTATGAGTATATAATTTAGATTTGTCTAAGTCAGGGGTCTCAAACTCGCGGCCCGCGGGCCAACTGCGGCCCGCGGGCTTGTGTCATGCGGCCCGCAGTCCGAATCCGGCTGCAGGCTTGTGCTGGCATTTTTTTTTGAGCGGAGCTCCGGGAAGCTGTGGCCGTCTTAAAAAGGAAACGGCCGCCGAATGTGGGCCCCACAGAGAGATTTGACGGCGGACAGTGGAGCCTGCAAGTCCCTGTGAGAGCCTCTCTCTCCTACTGTGCCGCCGAATTTTACCCTGCGTGGAGATTTTTTCGGCGGAGAGTAGAGCATGAAAGGTACAGTAGAGTAGTGTGTGTCATGTGCGGCCCCCCTGAACTCCACTCAATGTAAATGCGGCCCGCCACAGCAATTGAGTTTGAGATCCCTGGTCTAAGTATTTAGGCCTGTGTATCTGCCTGAGATGGTATTCTGAGCCTGCTTGCCGACAAGCTAAAGTCTTTAAGATACAAATGTAAGCTAAAAACGAAGACCTGGTGTGTTCCTCTTGCCTACCCGCAGCCAGGTGGGTTTTCTTTATTACTGAGAGACAGATAAGGGATATCATTACAATGTTTTACGGCACAATAGCGGTGTTATATATGAATGCACACATGAGGGAAAGCTCTGATTCCTCTTCAAGATAGATGTCAGAGCAAGGCCAAGCAACTGGCTAGGAAATGCAATGGAGGTGTTAAAAAGAAACATAAACATAGGACCATAAAGTGACCATGGCCAAGATGTTACCTTGCTCCCTGCCCCTCCCATGGAGTTCAAAAGGGGTTGTACTAAATCCCCAGACCAGACCCCCCCAAAACAGAACGTGTATTGCTTGGCAGTAGGTCTGTAGTGAATAAGCTAGAGGACTGAAAGTTCCCTAACTTGTAGTATCTATCTTCTACATTGTTCTCTGTTCCCTTCTTTCTCTGTAGCTTTGTGTATCCTTACAGTTTTAGCATTGGCCAATCCCATTTTTATCATCATGTCATCTTGACTTGATCAGATTAGAGTTAGACGAATCACGTGAAAAGGCCAGTGTAGATCCCTCCCCAAAGACCTTTCCGAGCATTGTATGTCATCTCTGAGAGAAAAGCATTGCATTTATTCTCTCTGTTATTGGTATGATGCGATACTACAGTGTATCATAGTGGGGCATTGAATCCCCACCTCCTTTTTCATAGGGCAGTACTCTATCATGTTTGTTCCATGTCAGAAATGTCAACTTGAATTTCCTTTCCTTATTGTTTACTTTCAAGATGTATTTTGCTGTTTATTTTTAAATGTGCTGTGTCTGATTTTTCTGTTTAGGAACTATAATCACATTTTTACCCACAGATAGCTTTGTATTTTTAATTTTTTTTTATAAACTGTGAAACCATGTATGTTGTTTTGAAAGCCTAGTTCCCTCCTTTGTGAAACCACTTGTTGCCCCATGTTGTAGTTAGAAACAGACATTTTCCCAAAGTAAGACACCACCTCCTCCACTCCAGATGTTTTGAAACAACTAATTGGGACCTTACAGTTTTAAATATATCCTGTCATCTTCTCAAGTAAATATGCTGTAGCCTTGCTAGTTCACTCTGATCCCATCAGATTTTGTAAGCCAAGCAGAATTGCTGGACAAGTGCTTAGAGTTGAAACTTCAAAGGGAAAATTCAGGTGCTGCAGGAAATAGTGTAGGTAAATTCAGTAGGTTATACTCTTCCTCTGAGTCAGTATTGAATGTCTGACTCCTGCATGATTTCAGGAAACATTGGGCCTCAGGAGATGTTATCTTTCAGGTGAGACATAAAATATAGGTCCTCCCCATTTTTGTTAAGGGTAGGAGTGCTGCCTCTATTGGACTGGCCCAAATCCAGCTTCTTTAGTTAAAATATTTGATTTCCCCCGGCATTTCAATTGCATATGGTATTCCTTGTTTCTTGTCCTAAACTGATATGTGGTTTTGCTGTGTGCTGTTTCAGTTGGTGTAGTTCATCCTAATATGAGTGCAGGTAGGTAAACTAAAGGATTTCTTCAGTTTCTAAAACACTTTTGAAAGCATCTAAATGAAAGGTATTATGTTGCACATTGTTTAACTGCATAATCCATGTATGCATAAGGTGGTGCTGACCTGAACCGTTAGACTGCATAAATTATTACTCTGCTTAATATCATATTGGCTTATGGTATACTGCATTACAAATTGAGGTTTCTGTGCAGCTTTCTAAAGTGAAACCATTCCAGATAAGTGAATACTATGAATAATCACAAGTTGTTGTTTTTTGTCCTGCCACTTTTTTCAGTAGCTGTTAGTATGTGTGATAAGATGGAAAATGCGATTGGACATGTATAAAATTACTTATAGATTAATAGATCTATACAGTTTAAGGCCAGAAGGGTCGAGTAGATCATCTAGTCTGACTCTCGTATATCACAGACCATTAAATTTCACCCAGTTACCCTTAAGCCCAATAACTTGTGTTTTGGCAAGAGTATCTCTCCCAGGAGGGCATCCTGTATTGAACTGAAGATATCAAGTGATGGATAATGATGTGAAAACCTTCACAACTGTTCATTACATTGGGTAACTGCAGATTCTTTATGTAAACATTAAAGCAGCAATGTAATTATGCACATAATTTTAACCATAAAATATCATTTATGTACTATGTGCTTTTGTGTGTGTTGTTGTGTAAAATGCAGTCATGCTAGAAAAATTCATACATGTTTTTCAGCATCGATGCATCTGCACTGGTGTTACCAATGAGGGAAACTGTTGTTGGCTGAGCAGCTATTATACCACTGTTTCATTTAGTCCTGTGAATGCAAATTGTAGGAATCCCTTAAATAACACACCATGGAAGGTCTGAGTAGCATTAGCACTCTGAAAAGACGCACAGGCCTGGTCTGCACTACAGAGTTAGGTCAATATAAAGCATCTTACATAGACCTGATTGCTCCTGCCGATGTAAGTGCCCTACTACATGGACATAACTCCACCTCTGTGAGAGGTGTAGGGCTTATGTCAGTTTAGTTAGGGCTACCTGGTGTTCATGTGGACTCTGCAGATTATTTACATTGGCTGTCATTCTTGTCAATTTCTTTCTTGTTCTTGTGAAACCCAGGTTTCCAGCACAGCAAGGGAATATTTAAATTACACATGCTTTAATTGAGTTTAAAATATGTTGAAATCTCTGTTCATATTTAGTTTTTTAAACTGTTTTAAAACAAAACCTAAAATTTGGGCCTTAAGTGATTTTACTAGAAATCAAAACATTTGGGATCTGAGAGCAGGTGTGCATTTGTACATACACAATGCGTATCTATTTGCATGTCTAATTTTCACTTGCAATTACTATCATAGTGCCTGCAAATAGTCACTTAGACACACAACTTGTCCAATGCATATATTCATGTGTGCAATGATCAAAAAAAAAAGTTCATGCTTTTTTATCTGACATTTGAAAATTGAGTTCTTTCTGTTTCAAATATATTTCATCCAGGGTGGATTGATTTAAATCGAGGCGATCATGATTTAAATCACCAAGAGAGTCATTGGTTTAAATCAAGTGTCCCACTGATACATCTTCACATATTTCTTAAACAATGGTACAAATCTGATCACTAAAACATGTTAATTTACAACTCAGTACAGCATTTTACAACATCTAGGAGGATACACTTTGTGTAATTTTTTAGATAACCTAATTTTTATTGATTTAGGAAATAGTACATAATACTCATTACCTGTGTCAAGCTGCAGATGCAACAGCAATACATTAGGAACAGTAAGAACTAAATCACATACACAAATACAATAGCACTTATATGTTATTAAACTAAATCTTAAACGTTACATAAATGTTTCACATTTGCAATTGCAGCAGTCTCCTGAGTTGCCAGCTGACGGCTGCCCTTAAGCTCTTTTTTTTTTCCTTCAAATTTTGTTAACTCTGACAGACAAGTCATCAAAATACTAACCTTATGCTGTCCTTAAAACTTCTACAACTAGCTCTCATCTACCCCACTCCCACTGTCATTTTTATTGATAGACTGAAATAGAAATACGAGTTTTTCTGCATTTGCAACTCCCAGTCGATTTCTTAGCTTTACTTGACTAATACCAAATGATGAAAATATTCTCCCTCTGCCTGCCAGAGGAAGCAGCTGCTGTGAAAAGTTGGTTTAGCAACTGAAGGAACTCTGTTTCAAGGTGCTTGGCTAATGATTTCCACCAATTCAGGGGAGTGACTTTGTTCAAAATATCATCAGTAAACATTTACTATTTAAATGGATCTGCTCCAGCCCTGAAATTTATTATGACTGGCATAACTGAGGAGCGATTTTGAGATGCCCATGCCATGGCAGCAGCATCTTCTTCAGGAATTAGGCATCTAACTTTATATATGAGGTTGAGAATGTTGGCAAGAAAATGAGGCGGAGTTAGTGCTTGATCCATTTGCTTCTTTATTGCCTGCAGTTTAGCTTTCTGGTGAGGTATTTCTTTCTTCAATGTCTCTTAAAGTGCTTTCCAAATTTTTACAGCATCAGCAGTGCAGCAACAATTTCTCTGAAGTTTAAGGCTATGGATATAGGCTTCAGTATACTGAGCATATCCTTTACATTCCTCTTTAACAATCCTATCCAATTCAACAACAATCCTATCCAGCCTGTCTCTTTGTACATGTGACTTTAGTTTGCTGAGAAACTGAAAGCCCAGAACTTTCAAGAAGCAAGAGCTGGTAGTTAGGCTGAGTAGACTAGAGCTATTAATTCATTTTTATGAGACTGTAAGTGTAGGTTTAGCATGTTTGTGATGAGATTTAATTGTAACTTATTTTTTAAATGAGATAAATTTATTACTTTACTGATGATTTTAAAAAAATGAAAGAAATCCGATTTAAATTTAAAAAAAAAAATCTTGAGGTGTGCCCCACTGTTAACTTTTTGCCCTGATGAAAACTATTTTTCCTACTTTTTGTTTCTTGTCTCTCCCCCAGTGTTGCAGGGGGAATAGGAAGCTCATGACTGCTACGCTATTCCCCCTGAGTTCTTTTCCTCAGATATTTTGTAATCCTAAATCTAAAAATATGAGAAGGAAATTCCAAATGTTAGTAGGGCGGGTTCTGCTGCTTTATCACAAATTCTAGGGCTCTTTACCTTTCATAATCACTATGAAATTATTGAGATGTCATGTATAATTAAATTTTCAGCTTCTTTTGACATTCCAGAGGTATCTTTTTCAAGACAGACTCGAAGGAAAAACTGAACCTGATTATTCACTTCCTTGCATCAGTTTTATGCCAGTTAACTTCATGGAATTTAATGGATGGTGATTTTCTCGAATACTAGGGAGAGAAAACTCAGTCCCTATTTCTCCCAGTAAGGGAAAATCTGCTTACAGTTTGAGTATCCAGTTTAGCTAAAACAGTGTATCTTCATGGTGTGTATACCTTTAAATCACAGTGATAATCTAGTCTGATTTCTTGCATAACACAAGCCATAGAATTTTGCACAGAAATTACCTTGTGGAACTCTGTGGCCTGTGGTATTGAGGAGGTCAGACTAGATGATCATAATGGTACCTTCTACATTTAAAATTTTTGAATTTATTAAATCTGTTTCAGTATCTTAAATTGACTGACTTAATCGATCAATATAAGGCACTCTTAAAATGATTTAAGAATGTCCACACCAGGATATTTCATTAATTAGCTAAATCAGTTTCTAAGATGATCAATCTGTATCCTTTAAACTACCATTAAATCTTTGAGAAAGTGGTAGTGACTGATCATATCTGATTCCTCTAAGTCTTAAAAAGGCCATTAGTTCTTAATTTGGTGGTAGTTTGGTCTGGTTTTCATGTCCTTTTTATTTTAAGCATGCGAGTTTAGCACTTCTTTAAGCAAAGCCTCAATCTCTGATCACCCCATGGTCTGGCTTTATCTGTACTAAACACCATGTCATGTAACTGTTTTAATAGCAAGCCTAAGGACTTGTCTACACAGGGAAATTGATAAGAATATTCTGGTCAATTTCCTCCTAGTAGACAAGCCCCAATCTATACTGTACTTAAAACTGTGGGAACAGGTAGTAAGTACTCACATACACCAGCACTCCAAAGGTTGCTAACATGAGTGAAGCTGGAGCAGTCTACATTGTTTCCTGTTGTGTTCTGTGTCACTAGTTGAAAGAAGTGTGAGGAAATGAGGTTGAGGGAGGGATTGTTTTCAGATTGTTTCCAGGGAGTCTTTAGGTTCTCCAGACTCAGGAATTTCTTTGTGGTAAAGCGAGATTTTAGTTATACCCATGAATTCTCTTTGTGTTTTGAAAAGCTTTTGCTATCATTCATTGTAGAGAATATAGTTCTAAGAATTAAGGTGAGGTAGCAATTTCTTAGTTTGATCCTTGAGGTTTACTATCTGAGTTTTGTTGATGATTTTTTCTGTTGTATGTTTTTGCTACCATGATCAACAGTGCAATAGTTAATAGTATTCACATTTAAATGCCATCTTTAGGTTTCAGAGTTAACTCAGTGAGGCAAATGGAGCAGAGCCATTGTTCCAAGTTATCTGCAGGCACAAGAAGACAGCACTGCTTTCACATTTTCAAGGTTGTCTTCACAATGTAGGACTAGAAATATAATTTTAAAAAAATCAAATCTTGGATTTTGGAGCACAATTCTGCAGCAAGGGATAGAATCTGCTGCGAGCTTGCATGAATACACAGGGCCCTAAATAGAAACACATACAATATTTGAGTCACTATGTATATCCTACTGATCTGTTGGGTCTGTTTCTTCATCCCACACTCATGTGAGTACTCTTGAAACCAGTGGGACTGTTCACATATCTAAGATCTGCTAGATGTAAATATCATTTAAAGTTAAAACTGATAAATCTTTTTAAAATGTTCTCCTAAGGCTAATAAAACTTTGTAATGACCAACTGGGGATTAGTAAATACTAATGGGAAACTTAGTCTGTTAATTGCCAATGGATATACTATCACTGCGAAAGGCAACACAGAACACTTTCCATTTGATTTCCATGCCAGTTGTTCTGTCTAGCTGTATGTGATATGTTTGCATTATTATTTTATTAATAGTATTTGTATATTATTTACATTTGTAGTTACTGTCAAAGTGGGAATTTCAGTAAGCAAAGTATATTCCCTAAAATTGGAAAAATTCTTACAGATACATGTTTTGATAACTTAATAAAAATATTTCAAGTCTTTCTTTCATCTCAGCAATGCCACTGAGGAAAAATCAATCTTTATCCTTCATTTTAGCTAATTAGATTTACTCATGGTTGGTTGTTTCTGCCTTATTCCAATATCTGTATTTTACATTTATTCATCTTTGTATAAAGTATAATTAATTTACTGTTTAGTCTCAGTATCCTTAGGTTTATTTTTAAAGTGTTAATTAGAGAGTTATTTTGTTTTCATTTTTTAATTTTCATAATTACTGTTTCTTAATCACATTTCTTGTCACAGCATATTGGTTGGTAGATGGAGTTAAAACCTATGGAGAGGTAGAAAAATCCAGCCCAAGGTTCAGAAATGATGCTTTAGGCTCAGGAAAGAACAAATGGGACTCTCCTTTCCATAGGTTTCCCGCTTGAAAGAAGTGAAAATGCAACATTGAAGAAATTAATCCATCTGGAATCATGGCATGAATGTCCTTAAAACATTGACAGGCCAGTTCAGGATTAACAATGCTCTATTAAAACATTTATAATATGTCTTTTTCTGCTTATTCCCTGTGTGCCTCAAGAATCCTGGTGAGATGGAAACTCACTCTTAAGTTCACATATTTCTTGCTACTCTCTAGGGCTGCTTTGTGTTTAAACCAAGTTCCAAGAAGAGAAGGAAATCTTCAACAGGTTAGTACATTTTGGTATATGTTGCTATGAAAGAATCACTTGATCCCATAAGCCTCAATTCTGATCTAATTCTGTAATGCCCACATAAGGATTTAAATTACTCCACAATGCCAACACAATACTGAGGAGCTGTCATCTCTTCAGCAGCACTCAAGCTAGTTATTAACTGTGATTGAAATTTTTTAATCTGCAGTTCTTTGCCTTCCTCATATTTATAGAAATCTTTTTTTCAGAACAACTTTTTTTCCCATACTGTAATAAACAGTCTTTTTGTGAAGCCGGTAAATGATCCCTGGTAAACCAAAGGAGAACCATCACTGGTGGGCAGTGAATAGTCTGACCTTATCAAAAATGATGTAATTCAGCATGCTGATAATATTTTGCTTGGCTTATCTGATTTTGGTAAGGAAGAGGTCAGGGAGAAGCCCTTTGTATACTTAAGGTTGTTGTCCATTGTTCCCTATTTATGCTTTCCACTCTTCAACACCCATATTGTATTCATTATCTGAGAAGAACTAGACAGAACTGACTACCCTTGGACCTATGAATAGTGCTGCTCAGTTCCTGTTGAGAGCACCTTGAGAGATGTCCTGTCCTTACTCCCAGGCTGAGCGTGCTGCCTTTGCAGCACTCCTAGGCCCTGCTAAACCCAGAGCTGTCAAAAGCTGTGACAATTTGAATGAAGTAGAGTGCAAAAGAGAAGTTGAGCCAGATTTGAAATCTCTTTGGAAAACACTGCAGACTCTTTTATCACCAGAGAGAGATACTGTAATACCTGTTTTAAAATTAATCCAAAATGATTTTCTTCCCCCAGGCCTGCCATGTCTGATGGCAGCTTGAGATCGGGAAGTCTCACCTAGATTTTCTAATGATCAATACAGAGCATTACTAGATAACTATGCCAGTGATTGGATTTTCTCATGGGATACAAGTGGGACATCACAGTGGAATTTTTCTTTTACTGAAAGTTTTGTTTGTGTTCACATTCTGCTAAATTAATCTTGCTAAAATGGATGTTGCTCCAGTTTAGCAGCCAATATGTGATATCACTATCTTTGGAAGTAGTTCAGTGAAACTTAATACGAATGTTAACTCATTTTGCTATGTAAAGCCATTATTATATACAGAATAATATTTTAAAGATCTTTTTTGGGAGATATAGCATGCTACTGGATTACATGAAATAGCTAGTTAATTACCATTTCCCTTGAGGAGTTGACATTCTCAGATTAAACAGATACTGTTTTGAGTAGGTGTCATCTTTTTTTTTTTTTTTTTAGCCTGAAGAAAAGAATAATCTAGGAGTTGCCAAAAACACAGATCAGCTCCGCTTCTTTTAGATATGCATCTTGTGGGTCTGGCCATTGTTAAAAATATTGGCCAGTCACTGCATGTGCACATGTGCGCACACATACATCCCCTTCCTTCCACCCTGTACTCAGGACTAGATTTTTAATGGTATTTAGGTACCTAAAGATGCAGATAGCATTTGGAGGAATTTTCAAGCGTGCTTATACGTCTAATGCTCATTATGATTTAAAATCCAATTAAAATCTAATTCAAAATCCCAGTAGGTCCTTATATGCATGTTTAGGCACCTAAATACCTTTAAAAGTCTGTGTCTCAGTCCAAAACACTGATTTTGTTTACCTTTTTTCTGGCCATTCAGAAAATTGACTCCAGTTATGCATATATAGGTGTGACAGACGGCCCTGCATATGCACAGACTTTCTAGTAAGGCCTAAGAAATACACACAAGAAAACACTTTCTTTTTCCAGCTTTTTGGCCCAGTCCTTCAAGATGCTGAGTACTTACAAATCCCATTAACTTTAACCAGAATTGCTGGTACTCTAGACCTCTCAGGACTAGAGCTTTGTGCCCACTTGCAGCTATAATCTATAATCTGCTATAATCTGGTGTCTAGAGACTTGAAAGCATAAAACCAAGAAGATATTTTAGCGTCACACAAATATGGTGGTTTGTGTTGCTTTTAGTTAATTTAAAAAAAAAATAGACCTGCAAAACCAAAGGATCCTGGAGCCATTTAAGAGGCTTTGCTAGTGTAGGTAAACAATGAGACCTTTGATGGAGGTTCCATTAATCACCAATAGTGATCCATTTCCAGGTTGACCAGCTGATTTCCTTTCTAGAGACTAGACTACAGCTAATTGCTCAGTAACTAATTATTAAAGGAAACTTATAGTTCTGTTGTAACATTGTTTTTTATTTCATGTTTTTGCTACTGCAAAGAGAAAAGTTAATAGTATTCAATCCTGCATTGCGCTGACAGTTAATTGAACTAACCATCAGCCATTGTACCCTTCCAGATAGTGTTAACTGTGTTCTGAGCTACAGCAAGTCATGTTGACCGACTGACTTGCATTTGTAAGAGTTAAAGGTAGTTTATGGGATCTGCATGTACTTTATTAAAAGGGGAATCCCATATGAGGTAAGATTGTAGTTGGGGATTTTTTTAATTGAAAAATTACTTTATTTTCAAATGCACTGCTTATATTTCCTTCCAGTTTTGCTTCTACTTCTTGGTTGAAGACAGGGTTTAGAGATTCTAAAGCAAAGCAGCACCTAAGTAGCTGAGAGCAAAAGTTCTCAGCAGAGAGATTCTGGGACACTGCTAACAAAAAGAGTCTGTTATTTAAGAAGTACTCAGTAACTTTCAAGTGCAGACCCAGATACTCTCTGGTCCTCAGCTTCTTCCCATAACGAGCCAACATATAGGTGAGGAAAAGTTGGATATGGGGACCAGAAACTTATACCTGGTCTACACTTAAAAGTTTGCTGGCATTGCTATATCAGTTAGGAGTGTGGAGAGAAAAATCACATGCACTTCCAACTGACATAGCTATGTTTGCAAGTGTAGATCCTGTGATACCAGCAAAAGTGCGCTTTTCCTGGTAGAGTTTATTTTGTTTGGGGAACTGGTATAAGATAGTGGCAAAAATCATTATTTGTATTGTGTCATTCCAAGAGCCCCATTCATAGACCAGGACCCCTTTGGGCTAGACATTGTACAAACACTCAAAAAAAGACACTCCCTGCCCAAGTTCTTTAGTTTCTTCTGCTGTAAACTGCATCTCCACTGAGGGGGTTGCTGGTATTGCTCTACTGGCAAAGCTTTTCTAGTGTAGACCTGATGTTACTGTCGAATAATGGAAGGCGACCAAAGATCGACTGCAAGGCACTGTGGGAGACCCTGTGTCAGGTTGGGTAGGCTGTGAGGCAGACTGAAACAAGTTTGACACTTTGGGAAGGAAGATTTTTAAAAGGGGAGATAGCTGCTAGTTCATCCAGCTGCAAGGGAGAATGGGGGTGGTTGCCAAGCAGGGTGGCCTACTGGAAAGAGCTTTGGACAAGGAGATCTGGGTTCTAGTCTTGGCTCTGCCACTGACAGTGAGTGAGTCACTTCCCTCCCTGTGCCTCTCTGCATTTTGGAGATGGTGGTAATGATAGTGACCTCCTTTGTAAAGTGCTTGGAGATCTATGTGCTAAAAGTGCTATATAAGAGCTAGGTATTTATTTATTTATTTTTTTGTCTCAATCTGGGACCAGTGGGAAAGCCAGCTCTTTCATCAACTCCTGGCAACAGCTGCTGTCTACTTCTCTCACTTGTTCTGCTTACCAGATAGAGACACACAAAGTTAGTAGATAAATAATTGCTTGTAATCTCATGTATATCTATCGTAATTCATTTTCCTTTTCAACCATTGTAGTTTTTTCTGTAAAAAAAGTTTTGTTTTTATAAACACCATTGTGATTGCCTTTGATTTCTATTTTTCCAGCTGACTATTTTAATGAAGGTAAAAATGATTCAGAGGACAGTGGTCTACGATTTGCTACTTGTCAGTTGTTTTGGAACCAGATCAATTCTGAAATGAAGGTGGGTCTTGCTATTTAATGCTAACTATAACTTTAACATTTTCAATTAATCCTGGTTTGTTTTGGTTTGGTTTTTTTGGTTTTTGAGTGATTTTCTTTACTTTCTGAGAAGATCAACAGTAAGATGGAAGAGAGCTAGAAATGTGGAGTGAGACTGAAATCTTCATGGGGAACATAAAAATACCACTGGTAAACTGTTCCCAACCATGAACATACCAATAAGCTTCTCCTTCTTACCTTACTGCTGGTCATCTTTGCTGTATCCTGGTGTATTGCCATTGCCTGCTTCTAATCCAGTTGTGTGTATTTTAACCCTCCCAGTGAAGTTTATGCTACTCTAAACCTTAATTTTGTGGAGTGTAGGGCATCCCAAGGTCTGTTGTGGATTAGAATGCATGCTACAGAATGAAAGATGGACACATGTTAATATGGCTAAGCGTGTAGTCCGATGAACTATTTACTATAAGCAGTGTTGTTTATATCCCCATGAGAAGTCCTATAATGGTAGCCACCTCGAATGAAGCAGAGTGTTTTATGAAAAATAAAATATTTCCTCAATCTCTTGGTTACTTGAGGCCTTGTGAAATTAAGTAGCCTATAAGTAGTAGCCCAAAACATTTTAATAAATTAATGTAGCAAGATGGAGCAGATGAAGATAGGGGGAAGGGGGTTTGAGGGAAGCAATCCCAGAAGACATTCTGCATACTAGCCTTCCCACCTCACGTGTTGTTTTCCCTATTTAAAGAACTTGCATCTTGTGGTAAACTTAATGAAACTGACTGAAAACATAAAAGCACTGATAGGTAGTGTGTTTTTATACATTTCTGGCTGTGTTTACCAGAAATACAGGTTTAAATCAGGGCTTACTCCCATACAGCTTGTTGTTAATATTCCTGTCAACTTCAGTGAATAGTTTTGGCCACAAAAAGGGTGGGTGGGATTTTGAAAAAGTCGGGATGATTAATTTTGACATTTTCTAAACAGTTTTGACATTTCATTTTGAAATTGTTTGAAATGTTTTGTTCAACCAAAAAAATGTTTTTTTCATTTCAGAGAGAAACAATGAAAAAAATCATTTTGGTTTGAAACAAAGTAAATTTTGAGGAGGATTTTTTTGTTTGGCCACTGAATCAAAAAATAAATTATTCACTCAGCTCTAGGGAAGACCAAGGCTCTTGGTGGAATAACTCAATGCTACCGCAAATAAAGTGTTAGGATACTTAAGGCTTGCAGGGTCTGCAGCTGGCTGGTGATCACAGGCCCCTAAAGCCAATCCATAACTGATTTTTATTGTTAGAAGTCTGTGATTATGGTTTGGGTAGTAGAGATGCAACCATCTGTCCACTACCTTTTCTGACATTCGTAAACAGGATTACAGTTTCCTTTCCTATTCCAGCAGAAGTAATATTTTGGGCTGTAGGTGGAGAGCCACAAATCAGTGCAAGTGTTTTTAAATTATTTTTCATGTTTATCCCATATCAGTATAAGTTCATCCTTCAAGGTTAAAAGGGGGTAGGGGGATGATGACAAATAAGGCATGTGTGTGGCTGAAGATATCTTTTCATAATTTAAGCCTAATATTTTCCTCAGTTGATTTCCCTCTGTTTAGATTTAAAGAAATTGAATGTTGACTTTCCTCTGTAACTGCAGGAAATGCTTGCAGGTGTTCTATAAACCAATAGGGAATAACAGGAGTAGGCATAGACATTGTACCAGAAAATAATTGCACTCTTTTGTACAGCCAGAGGTCACCTGTGCTATTTCATAGCTAAATACATTTTTCTCCACTGTGCCTGAATCATTTTTAAGATTCCTGTTCAACCTGCCGTGCAGCAACACATTTAAACAAAGATGCAGTATCCCTAAATTATTGATAGATTTGATCAATGCATTGAGGGAAAATGGGAAGCGACAGTTCTGTTTCTGCCACATAATGACACAAACTGTTCATAATTGACAGGAAAACAATATTAATTTAGAATTGGACTCTGGATAATTTGCTTTGGGGTTCTTGACAACCAGTAAAGTGAAAAGAGGGGAGGGGGGAAATGAGGGGACTTCAGTGTCTCCCTGCCGATGTATAATAAAAGGGGTGCGTGTGTGTGTGTTTGTGTTTGTATGTTTTCTAGGAAATACAAGAGGAATTGAATAAACAATTATTTGATAACCTAATAAGTTTTCTGAGACAATCTCGCTCTGAATTCCAAACAAAGAAGACAGAATGGATGTGTCAGATGAAATCCAGTGAAATTCCTACTGCAGCTCTTGTGCTAGGTACCTTTTTTGCTTTTTAAGACACTTTGTGATACATCAGCCAAATCTCTAGATTAGTTTAAAGGTCAAAGGAAATTGAGTTGGAGCCTTCCAGCTATTGGAGCAAGCAGCATGAGCTTCAGAAACATTAACAGACAAGAATCAGAGGCAAGTTGTATCTGTGTTAGTTCTCCTCTTCTTTTTCTGATATGTATGAAGGTGCAGTGTGAGAGCATCACCACCACAGGTTTTGCTTTAGGCATTAGGAGGGACTGGACAGCAGAACATTTGGATTCTATTCCTATTTCTACCACCTACGTGCTGTGTGGTTTGTCTAACTATCTTGGATTTTATGTGGCCTCAATTACCATGGTAAATGACTGCCTCATGTGTATTAATAAATTTATTCTCCCAGTCCTCTTGTGGGATAGGCAAATATTATCCTTATTTTTGATTTATAACTTGTATTAATTTTTCCAAATACAACAAGTATATCAAAATACAAGATTTATCATAATACTCAAAGTAAATAAAGAGGGTTAGATTAAAGGGAGGGAAGAGGAAGCCACATATCTATTTTAAGGATCTACAGTAATCCTAGACTTCTTAAAAAGTCAGCCCAAAGTGCTTTGAATTTTTTGCAAAATGCCAGTTGTTTGTTAGCTGTGAGGTCAGCCAAATCACTGAGCTAGGCATCAATGTGTGGTGGGGATTTACTTTTCCATATTTTCCGGGTTAATTATTTTTATTGACCAGTGGACTATGCCACTTTGTTACCAGGTAACCTCCAGGTATCATGTTATAACCAAGAATGAAACTTAAGGCAGAGGGCTTCAGTTTAGCATCCAATAACAAACTGGTCCTTTGACCCCCTCATAAGAGAAATTCTTGATACAGGGGCACTCACAAAACATAAGATAATGTGGTACCCAGGGAGTTACATAACCAATTTCAGTCACCATTACCATTAGCCTACATGGGGATCAGTATATTAAAAAAAGTGTCTTTTAATGAATAAGCCATAGTCTCAGGTTTAAATGTGCTGTTTTAACATTAGATACAATTATGTATATTGTCTTTCTTTTTGACAAATAAGGAACTGAGGGGGAGAAAAAGATATTTGGGCAAGGATTTTATTCACAGAAATCAATGGGAGTTTTGCCATTGGCTTCAGTGGGGCCTGGATATTGCCCTTAACGTATGTCTACACTGCAAGAAAACTCCTGCAGCTGGCTGTGTCAGCTGGCTTGGGCTTGGGCTATGGGGCTATAAAATTGCAGTGTAGATGCTTGAGCTGGAGCCTGGGTTCTGGGACCTTCTCCTTCCCCATCCCCCAGGTCTTCCTAAAATTAGGTCTATGCTATGGTTCTATCTGGTTTTTAAATTGATTTAGATAAAACAGTGTTACAGTTGATTAGAAAATGTCCCCATTATAGACAAATCTGGGGAACCTGTGGCAGAGTTGGTAACTGAATTCAGAACTTCCAAGTTCCAGGACTTTCTCCTTTCAGATAAAGGAAGTAACTGAACAGCTCTGTCTGTTTCCCCTTAAAATCTAACGTGAACATCACTAATCTTTAGACTTTTTGGAGGTTGTGTTGTCTTTTTCCATCCCTCCAAAATTCTAAATAACAACAAAAGAAGTAGCTTTTCCTCATTCTTGCTATTGATAGTATTTTTGACAGCTTGTTAAGTGAACTCCAACGCAAGAATTACATCAAGAGGAATCAAACAGCTATTCAAAAAACAACTGAGAAAATTCAGGTCTCAAGTACTTGTTACCTTCCTCCCTCCTTAAGGGAGCTGGAGGGATATTTCTGCTTCCATCTTTAGACAAATAAAGTAATTATTGCTTTTAATCGGCCATAATTAATATGAAATTCTGAATACATGTTAGTTTTTCTTCATAGCTATAGGTGACCTGTCAATTTTCACTTTTCTGTTGCTTGGCTGTTCAGGGCATCTTCTCATTCACTGATTCTGGTCATAAGTGGGGATAATACAGTACTGATTTTTTTTCTTCCTTCTAGGTGTAAATGTTACAGATCATGACCTGACATTTAACAGTGTCTCAGAGGTTCTTCAGGATACTGTTACTCCTTATGTAGTCTCATTGGAAGCCAAAGAATGCCCAGGTATATACCATAATAGCTTTAACAATCTATTCAGATGGTGAATGCCATTAACCATAAATTCTGTCTTTATTTTTTCTAAATGTTAGAGTAATAAAAATTATGGATGGAAAAGACCTTTTAGGCCATCTAGTCCAATCTCCTGACAATGAAGGATTGTTCTCTATAGTACATTTTCTAGTTATGTCCAGTTTTGTTTAAAACTGAGGATTCCACCACTTCTCATGGGAAACTATTTGGCATCCTGTACAATTTGAAATAAAGCTGTTGCATATTTAAAGATTTTATACTTTTATGTTCGGTCCAACCATTTTTTAATTTAAGCCTCCGGAAGAAACAGAAGTAACGTGTCACGCTTTCAGGGTAACTGCACCAGTGTTTCTCTCTCCCTTCCTCCATAGCCCACTCTAGGAGTGCCCAATTACATCTCCGGCCTCCAGCCATCACCTGTCTCTGTTCAGGGGGACCTGTGTCACATTCCCTTCTGACTAGGGGTTTTACACGCCACAGCCCCCTTCAGTATATTGTGACATCCTCAGCAAGGTAGGCTGCCTTATGGCCAGCACCTGGGCTTTTCTTTCTCTCCAGGGGCCATGACAAGTGTGATTTACCAATAATCCAAACAGCTCTTTCTAAGCAAGTACATTTATTCTGAGGGGAAAAGGGGGAGGGTGTGTGTGGTGCGAGAGTAAGTGAAAGCCCCAATAAACAGATTTAAACAAGGAGCCACCCACCAGTCTTATAGGACCCTACTAGGCCAAAGTCTTTTCAACCCTTCAGCATGGTCTATTTATTGAATCAAAAGGAAAAACCTGTGTCAATTCAACCTCAGCTTTTTATACCAAAAGCCTCTTCTTTGTTTGAGTCTCTGGAAAACTCAGTTTGAACTAGTACATGCAAACTTCCCCAAACGTTATATCTCTTAGAGGTGTTAGTTACCTCAACCACCTTCCCCAACACACAATTCTTAGTTTCTGGAGTAGCTCTGGTGACCCTCTTCCATAGAATAGAACACAAACATACATGAACCATTCATAAATTTAGTTAGTAGTTCCCAAAGACACTGCATGGGGTTGCAATATCTGTCACAGCAAATATTAGATTATAAACTGAAATCTCCCTCTGTAAACCCTACTCTCCTCTTTTTCAGCCACTAACTTCTGTCTCTGAGACATTTTCATAGTGAGGAGAATCTCATCTGTTTAAAAAAAAATAGTTGTATATATTTTCAGAAAAATACTATCCAGTTTTTTTCTAAATGCCAAGAACAGGTCTAATGCATACATGTTTATATTGTACAAAAATACCTAACATCACTTATGTTCCACAAAGCTTTATGTAATTGTGCTTCACTGTATAAATACAGCAACTTATTTTACTGCAGTCAGGAGGCTATGAGCTCCAGGGTCCCCACCCACCACCCATGGTAGCTGACAGCAGGGTCCTCTGCAGCTCCCAGCCACTGTGGGGCGAGGGGGGCCTGTAGCTCCCTGCTGTGTCAGGCAGCAGGTGGACCCCGCAGCTCCAAGCAACCATGAGAGGGACCTGGAGTGGGTGGTAGGCCTCCCAGCCGCTGCACCCATCGCACCCTCCTTGGCAACTCCCGGCCTCTGAAGTCATGGACAGGTCATGGGCAATACACAAAAATTCACAAAAGCCCATGACCTGTCCATGACTTTTACTAAAAATAACTGTAACGAAATCTTAACCTTAACTATAGTTATACACTACTCTCCTGGTCTATGGAGATTTGGGAACTGCTTGGGGATGTTGAGAATAATGATCTGCAGAGAGACAGTGAGCATGGCAGGAAAGCACAAGAAAAGACAAAAACAGGATGATCATAGGAAGAAAAAAAGGTGTGTGCGGGGCTAGAATTTTAGGTAATTAGGTGAGGGTCTCTTCATTGTATGTCTATATATTGTAAAGGCATAAAGCATCTGCTGTGGAAACTGATGGGACAGCTGATGGACTGCTGTGTAGATGTGGACTCATCTGAAGAGGAGGACTGTGTTAAAATTTCCCAGAAAAAGATACACTGCTCAATGGCTTCTCTTTCCAGATGGTACAAGAGTGTAACAAAGGTAGGCTTTCATACTGCCAATTTACAAAATATCGGGTTTTTAAATCTCATAAAATTTTAGTTGCATAATTCAGTCTTATATCTAATAGTCAAAACACTAGCAGAGGTAGTTTTTCATTTAGTACTAGGTGATATCTGACCTTGAGACCATCAGACCCTAAAAGTATTCTTTTGCCAGTATGAAGTTAGTTTCTAATTAAATATTAATGTCTCTTTTTGAAAGGTCACTTCTGAAAGTGTTTTTCATAATTCTAAAAAAAAGTCTGTTTTATACGAATGCTTTGGAAGTGGAAGCTTAAAACTCAAATCTGACTTCCTACCAAATGTTGTTCTCTCCAGAAAAGATATCTGAAGTATTTGTTTTGAAAAACAAGTATAAAGAACAGATAACCAGAGGAAAGGCCCATGATCAATGAATGTTTAGTGGGCCTTTTACACAAGCCATCTAAAGACTGCATTACCCAGGCAGTTAAAAAAAAAATAAAACCTTCCAAATGTTTTATTTTTTCTCACCAATGAAAATCTATTAATTAAGAACACAAATATTATATCAAAATTATTGAGACTCTAAAGGCCTCCTCTGGTTTCATACTGGGTAATAAGTGGACAAAAAAATGCTTAGAACCATTTTCCTTATTACTATTTATTTACATTGACTTCAGTGGGGTTTGTGCTTTTCTGAATAGAAATGGACTTTAACATGTGCTTAAGTCTCTGCTGAATTGGGACCTAAATATCCATCTTCAGGCTACTCAGGTTGGTTGCTGGAGTATCTCAGCTGAGATACAGGACAGTTCCCAGGCATGCCTGACTTGCTAGTGTTAGCTGTTTGCCCATCCCAAATTGTCCCTCCCTTTGCCCAGTGGAACCATACCAGAGGGCTCTGCCAGGGGACTACGCATGCTCACAGAGGTAAGAGCAGGATTGGCCCTTGCTGAAGAATAGTTTTCTTACTATTCTCTGTTATCATAGCTGTTTCATTTAGGTCACAGGAGAGAAACTGCTACTGTACACAGTAAGAGAAGTACCATGTGTTCCTAAAACACAGCTAATTTAGATTATTTTGGTTAAGTCATCCGGTGGTACTAGAGCATTATAACATGGGAGACAAGAGACTTACTTTTTGTCCTCTCGCAATTTCTGTTTTATAATACATGGACAATGGCTTTGAAGAAAACAGCTTCTGAAACTCCAAGCAACAAAAGAACTTCCTCTTCCAGGCACTGGCAGTCTCCTCCAATTGTTGTTATCTTCAAAGACATGGAAAGTTTCACAACAAAAGTACTTCAGGACTTCATAGTTATCAGCAGGTAATGTGCCATGCGGTTTTGGACTGGTGCACTTTTACTCCTCCCTGCTTTTTCTAGTTGATGCCATAAAATTAAAGGTTGGAACTCAAGGATAACTTTAATGTGGCATGGTAACCTTCCCACTTTGCCACAAGAATGCAGACCAAATTACTCAAGGGCTGATGGTTCTCCAGTACTTCCTGTGTTTCTCTCCATATGCGCAGAAGGAAATAGATGTTCTCCACAGTTGACTGGGAAACAATCTTACAGTGACTCAGCTTATTGCAGCACAAAGAACACTTGCATATGCCCCCAGAAGTCCTAGTGACACCTGTGGTTGAGGGGGTGCAGCACCAGTAAGGACACAGTAACTCGGGTATAGCTTCTCAGTGCAGCTTCTGAGATCCAGGCTAGGCTAATCCAGATGCTCAGACCTGGTTGATCACCCAAGCTAACTCTGCAGTGATGAAATACCCCTCTTTGACTGTAAAATCCTGGGAGACACAGTATCTCTTCACAAGGGCATGGAGAGGATGGAAAACTGAATCAGAAATTTTGAGGATAGCAATAGTGGTGCAGGTGAACAGGCACTGGTAAACGAGCACCATTCACGGTACAAATGATGTTTTTGTATTTACTTTTTAACTATTAGAATTTTACCTAATTTCCAGTGTTCTGAAGTCGGGAAGAGATGGATATTGTCATGGTACATGTCTAATAATGTGGAATAGCTCAGGTCACATACTTGAAGTTTAGTGGGAGGGTTTTAGCACCAAATAAGTTTGGATGCTTGTCCTAGGCTTTGCTAGAGGGGTCTGCATTTGTTAGTCTGAAGTCTGATGCGTTTGTCTGTAGCAGTTCTGTGCAATGTACTGTGTTCAAGTGTACTCTTCCAGATTGGTTTGAGTTAAACATTTTACTGGAAAAAAATGTTAAGTATATAGCCAGTGGCTCTTTCTGTGTCCATGTGTATAAAATGCGGTGCAATAAATAATGGGATGGATAGTTAGGTTTGATTTGCTATGGAAGAATAACTTTGGTTCAGTTACCAAAGAAGACTGTTTAGAAGCGAGAGAGAGGGGGAAAAAATCCTCTCTTTAGGTTTTTCCAATATTCTTTGGCTTAAATGTGATTTTTATGGAGTAGCAGCTTCTTAGTTAAGGTTGGCACTTGCCTTCTATTTGACTCCCATTACTCTAAAATCCATTATGGGAAAAAAAATTTCAGCTTCAGATTTTGCAGGTGTATTCTCTGGCTAATATCTTTTTAAAAACCAAATTTATGGTTAGTTGGAAAAGAATTTTTAAGATATCGGACTTAGAAAAAATAGGTGTTGATCATAGTCTGAAAATTCCTCTGCCTTTTTACTGTGGGTCTGAGCACATGTACATAATAGTTATGTGGAATTTTGAAGTGTGGTGTGTGTTTTCAGTGTGTTGTTTGTCTAGTCAGGAATTTTTAAAGCATGTCTTTTTATAGACACTGGATTCAGAGAAGTTTAGTGTCAGTGCATTCACTGTACAATTAAAAGTTGTCTTTGTTAAAATCAGATACTGTTCTGCTGGACTAGAAGTCAATGTTATATCTTATCTTTTAAAGAAGGTGCTAGAAATGTCCCTAGGTATTAAAGAAGTGCACTTTATTTTATTATTAGGTAAATTAGTTGTAGTAACAAAGATGAAGTTATAAAACATCTTCATGACAAAGTTGTTTGTTTGTTTTTTAAATGAATTTTTTTTAAATAGAAAAATCCTGCCTTTCCAATCTGTTAGAATTCTTTGAGGTAGTCAACAGAATAGTAGATAAGGGACAGATGCTATATATAACTTTTTAAGATTCATTAAAAATTCTTCAACACAACCTGTCCTAAAAATTCGCTAAGGAAATGAAATAGGCTTGGAATGAGAGCTGAAACCCTGTCATGGGTTGGAAACTGACTAAGAGTTTGAGAATAAAAAGAAGGAATAAATAATCAATTTTCATCATGGAAGAAAGTAAGTAATGGTGCCACAAGGATCTGTAATGGGACTAGTATTATTTAATATACTAGCAATCTTTAAGGTGCGGTGTGTTAAATAGTAAGGTAGCTAAATTTTGGATAACGTGAAACTACAGAAAAGGGAAGAAGCTATATACCTCTGTATAAATCAGTGATAGATCCTCACATTGAGCACAGTGCTCCGTTCTGGTCATCACATCTCAGAAAAAATGTACTAGAAATAGAAAAGGTCCGGAGAGGGCAAAAACGATAAGAGAAATGGAAAAGCTTCAAAACAAAGAGAAATTTAGAAGTTTAGGATTGTTTTATAGAAGGAACAAGTAAGTGGTTATATAGAAGGTCTGTAATGTACGGTGTAATCTAGAAAGAGCCATTTGAGCGCATTCCAATTTTTCTTCACATATGAAACAAGTTGATAAACAGTGAAAATAAAAAGCAGTACATTTAAAACCACTAAAAATAAATGAATTACACCACAAATACTTAACTGTGGAACTCACTGTCACAATATATTATTGAAGCAGAGTCTGGTTAGACTTTAAAAAGAGGTGTATGTGTGTAATAAATATAACAACATTTCACAGATATGCTAGGGTAAAAACATAATGTGACGTCCTGGCCCCAGTGAAGTCAAGGGAGAAAGGATTTCATGCACAGAAAGAATAGGCTCTTTAAGATCTATAATAAGCCAGACAAAAAACTCTTTAGGAGTAGGAATTATCTTCTCTCATAGGAATACTAATTTGTATAAATATGCAGTGTTTTTGTAGCTGTGTCAGTCCCAAGATATTAGAGAGACAAGGCGGGTGAGGTAATGTCTATTATTGGATCAACTTCTGTTGGTGAGAAAGAGAGAGAAGCTTTTGAGTTACAAAGAGTTCTTCATTCTGAGTACCTTTCCCAGACCTGAGAAATATCTCCGTGTAGCTTGAAAGTTTGTCTCTCTCACCAACAGAAATTGGTCCAATAAAAGATATTACGTTACATCCTCTTGTCTCTCTAATTTGTGTAAATGTTCATAATGGATGATTTTGTCCCCTTCCTCTGAAGCACTTGTTATTGGTTGCTGTCAGAGAAAAGAAAGGTGAACATATGAACTGTGGTCAGATCTGATATGGCAATTAGGAATTCAGATGGATAATGTTTCTGGTTCATCTCAGAAAGTTACAATTGTTTGAATGATCTAACTGCATAGCCATATTTTCAGAAATTTGGGTTTCTTTTAAGTTTAATTCTAAATGTCTTGCTTTATTGTATGTTAGCAAACGACAGTCCTTTTTATTTCTTTTTCTTTTTTTAAGTCTTTGGGGGTTTTTTTTGTGTGTGATTATACACTGTCTAGCACAGTCAGGCCTTGAGCTATGATTGGAACACTTAGGTAAAGTGTAAATAATAATTTCATTTACTCTTTCATTATTTTTATCCATATGAGCCTTTCAACTGTATTTATGAAAGTTGTTCCTTAGAAATGAAAATAATTTCAAAAACGTATTTAGAAGACTATATTCTGGAATTTTTCAGCTAGGTCAAACTAGCACATGGAGAACCTTTCCTGTACTATAAAACTAAAAGGCAGATGTTTTACAAGCATCTTCCTAAAGATGGGGTCCTTAGGGTACAGTCTGATTTGTTTTTCTTCTTAGGTGCTTATGACTTCTGCTCTACTGTTTTCATTTTCTTCTGCGATCAAAACTCATCTTGTTAGAATTGTAGCAGTCCATTTACATTGTTCCTTTGTTCTGCCAAATCCTTTGAGGGTAGTGCTGTAATGGGAATATACTGTGTGGCCTTGTGTTTCATACAGTGCTGAGGGAAACCCATATAACTATTGTTTTCTTTTTCCTTCCCTGCTTTCTGGTCTAGTCAGCACATACACGAATTCCCTCTTGTACTCATTTTTGGAATTGCCACGTCTCCAATGATCATCCACAGGTTACTTCCTCACTCTGTTTCTTCTCTGCTGTGTATAGAGCTTTTCCAGTCTCTTTCCTGCAAAGAGTACCTGGCTACAGTAATTGACAAGGTAATTCCATTTCTAGGTAAATGAGAGGGGAGTGGGTTTGTGCAAGTACAGCATCTTTTATGCTTTAGAAGCCTGAAGCTTTTAAAGTGAGATCTGTTCCTGAGAGCCATATGTTCTGAATATTCTCTCTATATACCCATGTCTTTACATAAGTTGAGAATTTCCTCTTCACACAATGTGGGAGACTGTTCAGAAATTATTCAGTACATATCTTCACTTGTCATTTGTATTAACGTGCATGCACATGTGCACACGCAACTATAGTTTTCATTCCCTCCCTTTCACATAGCTTACATTTACACTGAATATTGCAGCTTGATGTGAACTCTGCAGCCTCTTGAAAATGAGCAGAATTATCCAAATAAAAGGTCTGATCATGCAAACACTTTGCTCATGTGGTTCCAGTGGAGTGCATGTGTAGAGTGCCTGCAGAACTATTGTATGCTTGCAGAAAGTAGTTTTATCCCTGATGCCTGTTGTAATATTTGTTCTATCATTCATAAATTTGAAAAAGAATAGGTAACATTAATATCAAGTTTGCACGTAACTAAAATCAGACAATATATAGTTCAGGATGTGGTAGAATCATAAGCTGTAAATAAAAGTGTTTTTGTAGCAATGGAAATAAATGCTGTTTTGGCAGAAGATGACTACATGTGTTAATCAATTATCATAGTTTAATTTTAGCACATTCTGAGAGTTGAACCAAATGCAGATCTTAACTGCTTTGCTATTTACATATTCAGAAAGGAACATTGTAATTGTCTGTTGCTACTAGCAGTTACATTTACCTTGAAATATAATCTATTCTGGTAACATTTAGCAAAGAGAGAGATTTTTCCCTTTGTCTTCTGCAGCTACTTCTGACAACTCAGTGTCCCTTTAAACTAAGTGAGAAAGTGTTGCAAGTTCTAATCAACATATTTTTGTACCATGATTTCTCTGTCCAGAACTTTATCAAAGGATTTCAGGTAAGCAGCGGTAAGAAGAATTTAAATTACAGAGTCAGTGGTGAAAATACACTACAATTACTCTATGGCAGCAGACTTACACCCAGTTCTTAGGGCCTCATTTACTCCCATTGAAGTCGGGCAAAATTCCCATTGAATGCTATAACTGAGATCAGGTCCCTAGATAGGTTTTTTTAGAAATGGAAAAGCTTTTAGGAAGCTAGCAAGTATTGTTGGCAAGCATTTTTGAAACTGCTTATTCTTTGGTACAAATCATATGAATAAAAAATTAGAAACAAATAAAGAGAATCTGCCTGAAACAGTAGAAACATGTTCTATGTATAAATTTTATAGGTATTCTTTGCCTTTCAGTTTTGCATGTTAATACTAAAATAACCTCAATCATATAAAGAACTTTGTGACAGGAAAAGGCTTTCTATCTTAATAAGCCTACGTAGTTTTTGTACTCTTTTTTAGAATGACTGTGGTGCAGTCTTTCTGAAAAATTGCATTGAGTCAGAAGAATGCTTTTATACTGTAAGGTCCCAAACCTGCAAACACTTACACATATGCTTAACTTTACTACCTTGAGGAGTTCCATTGAAATCAGTGGAACAACTCAAAGTAGTAAAGTTAAGCACACGTGTCAATGTTTACAGGATCAGGGCCTAACCAGTATAATTTCAGATATGTGAAACATGGGATCTACTCGTGTTCAGTTGTTTCATTTAATGCATTACAGCTGATGTTTGTACTTTAAAAGATACATTGTTTACTTGGTGCTTTGGCATTTGTGAGGTTGACCCTGGTCATATAACCCAATAAATTATGCAATAACTAAGGTAATTGCTGAATTTTGCTTATTCAAAGAATAAATTAATCAAATAATAGTTGAACAGCTGTAGATCTTCTTGTATAAAGCAAAAACAAATGATTGACAGATATGGGCAGCAGAAAATGGCAACATTAGATTTCCTGTATTATTCATTGAATAATAATCAACCACCTCTAGTGACTATGGAAAGTAGAAGATTATTAATGTAATCTGATGTGCCTCTTTCAGCTGTCTATTGTGGAGCATTTTTATTCCCAGCCCCTCAGTGTGTTGTGCTGCCAACTCCCGGAAGCTAGGAAGAGAGTAAATTCTTTATCACACAGTCAGTGTGAAAACATTCGAAGCCTGCCATCTTTTAGAAGGTAAAGGAGAAATAAATATTCTGGACAGTCCAGAATTCAATCAGCATTTTTTAAAAGACTTGTAAATGTAACATTGTGAAGTGTGTAATTATATGTGCGTATGTTATACAAAAATGGGAAAATCCACCAAAACAGGAACAGTCCTGAATTACTTCTGAAACTCTTTAATCTGCTGTCTAAAGAATGCAGCTTTTATTTTATGTAAGATAACCTGCAGTAAAATCCTTGACTTGAGAAGATCCCTTTTTTCCTTTTGTCCTTCATGTAGAAAGAAACAATCTTTTGACAAATGATCTATTCAGTTAAGAAGTGTGGCAGACCCAGTACTTAAACTTCAGAATTTTGTAGTGGCCCAGACCCAACAGAATCCTGACCACCACCTTTTTTAAAGCTATGTATTGTGTAACTATATGTTGTACAAATATTTTTGTTTGATTGGTTTTTACTTCAGATATGTGGAAAGTCAAGTCTCAGAAAAACAGATTGCACTACTGACTGAGGACAACTTTTTAAAGGTAAAGTGTAAAAACCATTTGGGGGATAGGAGCAATCTTCCAAAACCCCTATCATTTTGCATGAAAAGAGAGAGAAAACTAGGGTAGAATTTGGTTCTGTGTAGCATCTTTCATTTTGTAGATATCCCAAAACATGACTAATGATTTGAGAGCCAGGCTTTAGATCTATATCCTAGTCCTGGTTCTACTGTGTGCATGGCCTTGAGCAGGTCAGTCACCCTTTCTGTGCACTGAGTTTACCATCTGTAAATTGAATAAAATAATTACCAGGGAGATTGTGAGGCTCAGTTATTTAGGACCCACTCTTTATTCTTATTCAGGCCAAAAAAAAAAAAGATGAAACTCAGTGAAACATTTGCCAAAACAAAGGCTGAATAATTAATCCTGCATGCTGTTCCATATATGTGGGTTCCTGTACCCTGCATGGATCTCCATTCAAGTCAGTCAGACTCCCTACGGGCACAAGGTGTTTAGTCATGTTGAACACGATTGGGCCTTAATTTGTAAAGTCCTTTTAAAATCTTCAGATGAATGTCCACTCTAAATGCAAAGGATGTTGATGTTGTTAATGACAAATGTTTTACAAAAGGAGCTAGAGTGGTAGAATGACCGTGTAAGTATATGTTAGAACTGTTATAGGTGTAGCCACATCTCTCAAGCTGCCATAGGCATAAAAAAATGTTTTACAGAGAGAAATGTTAACTCAGGAGACCAAGTTTACCCTGTTTTCATTTTGAGTATGGTCTTTTACTAACAAGAGAATACCTAGACTGGCATAAAACCCAAGAATCGGCATTTTTGTTAATAGCTTGAATCTGCATTTTTTGTTTCAGAACTCATCTTAAACCATTTCAGGATTAAACAGTTTTAATATGCCTCAGCCAGCCAGTGTGGATGGGGCTAAATCATGTTAAAAATATATTGAATAAAGTATTCAAGATTACAAGCGCATAGGAGAGCGACAGGGTTGTACTTGTAAGCTAGCTATGTCTCGAGGCTGCTAGCAGAACATTTGAAGGGATATAATCTTTTTCTCTAAAACGTATTTTTCTATGGATTTTTTAAGGTATTTCCATGCCTTAGTGAAGGCCAAGATTTTAATTTGCACAGAAGGAGACAGGTTCAGAGTAGAGTGGTAGATCTATGGTCATCAGCCTGGAGATGCATTTGAAGTTGAATTTGTGTTTGCAGAGATAAAGCATAGGGTGAGGGGAGAAGACAAGGGGACTGAGGACAGAGCCATGTGGAACCCCCACAGGAAGTTGGAAAGCTGATGAGGAAGATTTTCTAAAGCATGTGCTGAAGGAGCACTTAAATATAAGAGGAGAACCAGGAGAGGATGGAGTCATGGAAGCCAAGGGGAGGACAAGATTTCAAGAAGAACATGGTTGACAGTGTTGAAGGCAACTGCCTGGTCAAGGACAATGAGATGGAGTACTGGTTCTGAGCTTTGATCAGGAAGAGGTCATTAGAGACTTTAACAAATTGCTTTGAGTGTAGTGAGAGTGGTGGAAACTGGTTTGGAGGGTCTAGGATGAAATTGGAGGAGAGGAATTCTGGACAGCATTTGTAGATAACACATTCAGTGAGTATAGAGAAGAAATGGAAATGGGGTGACAGTAGGAGAGGCAAGTGGGATCAAGTACAGGTGTTTTGTTTTTTAAGATGGTAGAGACTAAAGCATGATAGTATTTGAGAGGAAAGACAAAGGAGAGTGTGAGATTAAGAAGAACAGCTAAGGGAGTGAGCACAAGGGAGATCGGAGGATGGAATTGGATGAGGTCACTGGGGCAAGTGGAGGGGTTAGAGGAGGACAGCAGAAACTTTTGCATCTGTGATGAGAGGACAGAATTAGAGGAGGCATGCTATGGGAAATGGGAAGGTCCCTATCATATTTTGTCAGTTTTCTCTGAGAGAAAGCAGCAAGATCCTGTCAGGGAATAGAAATGGAGGTAGATGGAAGGAAGGATTTGAAGGAGTCATCAAAGGTGGAGAAAAGACAGCTGAAATTGCTGGCTTGGGGTTCAGTTTAGTTGGAGAAGTAGAGTTATTTAGCTAGGAAGATGACAGAGCTGAAAGAAGAGTGAATGTATCTGTCCTGGAGGAAGTCAGCCTGGTCACAGGATTTCTGCCAGAGATGCTCTGCAGTGCAAGAGCAGAAGAAGCAGGTGTTGTGGTGAGCCAGCCTTGGGGGTTAGTTAGGCAGACACTGTGAAGGGAGAGAGGGGGGCAAAAGCAAATGGAGGAGAGTAAAGTATGCAGAGAATCAACAATCATGTCAGTGGAAGAAAGGGCAGGGTGGAGAGAGCTGAGTGTCGATGAGAAATCATCAGTATTGATAGATGAAATCACAGCATGGCTATATGACAAGATGGGAAGAAGGGCTCATGGGTGATGCTGAAAAAGACCAGGTGATAGTCCAAGAAGGAGAACTCAGCAACAGAAAGATCAGAAAGACAAGGAGTGCTTGGTGAAGACCAAATCAAGGATGTGGCCCTTTTGATGAGTGGGAGGATTGGACCAAGGCTGCACCTAAATGAAGAGATGAGAGCAAGAAACGTGTAGCTAAAGGGTCAGGTGGATATCAACATGGAAGCTGAAGTCACAGAGGATGAGTATAGGAGATTGTGAAGAGAGGAAGAGAGAGAGTGCTAGGCCTCCTGATTGGTACTGAGAAAGTAGGACAATCGGCTAGTTATCTCAAGTGCCTGTACACAAACGCAAGAAGCCTGGGAAACAAGCAGGTGGAATTGGAAGTCCTGGCACAGTGAAGGAACTATGACATGATTGGAATAACTGAGACTTGGTGGAATAACTCACACAACTGGAACGCTGTCATGGATGGGTATAAGCTATTCAGGAAGAACAGTCAGGGACAAAAGGTTGGAGGAGTTGCACTGTATGTAAGAGAGCACTATGATTGCTCTGAGCTCCAGTGTGAAACTGGAGATATGCCAGTTGAGAGTCTCTGGGTTAAGCTTAGAAGCAAGAACAATAAGGGTGATGTTGTGGTGGGTGTCTGTTATAGACCACCAGACCAGGAGGATGAGGTAGATGAGGCTTTCTTCAGTCAGCTAGGGAAAGTTTCCAGTTCACAGGACCTGATTGTCATGAGGGACTTCAGTCACCCTCACATATGTTGGAAGAGCAATACTGCAGTGCACAAACAATCCAGGAAATTTTTGGACTGTGTCGTGGATAACTTCCTGGTGCAAGTGCTAGAGCAACCAACTAGGGGCCGTGCTGCTCTTGACCTGCTGCTCACAAACAGGGAAGATTTGGTAGGGGAAGTAGAAGTGGGTGACAACCTAGGCAGCAGTGACCATGAGATGGTCGCGTTCAGGATCCTGACAAAAGGAAGAAAGGAGAACAACAGGACTTCAGACTTTGATTCCCTCAGGGAGCTGATGGGCAGGATCCTTTGGGAGGCTAATATGAGGGGGAAAGGAATCCAAGAGGGCTGGCTGTATTTTAAAGAAACTTTGTCGAGGGCACATGAACAAACCATCCCGATGTGCAGAAAGAACAGCAAGTGTGGTAGGCGACCAGCTTGGCTTAACAAAGAAGTCATTGGTGAGCTTAAACACAAAAAAGAAGCTTACAAGAAGTGAAAGCTTGGTCAAGATGACTAGGGGGGATTATAAAAATACTGCTCGAACATGCAGGAATGAAATCAGGAAAGCCAAAGCACAATTGGAGTTGCAGCTAGCAAGGGATGTGAAAGGGAACTAGAACGGTTTCTAAAAGTATGTTAGCAACAAGAGGAAGATTAAGGAACGTGTGGGCCCCTTACAGAATGGGAGAGGCAACAGAGTGACAGAGGATGTGGAGAAAGCTGAGGTACTCAATGCCTTTTTTGCCTCTGTCTTTACAGACAAGGTCAGCTCCCAGACTACTGCACTAGGCAGCACAGAATGGGGAGGAGGTGAACATCCCGCAGTGCTGAAGGAACAGGTCCAGGACTATTTAGAAAGATTGGACATACACAAGTTCATGGGGCCAGATGCAATGCACCCGAGGGTGCTGAGGGAGTTAGCTGATGTGATTTCAGAGCCATTGGCTATTATCTTTGAAAGCTCGTGGCAACAGGGAGGTCCCAGATGACTGGAAAAGGCAAATATAGTGCCCATCTTCAAGAAGGGGAAGAAGGAGGATCCAGGGAACTATAGGCCCATCAGCCTCACCTCAAACCCTGGAAAAATCATGGAGCAGGTCCTCAAGGAATCCATTTTATGGCACTTAGAGGAAGGTGATCAGGAGCAGTCAACATGGATTCACCAAGGG
Source organism: Mesoclemmys tuberculata (assembly GCA_007922155.1). Classification (NCBI taxonomy): domain Eukaryota; kingdom Metazoa; phylum Chordata; order Testudines; family Chelidae; genus Mesoclemmys; species Mesoclemmys tuberculata. Next base: position 68,560,287 of record ML675604.1, on the reverse strand, counting down.
AAAGTCGTGCCTGACCAACCTGATTGCTTTCTATGAAGAGGTGACTGGTTCTGTGGATGAGGGGAAAGCTGTGGACGTGGTATAGCTTGACTTTAGCAAAGCTTTCGATATGGTCTCCCACAGAATTCTTATCAGCAAGTTAAAAAAGTATGGGTTGGATGAATGGACTACAAAATGGATAGAGAATTGACTAGAGCAAAGGGCTTAACGAGTAGTGATCAATGGCTCCATGTCTAGCTGGCAGCCAGTCACAAGGGTAAGACCCAGGGGTCGGTCCTGGGGCTGGTTTTGTTCAACATCTTCATTAATGATCTGGAAGAGGGGGTAGATTGCACCCTCAGCAAGTTTGCAGAAGACACTAAGGTAGGGGGAGTGGTAGATACCCTGGAAGGGAGGGATAGGATACAGAAGGATCTAAACAAATTGGAGGATTGGGCCAAAAGAAATCTGATGAGGTTCGACAAGGACAAGGACAGAGTCCTGCACTTAGGACGAAAGAATCCCATGCACAGCTACAGACTGGGGATCGAAGAGCTAGGCAGCAGTTCTGCAGAAAAGGACGTGGGGGTTACAGTGGATAAGAAGCTGGATCTGAGTCAGCATTGTGCCCTGGTTGCCAAGAAGGTTAATGGCATATTGGGCTGCATTAGTAAGAGTATTGCCAGCAGATCGCGGGAAGTGATTATTCCCCTCTATTCAGCATTGTGGCCACATTTGGAGTATTGTGTCCAGTTTTGGGCCCCCCACTACAAAAAGGATGTGGACAAGTTGAAAAGGGTCCAGTGGAGGGCAACAAAAATGATTAGGGGGCTGGAGCACAAGACTTACGAGGAGAGGCTGAAAGAACTAGGCCTGTTTAATCTGCAGAAGAGAAGAATGAGGGGGGATTTGATAGCAGCCTTTAACTACCTGAAAGAAGGTTCCAGGGAGGATGGAGCTAGGTTGTTTTCAGTGGTGGCAGATGACAGAACAAGGAGCAAAGGTCTCAAGTTGCAGTGGGGGAGGTCGAGGTTGGACATTAGGAAAAAGTTTTTCACTAGGAGGGTGGTGAAGTATTGGAATGGGTTACCTAGGGAGGTGGTGGCATCTCCATCTTTAGAGGTTTTTAATCTGAGGCTTGACAAAACCCTCCCCGGATTGATTTAGCTGAGGATAGTCCTGCTTTGAGCAGGGGGTTGGACTAGATGACCTCCTGAGGTCCCTTCCAACTCTAATATTCTATGAGTCAAAATCAGAGAGGAAGACTGATGTGGAGGAGTTTGGTAGGTCATAGGAACATAGAGGGGGGGGAGAACAAAGTCCAATGCAGTGCTGTTGAAGGAGAGGCGGGGGTTAGACGCTGCCAGAATGGCAGAAAAAGAAGCCCAACTTCCTCACCACAATCTAATACAGGGTGGGGAGCGTTGGAGGAGAGGCTTTTTTAAGATAAGTCATTCAACTCCTTTATCTGATTTATTTTCTTTTAAAGTCAAGTTTAGCCAGACTTACTCTGTAAAGATATTGAAATTTAAAAAAAAAATCTTCCTTTTTTTTTTTATTTGTGTCTTAGGTGTGGGGTTTTTTAAATGAAAGTCTCTTAGCAGTGATACTTCTTTCTTTTTCCAATGTCATCTGTCATAGTATCTAAGGACTTTAAAGTTCCTCTGTTCACCTGACCAAAGTTCCTACCTCCAGTAAACGTAGCAACTCCAAGTAGGTGAGGCAGTTATGAATATTATGATAATTTGCCATCCAGTGCAAAAAAAGATAGAAAACCAATTATTCACTTCACCCTCAGACCCATCTCCAGCAGGGACTCCTGTCAGGATGCAAGACTTCCCCTATCTCTTCAAGATCCATCTCTAGGATTTATTCCAAGTATAGCTCATGTATTAGATGAAATATGTTACTGTAGCTGAATCAAACAGTTAAGTCTTCCAGACTGAGCTCCCTGTTTTGGAAGGGCTTTTCTAAGTACTCGGAACAGTATTTAATGCATTCATTAATGTTTTGAAAAAGAGTGATCAGTGAAGGTTGCAAATGTCACTACATTATTTCCTTTGTCAAGACTAGAGAAGACATTGAGGAAATTCAGAGAGTAGTAACAACGCTTACCGTATGGGCAGCATGATGGCTGATTAAATTTAGTGTTAATAAATATGAGTGCATATCAGAAGCAATCATTGAACTATTTATGCAAATTACTGGGTTCTAAATCAACTGCAACCACTTGGGGGAAATGGGGGGAGAGGTTTGTTCTCTGTGTATAGCTGCTGTAAAAAAACCCACAAACAAACATCAAGCAAAGATGTATAAAGAACAGGATCAAGAGCAGTACTGAAAATATTATAGTGACTATATAAAACGATGATACTACCATCACTTGGAATACTGTGTTCAGCTATGGGCATCCCATCTGAAAAAAAGACAGCAAGGGTTTGGAGGAAGGCAATATAAATGATAGTTGCTTTTGAAAGAGTCCCTTCTGAGGAGAGATTGAAAAGGCTGTTACTGTTTAGTTTAGAGAGGGGAGAAAATAAATCATGCCCTCCTATTTGTCCTTTCCCATAATACAGGAGCAAGGGGACAGTCAAAACATGTAAAACTGATAAAAGGAAATACTTCTTTGCGGAACCCATAATTAACCTGTGAAAATCATTGCCACAAACAGAACTGAAAAAAGGATTAGATGTTTGTATGGTTATGAAAACATCCATGTTATATAATGTGGAAAACATCCACATTATATTAGATAGGATTAAAAAAATGGAGAGAGAAACTGTCAGGCTTTGGAGCATAAACCAGCTACTAATTGACAGAATTAATACATTTCTTCTATGATCAGTTTATCCATGCTGGAGTTTCTTGCATCTTCCTCTGAAACATCCAGTAGCGGCCATTGTTAGGGACTGAATTAGATGGACCACTGGTCTGATTAATTATGGCCATTCCTGTGTTCCAAGTTGCCTGCTTGGAAGTATGGGGTGTATCTCTGCAGTTTCCTATAGGCCTCCCTGGATTTATAAAATTTGGACTTGGTCACTTTTCCTGAAAATGTGACGTGTGACAGAAATCTCATAACCAGAGTGTGGGATGGCTTTCACAGAACCAAAAGATGCATATATTTTTGTATTCTGAATGCAGTCATGGAATACAAAATTAGAATTAGCTGGTCAGTTTTCTCTTAAGGAGAAATTCTTAACGGGGGACAAGAGAGAACCTGTATAACAGTTTCACATTTTATTGTGGACTTTTGTGTTAGTATTTCTGCTGTGGAATAAAAAAGGCAGTTTTCTTGATAAAAAGACCAAGCCCATCATTGTGAAACCTGACAACTTGTGCAATGCTTCCAAGGAAGTGATATCCATTTGACAACAGTCCATGTGCTAGCAGCCATGAAATGCCAAGCAGAAGTTCTTGGAATGATAAAGATCTGCCTTCATGAATGGGAATTGAAGCAACCAGTCTCTGCTCAGATGCTTCATCTCTATCACAAATCTCTTTGCCACCACATTTAATTCCAAACAAAAAAGTTTCTGACAAGCTGTCCTTCAGAAGTCATGAAGATGTTCTGATTGATATCTTTCTGTACTATTGATCCTAGGTTCTCAAACTAAGATAGTTTGGAAAACAGATAGCGTCTATAACCCCACTCTGACCTAGAAGATACTGAATTGTTACAGTTAAATGTATCTCGTCTCTTCCCCAGTAAAATAACCAACCATTACTTCACTAACCTTTTCTGCAGATGGGTGCTGCTGAGAGGAGGAATGTAAACATATAAATTCTCTGACCAAGTATTACTTACTCTGCAGTCAGCCAGAAAAGGATCTATAAAGTCTGTGTGTAGCCAAGTGAAAGATTTTTCTTTCTACAATTCACAGAGAAAAACAATAAATCTACCTACACTCTTTATCTTGGTCTGGCTGACAGAATTTTCCATTCTGCCCTTCAAATAAGGTTTATTATATTTTGCTTATGTCCCATTTGAGCATTCTACAAATAGATTGACAAGTATAAGACAAAGAAAATGTCAATTTTAATATTGAATGTCCAAAAAGACTTAAATTGAGTTTCATTATAAACACCATTTCACCATCTTGGGATTTCAGACTCTTCTGCAAATCAAGAACCCCCTTCATGTCCACAGTGTTTTAAGTTCATCTTTCTTAAAACAGGAATACAGGATTGATAGTAACTGTAACATCTGCTAGAAGGTCAGGAAGCTGCAACTAATAACACTGACTCATCAATAATTTTCCCACTCAGTTTCCCCATCTTACAAAATATAAAGCTTGCATAAAACTAGACCCAACATTCTTCCTTCAGGCAGTATCTTATTTTATTTAAAGATTGAAATGCAATTACACTCAACAATTGTTTGTTTTTAATTCTGACAAATAGCAGTGCTAGGTAGGGCATATAAGAGAATGTAATGGTCTCTATCAAACATATCTACTGAATTTAGAGGAACATATACAGACTTTTAAATTCTTTTATGGTGTAAGAGAGGAAGATGAGGCTTCAAATATAAAATGTGCATGCTAATGAAGGATATGAGCTCATACTAGACAATTTTTCCAGAATGGAGTGAAATGAAATTATTTTGTTTTAAGATGTCTGCTAAGGAAATGCCAGCTTCCTTGTCTGTGTACTAAGGAAATAGCCATCCAAGTCACAGTAATGCAAATGTTTAATCTCAGTCCAGTCATTGCCTCATTTGCTCTGTTTCCTTAATAGCAGAAAGGATATTCTGAACTTATTGTCCCATCAAATACTTAATTTAAAAAAAAAAAAAAGTCCATGTATCAAAAGGAAAGGATTTGGTTTTAAGGCCATCAGCCACAAGGCACAGCTTGTTAAAATTATAACTATGACAAAGAGCCATGTGGCAGTAGGGGAAAAAAGTAGAGCTGCTATTGGATGGTCTTCCATCTACATGTCTGACTTTTCTTACCAAAATGATATATTTGGGTATGACAAATAGAGCCCAAGACCAAAGTAATTTTTTAAAGTTTGAATAAAAACAGAGCAATTAATTTTAGCACTGAGCATTTCAGGATCATCCCATGTTGGTTCATTGTTTGTGGCTATAAACCCCAATGGCACAGTTTGGAATTGGATTAAATCTTTTCCAGTATTCAGAGACGTTTGAATCTATGGTATCTAATTTATACTCCATTTCTGTTTTTTGCATTAGTACATGTAGATTAGACTCCCAGCATCAGTGTTAAGTTGCTTAGTCTTAGGAAAACGATACTATTAATAGTTTTAAAGCTGTTATAACAGAATAACTCCTCTTCCCCCATTGCCCCCCAAAAAAAGCAGCCACATCAAAGCCTTTATTTATCAAACAGAATCCTGCCACTATTATCTAGGGCCAGATTTTGGCATCCTTACACCAAAATCAGTGGGACTTCAGGAGTAAGGTTCATCTGAGTGTGAATAAGGGTGGCAGAAACTGGCCCTTAATCATTAGGTCCTTTCAAATTCTATGTGAGTATCCTTATAATATACATCTGATATTTCATTTGGCAATATTTATGTTACCCAAAAATGCATTTCCTATGCATTTATCATTCACAACTGAATTAATTTGGAAATGAATTCATGAAATGCTTTCCCATCTCTATAGAAATATGCTATGAATGCAGAGGTGTGTGGGTTATGTCCAACTTCTGTAAACTCAGAGCAGAACTTTGAAAATATATTAATGTGTTAAATTTTCTGTGGTGTTGTATTGGACATTTTGCTAGCCATCTGCACTAGTCAGTTTCACAACCTGCATATCTAACAGAAAGAGTTATATGTTCAACAAAATTCAAGGGCACACATGTATGGAATATTTCCTGCTTTTAATGAGCCTTTTAAAGCAGAAGTGATGGAATGGCCCTCCACATGCCTGGATAGACATCACTGATTCCTGGCCATCCAAAAAATATGCTTGACCTAGCTTTGCTTAGACTCTAATATAACAGGGACCAAGTAGATGGTGAAAGACTAGTTACATGTTTATGCTGTGGTTGAAATCCTTAGCCCTGCTGTAGTCCTTTTATGCGAGTAAAAAGGCCAAAGCAGCATAAAAGGGACCCTAAAAGCTCAGTATCTAGCCAGGGGAGGATTTCTCTAGCACAGGCACATCATCAGATTTTCATAAGGCTGCCTTCCAAGGGCTCTCTTGCAATCCCTAGCACAGGAGATGAGTCGGAGGCAGGAGAGGCATGTCAGGGACAAGGTCGCAATGCACAACACTGTGGAGATTCTAGACTGCACTGTGGCACTTCCTTAGGGCAACCTGGGGAAACTGCTATAATTTAGGCAGACACCAAGGGCTGTCTAAGGTACACTGTACATCTTCCCATCCCTGAGAGCAGCCCAGGATCAGGAGGGCAGAAAGGTGGCTTAAAGCCACTATAGTCCCATTTACCCTAGGCTTTGCAGTTTTAGCACAGAAACCCACTCCTGTATCTTCAATATAGCATAATGAAAACAGAACTATGGGATTTTGTTCATTTATAACTGATGTACGTCAGTCACAGTGTGTTTTAGATACTTTGATTTAGATCCTGATGGTCTTAAACTCACTAGGTACCTAATCAAAACAATGAATAAAGATGTCTAAGTTTGCTTTGCTTCTTTCTTACTTGTTCAATACTTTAAATGTAATGGACCACAAATTCTATCCAAGATATCGCTCACTAGTGAATTAGTGTATTGGTGGCCTTATACTAAATCTTTCAGCATGTCAGATTTATTTTGTGTTTATTGATACTCATGTTGTTTAGGGCATTTATTTTCAGCATGGTTGAGAGTGTGGAAATATATCTACAAAATAAATGTCTCAGAAAGGAATACCACCCCTAATTTGACTGTCCCATAAAATTGTTATTTGGTGAGAAATGTTTTGTATAATGCCTTCTTAGCTGCCTGGAATTAATTTTATGTATATATTACAAACAGTCGAGATTAGAAGAGATGGCTTTTACAGTACAATCATTTGGAAAAATCATTATGGAACTCCATGCAAGGCATAACATGTTCAGTTTTATTGCATTGGTATCATATATGTTTGGAGTTGATTTTGAATTGCATTTCAAAAAACCTGAATGTAAAAATATAAGAACAGGTGAAATATTTATAAAAGCCTCCGTAGGTGTCCATCCAGTGCTCTGGGTGCCCATTCTATAAATTAAAAAAGCATAATACTGATTCTATCATGCATTGCTACAGACTAGAGACCAACTGGCTAGGCAGTAGTTCTGTGGAAAAGGACCTGGGGGTTACAGTGGACAAGAAGCTGGTTATGAGGCAACAGTGTGCCTTTATTGCCAAGAAGGCTAATTGCATATTGGGCTGCATTAGTAGGAGCATTGCCAACAGATCAAGAGAAGTGATTATTCCCCTCTGTTTGGCATTGGTGGTCTCATTTGCAGTACTGTGTCCAGTTTTTGGGTCCCCCCTACAGAAAGGATGTGGTCAAATTGGACAGAGTCCAGCAGAGGGCAACAAAATGATTAGGAGGCTGGAGCACATGACTTATGAGGAGAGGCTGAGGAAACGAGGCTTGTTTAGCCTGCAGAAGAGAAAAATAAGGGGGGTTTTGATAGCTGCCTTTAGCTACGTGAAAGGGGGTTCCAGGGAGGATGGAACTAGGCTGTTTTCAGTGGTGGTAGATGACAGAACAAGGAGCAATGGTCTCAAGTTGCAGTGCGGGAGGTGAAGGTTGGATATTAGGGAAAAGGTTTTCACTAGGAGGGTGGTGAAGCTCTGGAATGGGTTACCTAGGGAAGTGTTGGAATCTCTATCCTTAGAAGATTTTAAGGTGCGGCTTGACAAAGCCCAGGCTGGGATGATTTAGTTGAGGTTGGCCCTGCTTTGAGCAGGGGGTTGGACTAGATGACCTCCTGAGGTCCCTTCCAACCCTAATCTTCTATGACTGCTCACATTGACAGATAAATGTTCATCAGCAAATATAATAAGATTAACCTCTTGAACTTTAAACCAGCCCCCTCCTCGGAAGTCTGGAAAAAAATAGGTTAAATTTCATGTATGTGTACCCGGTGGTGGTGGTGTTATGGTATTTGAGAAATGGAGAGAACTGTCCCACTTACCACTACAAAAGCATTCTCCCACCCCATTGTTATGCTGACAGTGCTGCCTACTAGAAAACAGTCAGCTTGCATTAATGTCTAAATATCTTTTAGATTTACTGTATAAAGTCCTAATCCTGCAAGCACTTACTACGTGAGTAACTTTATGGAACTACTCACATACATGAAGTTACTCACAGGGGTACATATTTGCAGGATAAGGGCCTGTCTTGATATCCTTTCTCATAGAGATCTGTTCCTCATTACTTCAGGGCTTTTTTGGCAGCTGTGGTTAAGGTTCTGTCACCATGTCTGTTTATAACCTTCAGCTTCAATATATTTTATTTTGACCTCTTTTAAATCACATTTAGCTGCAACTTCGTTTGCAAGTTGCCGTGACGTTTCTTTTTTTTTTAATGGTTTAAGTATGTTGGCTTATATCTGATGAGTATATGTTTGTGATCTGTGTGTTTTTCAACCTTTTGCTTTAAAAGGCTTGTGGAGGAGAGGAACCAAGTATGTTTTTACAGTCAGTCAGTCTTTATCTTTTTTAAATATGTGAGATTTTGTCATTTGGATTTTAAAATATATATCTGTGTGCTGCAGTGCTGTTGCAGTAGTGAATCAAGATTGCTTTGGCAGCCTTAATTCAGAACATCTTTGCATTTATGGGTTTCTCATTGGGTGGAAAAAATTGATTTAAAAAAATTAGATTTTTTATTTAATTTAAATTCATGTTTCTTCTTAAAATAAACCTATCAAAATTTAAATTTGAAATTGACAACCTTTGTTAAGGCCTAAACTTACTATGTTAAAGTTGTTTAAATAAATTTATAAAAGCTTCATCGATGACCTTCCTTAAATTTTACGTGTTAAAGGGTGCTGCCTTTATAATTCTGTACAAAATCAGGGGTAAAAATCATCTTTAAGTCAACTCAAGCTTTATAAATATGTCACAATGTCGAGTGTTACATAAGTAAATTATTGATATTATTTTTAGTCTTTACAATGGAGCGAATGCTGTTGTTTACATTTTTCTAAATGTAAGTATTCCAGTTTTTGTTGTGCAGAAGAGCTTTTGCCTTCAATACTTTTGCTTTCTGTTGAACTAGCAAGTGCAGGGAGAATATATTTTTTCATTTGGGCTAGTTTATTCACAGTTGAGAAACCATTTAGGAGTTGAAAAAGCAGAAAAGCTTGTTTACCTCTTCTAGTCTATGAATAAACACCAGCTGGAGAAGATGAATTCTACTCATTCTTAAAACTTGAAGGACATAGGGTAGATTTACAAAAGTATTTAGGCACCTAAAAATGCAGATAGGCACCTAATGGATCTTCAAAAGTGCTTAAGGGGGTCCGGTGCCTAACTCTCATTGATTTCAGTGGGAATTAGATTTGTAAGCAGCTCAGGCACTTTTGAAAATCACTTTAGGCACTTGTCTGTATCTTTAGGCACCTAAATACCTTGGTTTCCTGGTCACCCTAGGGTTTCCAATCTGTCGAGTTATTAACTGAATGTAATATTTCCTTTGTTTCTAATAAAGCAGTTTTTTAAATGCAAAACCTGTTTTGATGAACTTATTATCTTCTTAAGCATCCAGCACACTTAAGATAGTTTCATTGAATAAAAAACAATTCTAAACTGCTGTTTTTGTTGATTTTTAATTGAATTCCAATTTCCATGCAAATGTCTTACTTGTGCTTTGGGTCAAGCTGCATTATCATACAGTAAATGGGAAATACATCATTCACCATTTTCTAACATAAAAAAAATCTGAAAAATTAAGACTCTAAATAAATATATGTTGACCCGTATCATTACTTACATAAATGTATAGATACAGGATATCCTCCTGGTTAGATTTGGTATTCCTTTTTGCAAATGTAAAGGCATATTTAGTTGCAAATCAACATGTTTTAGGTTTAGATGAGCCAGTGAGAGTGATTTTCTTTAGAAAAATAACTAAAAAGAACAAATGTGAAACAAGATTGAAATCAATTATTTAAATCAAGATTTCCGGCTTGCTGATTTAAATCATGATTAAAATCACTTTTATTTAAATCAATATCTCCTGGTTTGTCAGAATTTCAGTGTTCATTAAAATAATGTATGTGTGTGTTTTTAAAAGTTATTTTGAAATTATTTCATACTGCTTTGTGCTGGTGGATATTGAACTACTTTGTGAAACTGTTGTTCTGTCATTTTAGGAGGTAACACAGACATTACTGGAAGACTTGCATATTTACCATGAGAATTATTTCCCAGTTCTGAGATGTCTTCATGTTTTCACAGCTTCCCTTCCAAAGTACCCTTTGGGCAAACAGGTGAAGTAACATCATTCCATTTCAGTGAACTATGGATCTTTCTTGTTTGATGGCTTACCATCTTTACAAATTTGAAGTCCACTCCCTCCCTCACCACTCCTCTTCTTTTTCCATCCCCCCCCCCCCTTCCCACATACACAGTCAGATATTTCCGATCTTTATTGTGGATTGGGGAACAGCACATTGTTTCTTTAAGTGTGCCTGTTGTACTCAGTTATGAGTAAACAACCAAGGGCTTGTAGGGAGAAGCAGATGCACTGAATTGCTGAACCTCTGTGTTCTGTTTGGCTTTCATATATCTGGATTTGTCACAAGTAGAACAGACACTTTTCCATTCCTCCTATTATCAATCAGCTAGTTGCCTAATGGTTGGATTCAAATGAGAATTAACGTCCTTATGTCAGGAATAACATAGCAGTGATGGAACAGTCATGGGTACTCTTTAGTGGTTGGTTGTATATTGACTTTGTGTTTAAAGTTCTAGTATGACCAAACTCAACTTCTCATACCAAGCAGTTATTTTCATCTCACAGTCTCCTATTAATGCTGCAGAACATTCCATGATGTGCATTTCCCACTGATTCTAGATGTATCAGGTATATTGGCATTAGACGTAGCTGTGAACTCAGTCTGACCTTTGCTAATGTTTGGGGATGTGGAATGTTTGAATCGGAGTTTTGATTCAGGTTCATTTCTAATCCTGGCATTCCAGTCACCTGAATGGACCCTGTTAAAGCGCAGTGCTGAGCTGCAAGCACATTCTTGTCACACTGATTCCCATGCGATGCTGAATGCCCTCACCTCAAACTGCAGTCAGTGAGAGGTGAGAGCACTCAGCTCCTGGCAAACTCATACTTTGAGTGAGTCCGTCATTGTTTTTAATAGTAAAATTAACCCATTCTTGTTTTGTAAAACATTTTATTCCTTTATTCATGTGCTGGTTTACAGATCAGAGAGTTGCACTGTGCATGTTTGGGGAAGAGAGTGTGGGAAACAGAAGAATATGGGTCAGCTGTTCAGTTAATGAGGTAATCTTTCTCCTTTCCATATTCTTGTTTTGGTTTAGATGGGTAGAATGTCTTCCATCCATTTCTCTAGAACTTCAGATTTAGAACTCTGCCTGACAAGAAGTTTTGTAACAGACTACATTATTGATTGAAAATACAGTTGGCTGTATTTTAAATATGCATTTCTGTTCTTTTCAGTGGAACTGCCAGAACCTGTCTGAGGTTAGACTCTGATATCTTCCCTCATGCTGACTACTCCCTGAGTAGTCCTGTTGAAGTGAATGAAAGTATCAGAATCTAGCCCTTGGTAATTTGTTTGGAATATTTGTTGAAATGATAGTATTCTATTTTTTAAAATATCTTTATTTATTAGATCTTCATTATTTGATTAATAAAATTGTTGCACTCTTTTGTGGTACTCTTTTGTTAATAGTCAGGAAACGTTACCAGTATTGTTTGCAGTGGTGGTGTAGCCATGGTGGTCCCAGGATATTAGAGAGAGAAGGTAGTCCATATCTTTTATTGGACCAGCTGCTGGTGGTGAGCAAAACAAGTTTTTGAGCTACACTACCCTTCTGCCAGGTGAAGTTGGCAGCAGTAAGGTCCGGGTTCAGTATCTGACGTTTCCTCTTAACACTACAAAACAGAATTTACTTTAGCCCCCAGCCACTAATCTGGGGAGACTAAACAGCACCCTTGGGCACCTTGAGGAGGCAGTACTCCCCCACTCACAATCACTGAGTCTGTGTAATAACAAAATAAAACTTTTAATAAAAGGTAAAGGGAACACGGCATTAATTTGGGAAAACACTTCAACCGTGATTCAAAAGCATGTAACCGGGAAGCAAACATCCACCCCACGGTGCAGTGGGCAGTGTTCTTTGCCTCGCTATTCCACCTTGTGGTCTGAAAGTCTGATGAATAAATGGCTCTTTAACATGCCACTTCCCTTTACCTCCACTGCACCCCACTCACAGTGGTTGTGCTTGGTCACTGAAAACCCCTGCTGCTATCTCTGTTGCTGCAGGCCACTTGCCATCACTAGAGCCCTGCGTGAGACTGGGATCTTGCAAGGTCCCACAGGACCCACTGCCATAACAGGAGTGGGATTAAAAATAGCATGCAGGACTCTAGCTGTCACCTCTGCCGTTATCTATGCTGCTGCTCAGCTCTGCCACTGCTATTGCTGCCACTTCTGCCGTGCTGTGTTCTGAAGTTCCACCATTTAGCTCAGCTCTTAGTGATTTCACTGTGTAGCAGGAAACCTTAAGAAGAACTCTCTGCAGCTCAAAAGCTAGCTCAAAACTCTTTCACAACAGAAGTTGGTACATCTTGTCTCTCAATTACCAGTGTTGGAAGCCAAATATTTGACATGCTCTGAAAGTTACCATAGTGTGTTGCAAGTGGCTTGCTTACAACTTTATTATTTTTCTTTGTAGAATGCTTCACAGATTTGCATTTCATCCTTATGTAGAGCCATGCTAATATTTTCTTTAGCATAGTCATTTCAGTAGAGGTTCCACCAAATCAAGTTTTCATGTCGACTGGCAGTGTTTAAAAATAGAAAAAACATCAAAGCCAGTTTTTGAAAAGAGATGATGTGGTTGCCACTTTATGGTTAATATTTGCGCAAATTTTCTCTCTGATGGCAGGTGATCCACTGCAAGTATCATGAAATGTTCAGATAATAGGATTTCATGTTGCTGCTGGCATACAAGAAAGGAGCAGATAGGCACAGTGTTGGAGTAATGGGGAATCCTTTGAGGGCTCTGTATATTCCCACTTATGGGATTTGGCACCTCTGGCATTGAGCTGTGGAACTGCATAGAAAAGCCATGTCTTTTGGGGTGTGCAAGCATGCTGTCCCACTACAATGATGTCATCCACTTCTCTCTATACCTGGGAGTGCCCTCAGTTCTTTTGCTGCCACTTCAGATAGCTTAATGTTCTAAAACTCCTTTTGGAATTACAAGATCTGTCTCTGTGCTGAGGTCTTCCATAAAGAGTCAGTGTCAGGACCCCACTCCGTCAAAAGAGACTGCTCCAGCGATACCGTTATCTCCACACTGCTGTAGGCACTGAAAACTCACACAGCATCCTTAAAGTGGACACCAGTTGATTCCACAAGCAAGAGAAAAGCTTCCAGATCTGCTTGTAATCTGTTTTGGGGAAGTGAAAGGAAAAGAGGAAGCATTGGGATTCACAGAAGGCGCGTAAGGAGAAAAAGGGGAGGTGGCATTGCTCTCCTCCGCCTCCTCTGATGCTTGTCTCCTCCTTACCAGTCTTAACTCTGCACTTGGCACAAACATCTCAACTTGAGGTTCTGTACTGAGTGATTTAGTCATCTCAGCAGTGCACATACCTCTAACACAATTGATTCCCCTTCTCATGATTGAGGGACCTCCCGTCAAGCTTTTTGCTTGTCGCTGCTGCTTGACTGTGTAGAATATTTGTCATTGATATAGCTTCAAAGCATCCTTGAGGAGCATGGGATTCCCTTGGAACTGACCACAACCTCATACAATTTGCTTCAGAGAGCCTTAGCTGTCTTCCCTCGCGGAAAGTTCCATTTGCCTGGAAAGATGCCAGCCCCCCGTTAATGTGGCTGGACATTCAGGAGTCAGCAAAGGCTTTGCTCAGTGCTATCAAAACCAACATGGCACCTATTTTAGCACCAGTGATAACCCTGATACCAGTGATCCTCTGAGCACTGGCGGCACCTCCTTTGGTGCCAAAAGTGCTCTCAGCACTGGGCTTGTCACAGGCACCACTGCCTTCAAGGGCACCCATGTTTCAATAAGCACAGATCTGAGCAACACCATCAGTGCTGGCACAAGCATTATAGCCTCCTCGAGAAGAGTGGCACATGTATGGTGACTGGGAAGAGAGTCTTTCAGAGGAAGTGGAGTAGTCACCAATCAAAGAAAATACCGATGGTATGTCCTTTAAGGATCAGATTGGGACTTCAAATAAATAGAAGCAATTTCAGGAGCTGGTGTAGAGGATGGCTAATATACTGCAGTTACAAATGGGAGTTTTCACACCAGACGCATCTGATCCTCTTTGCAATATTATGGAATGGCAGACAAAAGGCAAGATCACACTTCCTGTTCTCCCAGGAATACTCAGTCCAGCAAAGGACATTTGTGTCTCTCCTGTAACATCACCATAAGTATATTTGGAGGGGGGGAAAGAACTAATTGTATCCTGTACCCTTGGAGGGATGCCAATTTTTATTATAACATTCCTTGGCTGATTCCATGCCAATGTCTGCAGGTCAGGACTTATCTAGAAGTAACGGTATCCCTGTCTGCTTCCTAGGATAAAAAAGGGTGTAGACTAGATGCTATTGGAGAAAAGGTCTATGCTTCTACTTGTGCGGGTTTCCATGTGGTAAATTATCAAGCTGTCATGTCCTGATATAACTGTGTTATGACTTTCTATTAACTCTGTACTGGACTCCCTACCGGATGAACAGAGGGAAGCAGCTAAGAACTTGGTAGAACATTAGGCTGGCCTCAGCATATCTGGCTATGAAATCTGTTGCTTGATCTATTGGTTAAGTACTACTTAGAGTTTCCAGTTAACATGATATGATTTGACAGGGTTCAGTTGTCTTGAGATCAGCCACAGTATTGCAGTTAATTTGGAAGCGAGGACACCAGTGTACGCAGGAGAGATATGCACACTTAGGGAAGATCTTCTGAATTTGTAATAGTTTTATGAGCACAGTCAGCAATATCACAAACACTACAACGTAACAAAGTAGACAGAGATAATACAAGCATCAGACCTTGCATAATCACATCATCCTCTGTTGGTGAGCCCCATGGTAGCTAGAATGGTCCTTGGCTGGCAGGTTCCAGGAAATCAGCTAGGAGTGCATGGGCGACTACCGCTTTTTATCAGAGGTTATGTTAGGCTTTTGCATTACTCGATAACTGTACCTTATTTAGTGTATGCCCATGTATTTATAGCAACATACATGGCTGTAAGTCCCACCCCACCCCTTGATGGGATGATTGTTAATGAACCCCATCACATAGCTATTTAGGGTCTTACATTATGTCCATATGTGTAATATATGCCAGGAGTGGGCAATAATTTTTGAAGAGGGGCTGCTCTACAAACTCTGGCAAGTCTTGTCAGCGGGCCTGGGCCACTTTCAGCTTCTGGTCATGTGACCGGAAGCAGGAAGTTCAGGTAGTGACTGGCCTAAAGCTGCCTGACACTCCAGCATAGCACTCCAGACAGAACGGTTAGATGGGCCGGGTACGGCCCTTGGGCTGCATTTTGCCCACCTCTGTTATGTTCTGTTGCTGGCTGTTATGGATGAATAGATGCATAAGGATGTTCATGTACCTGGTATACTGCTGATGGTTGCCTGAACACACAATATGGTTTCTTAGATTAGGTTACCTGAGATTATTTGGTAGCCTCCTGAGAGCTAATAGGATTCTGAATGGAGGCAATCTGGGGTGTTGGCATTCTATGAGAGGTGTTTGTGGGAGTGCTCAATACCTTTTGCTCAGACCTCTGATTTTTACAATGCAAACAACACAATACAACAGAGATTACAAAGTTGCAATACCTTGCGGTACAGTCCATCCATTTAGTCCAATCTTCATCCATAGAGGTACCGTTACCACCTCATCAACTCCATCCATTAACCTGATGAGCATTTGTCCTGCCTCAGTTACTTCATTACTAATTTTTATACAGTGTGAATCTTTTTACTCCATCAACTGTCTTAAATTTGAATTAAGTGAGGCAGTATGAACCTGGAACATTGGTGTGCTCTGTTGGACTAGATCCTGTTTGAGTTTAGCAGGGAAAACTGTTTCATTATTAAAAACGGGTATTGGGGAAACTGCCATATGCCCAATTAACATAAGCACCTTTGGATAAAACAGAAATTTTTAGTCATGACCTCACACTCTGACCAAGATAATACTTTTGATGGTCACTACACAATATTAGCCATCTCCACAATAGGTCACCCCTTCCATGGGAGCTTGGTCATCTTAACAAGGAATGATGGGATGACAATGCTGACAGTTGGTTCCATAGTGGGTACCCTTCCTTCTGGCCACACAACAGTGTGTCTCCATCAAACATATTACACCTGCAGATGTACTAATGCCCTTTGTCAGAGCAACAGGCAATCCATAGACCTTTCTAGGATTTGGTGTCTTGATTACAGACCACCAGAAGAGGTACATTTATTTGTTCCTCGTAGATGTTGCTTTCTAGGTGATCTTTTGAGTTGATAGCTGCCAATTGGCTAAAAAAAATTCCCCATCTGGATCAAACATAGGCAATGTGACAAGGATTTTGTCATGAATGCAGTTCTTTGTTAAATAACATGAGTCATGATTAGAGTGCAGTATCACCATATTTGATAGCCCTTAATGATGGTTTTTGACAAGAATTTAAACAATTTGTTCTTTTCTCCCTTTGTTTTTAAAAACATTTTGGACAATACTAGTTTAGCAGCTGTTCATACTTGGTTAAATCTGTGACCTTTCCTAGTTCCAAGAACTGCAATGCGCTGCTGATGGTATTAATACATATTCACCGTATGCTGAACAGATAATTTCCTTTCCCATATACAGATGCCTTCCCTGATCATTATTGTGTTTAATTAACTGATTAATTTGAATCTGTTTAATGAAACAGTCTAGCTATTACGTGCATATTATCTATAAATCTTTCCTCCTTTGCTGAATCTTTTATCCCTGGCAGCACTGGACTGACAACCTTGTTGGCCTCTCCCTGTAACACAGAATTAATGTCTCCTAACTTTTTCAGTGTTCACCTGATTCCAAATTGATGTTCCAGTTCCAAATAACCTTGATACAGTTTTTATGATCCCCAAAGGATAAGTTCCACGTTTTTTCCTAGGGGTATATAATTGATACTTGGCATAGATTTCCAAATTTACAATGTCTTGTACCTATTGTTGTTAAGCTGTGACCTTTACCACAAGGAGTACTGCAAAGAAAAAGGCTACTTTGGTGTTTTTCCAGTAACTGAATTTACCCATGTGCCACTTGACAGATTTAACACAAAAGGAACATATATAAATTGAACCTGATTGATTAATACCCTTAATACAGGTGTAAGCTGCCTTCTCACCCTCCCTGACAGAGTTATTGATCAGTGGAAAGACCTTTTTCTGGTTTACCTAAGGTGACATAGTTACATTCACTAGCTCATAGCAAAGGGTCACATTTTTGCCTATTATACCCTTTACAGTTTGATAGGATTTGCTCGGAGTAGGTTCCTTTGATTGTGCTGCTGGAGTGTGGAAATTGATTTGGCCATGAAGGCCTCCTTCCAGTACATATCTTTTCAATATATGAATTGACACTTTGTGTAAAAGACTAATGCAATCCTATTAGTTCAGGCTATAAACTTAACACTGTCCTACTGTTTATTATGGTAGTTAGTCTTCCCTAAATCCAGGTATACTGCCATCTGGGGGTGATATCATACTGCTTCAAGAATGCTACCAGTGCCGCCTCAGGTATTGTTATAGCAGACTGCTGCTGTCAGCTCCAGATCGCAGTTACTACAGTATTAGGGTTCACACCATCAGGAGTTTTTTATCTGAAAATCTGTTTTCTGTGTTTCTACTATATGGGGGTCAAATTACTGGAGATTGAGAATCTTCAGTCGGCTGGCTGGCAAGATCCTGTGTGTTCTGCAGACCAGGTGCTCCAAAGACAGGCCTGGGCTTGCATAGGTTTAATTGTGAGGACATTAAAGCTGCTGAAGAGGAGAAGCAGCATTTTCCTGTGTATTTGTTCCAACTTGGATTCTGAAGATTTTTAATTGTTGGACACCTGCAAAGAGAGAGCTTTTTTCCTGGTACAACTTTAATTGACTAGCATAGTAAAACTTTTTATTTACCTTGTGTGTGTTACTAGTGACTTGAATTTTATATATAGATCAATACAGTTTGTTAATAAGGTGATATGGTTTTAACCACCTGTGGCAGCAACCATGCTCCTGATATTTTACATGAAAAGAACATGACTTGGTTACCAGCTATTCGGTTTTTTTAATTTTATTAAAATAGGCCAGTTCTAATCACTACATACCCGTACATCTTGCATATATGGTTGTGCAAGGATTGCAAGTATGTATCCATTGTATTTTTTCTAATTTGGGAATCACTGGTTTTCCACAGAAGGTGCTTGAATAATTTTATTTCTCCTTTGGCCATCAACTTAAACAGTGATTGCCCAGTTGAGGCAACAGAAGTTAGTCTAAAAGCCATTAACATTGAGAATTAAAACATTCCAATTTGCCATTGGCAAATTTTACCAGCTTTTAATTTAATAAATTGATTGATCCTTTCCACTGTCCCTCAAAACTGTGGATAATGAAGGACAGAGACTGTTTTAGTAGAGCCTTAGAAGTGGCAGAAGAGGAGTTGTGTTAAGAGTCTGGGGGGGAAAAAATCCACTACCACCAGTGAAAACTATGTTTCTGGATAGGAGATAGTGGCCCTACAAAATTAAGTTGGACAGTTAATCGGTTCCCTGATGGTTTTCAAAGGGAACATCCTGCTGCTAAATTGTTTTACAATATTTTTATTTTCCTTTTATAGGGCTTTAAATCAAGGACCAAATCTTTTTGACTTTTTTCAATTGAAAGAATTGGACAGGATTGATAGGCTGGTTCACAAATGTGTGAAAGTATGTTTACATTACGTCCCCTTGTACTCCCTTTTTGGCTAACAAATTAGCTTTATTGATTTGGATGTACAGAAAGTATCTATTTACAATGACCTTTTTACCTTGCAAAAATAAGGGTTTGCTAGGGCAAGAGGTGAAAAAACTAATTTAAAATAATAGTGGCATACTTGAGGGGTGAAGCTTTTGAGCAGGTGAACCCTTAAAACCAGTGCCCATATATCTATAGCAACATAGCTGGCTATACACCTCAGATTCCGTTGCCAGATCTATGGCAATATTAATGACTTAGATCACAAGACCTCACTGTTGCCAAGATGTAATTTGTAAAGTCAGAATGGCTGGGAACTTAAAATTGGAACGGTAACAGATGGTGAACCTGGTGATAGCTGGAACAAAAAATTACTTTCAACTATGCTTGTAGCTGTTTCCATAGCTTCACACTGACTCAACAGATAGTCTAGGCTTCAGAATGACACACAGATCCTGGAATATTAGTTACCTAGATGCTTTTACATTTAATTTGTATTTGATACTTGATTTGGTATCTTTAGAATGAAAATATAGAGATTGTGCAATACTTAGTCATCTTTATAAATTGCTGAGAACTAAAATGCTATATAAGTGGAAAGTGGTGGTGGTTTTTATATTAACTAAATACATGAATCATTAACTTTCACTTTGTTGCAAGTCCATTCTGCATCCCAAAATGTAATGTGTTTTGTGACGTTGAAATGCTGGGTGAAGCTATTACAGTTTATATCATTCATACCTTGTCTGGCATGAACCTCTGTCAAGCTTTAAGTCCATATTTTCACCTAAATCAGAATCCCTAGAGGAAGACGCACAAAGGTGCATCCAGCTATCATTGATGTTACAGACTGAGTACTCCTAAGAAACTATTCTCCATCTACTCTGGGGAGAAACTGCAGGATATCTGCTTCTAGCCAACTCAATACGTTAGCCCTTTTCCAATATTCAGCTCTATAAAAGCATTGGAACTAAAACAGTCTTAGTTTATTCTTTAGGAAATCAACTTTACAAGAAAACTGATAGCTTTAAATTCAAGAACGTAGGGATTTTTTTTCTTTTTCTTTTTTCAAATGAGTAGAAAATACAGTATTGAACATTTTTCTGCTTTTCCTGTTTGCTGGTTATATTACATCATTAGCTCTTGATTCTGTTTTTCAGGATGTTGGCTAAGGCTGAGTTGGTGGCCATACTTCAAAAATGCGTGGAGATTTTTACATCATCTTCTGGAAGACAGTTTAGCAACGTGGTAGAGAAACTGGAGGAGTTCCTGGCACGATTTCAAAATCTGGAAGGTGAGTGTGTAACTTCCTGCCACGTTGTTTGGCATCAATAATCTGCTATAAAATGGCCTCAAAGAATCTACACTTTGAGGAAATTCAGTGGATCTGCTGATGTCTCACGGTATTTTGAGATCAAACCCAAAAACTTCTCCACATAAGAATATCAATATTCCAAGTATTTGACATGGAATACATCTTTTAAAAAAATGATTGACAGGCAAAATAGGAGTTGTCGATGTTTGTGTTACAGCTGACTGGGCCTTCATAAAATGGAAAAGTGGTGTGAGACAAGGAGCTGGACAGATTAAAGGGAGTTGATAATAAATGACTCATGATAAGAAGATGGATTGTTCAGCTCAGGGTGGCCATATTGTAGTGGTAATGGCAACCTGAAGAGTTCAACAGTGCAATCCAGTATCATCCTTTCTTTCTTTTGGAGGTTCTGCCCTTAGAAACAGTCACACTCCATTTTGATCCATCATGTTTGGATTAAGAGAAAGTACTGCAGCCTTCACCTCCCTTGTAAAGGTGAAAGTAGCTGTCATCTGCTCCCTTTTATGCAAATTAAATTAAGTGCTCTATTAGGCAATGTTTAGATGTCCCTGGTTTAGACAAGTGGGCCTGCGGATGGTAAATGCAGTTCAGTATAGCAAAGACAGCCAAACAATGCACTGATCAGGAAAAGTGTTTTGAGGACCTGTCGTTAAAAAAGGGAATGAAGAGGACTTGGGGAATTATAGACTGGTCAGCCTAACTTTGATACCTGCAACGATACTGAAACAAATTATTAAACAATCAGTTTGTAAGCACCTAGGGGATAATAGTGTTATAAGGAACAGCCAGCAAGGATTTGTCAAGAACAAATATGTCAAAACAACCAAATTTCCTTCGTTGACAGGGTCCTTGGCCTAGTAGATAGGAGGGAGAAAGCAGTAGATGTGATGTATCTTGATTTTAGTAAGGCTTTTGGCAGTCCCATGTGATGTTCTCATAAGCACACTAGAGAAACGTTGTCCAGATAAAATTACTGTGTGGTGGATGCATAACTGATTAAAAAAACATACTCAAAGAGTAGCTATCAATGGCTCACTATCAAACAGGGAGGGCTTAACTAGTGGGTGCTGCAGGGGTCAGTCCTAGGTCCAGTACTATTCAATGTTTTCATTAATGACTCTGATAATGGAGTGGAGAGCATGCTTATAAAATTTGCAGATGACATGAAACTGGGAATGGGTGCTAGCATTATGGAGGCCAGGATTAGAATCCAAAACAACCTTGACAAATTAGAGAATTGGTCTGAAACCAACCAGATAAAATTCAAGATACACACATGCAAAGTACTCCATTTAAGAAGGAAAAGTCAAATGCTCAACTACAAAATAGGGCATAACTGGCTACGAAGTAGTACTGTTGAAAAGGATCTGAACATTATAGTGGATCACCAGTTGAATATGAGTCTTCAGTGTGATGTAGTGGAGTATATTAACAGGACTGTTGTATGTAAGACATGGGCAGTAATTGTCCCGCTGTACTCAGCCATGGTGAGGCCTCTGCTGGAGTATTGTGTCCAGTTCTGAAAAGATGTGGATAAACTGGAGAGAGTCCAGAGGAGAGCAACAAAAATGATAAAAAGTTTAGGAAGCCTGACCAAAGAGGAAAGGTTAAAAAAACTAGATGTATTTAGTCTTTAGAAAACAAGACTGAAGGGAGACTTAAGTCTTCAGATATGTTAAAGCTAAGGACTGTTATAAAGAGGATGATGATCAATTGTTCTCCTTGTCTGCTGAAGGTAAAACAAAAAGTAATGGGCTTAATCTGCAGCAAGAGAGATTTAGGTTGGGTATTAGGTAAAACTTTTTAACTATAAGGGTGTTAAATTCTGCAGGAGGCTTCCAAAGAAGGTTGTGGAATTCCCATCACCGAGAGCAGGTTGGACAAACACTTGTCAGAGATAGTCTAGGTTTACTTGGTCCTCCTGCCTGAGCACAGGGGACTGGACTTGATGACTTCTCAAGGTCCCTTCCTGCCCTACATTTCTATGATTATTGTGGGAAAATCAATTCATTGCACAGCTGTACTAATAAACAACAAAGTACTAGACTGGTATGAGGTCTAGAACAGAAAATGAACAGTGATACTACTTCTAGTGTAAGACTTTGGTTGCCACATATCGGGAGAATACTGGGACCATTTCTGGCCACTGTAATGCAGAAAGGTGGTTATTGCTTTGGAAAGGGTTTTATGTAAGTCAGTAAAAATCCCAGTTCTGAAGCATCTAAGCCAGCGGTTCTCAACCTGTGGGTCGCGACCCCGGCGGGGGTCAAACGACCAAAACACAAGGGTCGCCTAAAGCCATCGGAAAATACATATTTCCGATGGCTTTAGCCGCTGAGAAGTCGCGCTACCATCTGTAGCAGCGCTATTCAGCTGGAACGCACACCGTTATGGATGCGCGTTCCAAACTGAATGCCTGCGCGCATGCGCAGACGTGATTGCATCATCCGTCCGGGGCCTAAGGGGCGGGGGAAGCGGGGGGAACGCTCCACAGTCCATAGCAGCGCATTACGTGTGTCCGGCGCTTGCTGACGTCATCAGTTTTGAAGTAGCCACCAAAATTATTTTTTGGTTTGGGGTCACTGCAATATGAGGAACTGTATTGCGGGGTCACGGCATTAGAAAGGTTGAGAACCACTGATCTAAGCTCTCTTGAAAGAGTAAAGGAGTGGGGCTTTTCTTGTGTGGAGAAAAGGAAACTTTGAAATAGCAGTTTGTAGCATTTATGAAATAAATTGATATATTGTTAAGGGGTTCAAAAACAAAAGAACATCATTGAAGATCTTGGAAATACGGGGCACACAGAGAATTTGGGCAGAACTATGTGGCATGACTGGTAGCAACAAACACATACCATTAGGGTACTGGGGAAGGTAATTGAAGCAAAGAATATAAATGTGTTCAAGAGAGGCCTAGATGTGTTGTCAGAGAAGGAGTTTGAGATGTGATGAAAAAGCAGGAAGGTAGAATTAAGATACATTTTAAATGGGTGGGCTTGTTGGGCAAATGACCTCCTCCTGTTTCTAAAGTGAGTATGTTCTTGTGACTGTTGGCCTGCAGCAGAAACTCTGAAAAGCCTGCCAAAAAAAAGTTATGTACACAAATCTCACTCTGAGCCCCCTGAAGTAAAGAAACAGACTGAAATTTGTTTTTTAAACCATCAGAAAAATTCCATCCTTTCAAGTCTGTCTAGTGAATTGGGAGAATCAAAACATGGAGCTTGAGAGCAAAACATCGTTCTGTGGAGCCTGTCTTGAGTCGATGGAGCGTTGATAAAACCTGCCCAAGTTTAACAAGTTGTAGTAATGCAGGGAGAGAGGGCCTCTTCAGTTTGAAATCTTGTTTCTAACCTGGATACAAACCTTATGGGATAAGTTTGTTTAAATTTTACCATCAGGATGTTTACTACATCTTCTTTCAGTCTGTCATTCATTCACATATGTGGGGATCTTGGAAACTTGTTTCCATTTGTTTAAATTTAGAATTGCACTAATGAGGTTTTTACTTTTAAAAGTGAATATAGCACTGGTGAAAGGTCCTACATTAACAGCCTCTTTGTAACCACAGCACAGGGCCAGCATAGAGTATAGCCAACCTCATGCATTTGAAAATTGAGTGACTTAAAAATTAATTTAAAAAAAAAAATTGGGGCTTTTTTGTTTGTCTGCCTATAATTTCAGAGCCTTTGTGCACTCTTCATGTTTTCAGGCTTTTGTCTGCAACCATGGGGGCTAGGAGCTTACTACTTTATTTGTAAACGAAAGCTGAGATTATCCAATAAACAATTGTCTCCAGGACCTGCGGTTTTAAGGAAGATTTTCAAGAGTAATGATAAAATTGCAGGATTTGACAACACTGATTAATAGGCAGCACATCTGTTGTCTTCACTCTGCTCATTTAATGTACCTCACCCTGATTTTGACAAACCATTTATAAGAGTGAGTATCCATGTCTATTGAATCTTTGGCCTCTGCTGATACTGACAGAAAACTCTGATGATGGATTTTAAGATGTTGCCACCTGTCCACTAAAATTGGACTTCAGCTACCAACTTGTTTTATGTAAGCCACCAAACAGCTATCATACCTCACCATTGACTTGAGCCAAACATAAACTTGTGACCTACAGGTGACACCACCATAAGCAGTGCAAGTAACCTAATTGCTTTGAATATTATTAATTATTACTGTGTTAGGAATTATTGTTTGTTTTAAAATGAATCAAAATTGAGACTTAATTGTGTTTATCTGATGGTGGAAGTTTTTTTAAGCAATTATTGATTCAATTATTGATCAACTACAGGGCTCTGAAAGCAAAATTGAAGAATAGGTTAAAATTGGGCTAAAACTGGTCAGTAAAATGCTTCAGTATGTTCTGTTTTTCACTTTGCTCTCACTTCAGTAAATCCAGGTTAAGGTGTTTGGGAATGGTGGATGAGAGCCTATTTTCTCTTGAAAGATTTTGCATGTGAAAAATGTAAATTTGCAATGTGAGGAGTTTTAAAAGCTCATCAAGTGACTGCTTTCTTGAGGTCAGTGGAGCTTTGCCAATTTAAACCAGTTGAGGATATGGTCCAGAGGTTTTAAATAGAAAGTAAGTGGTGCATAGGCCTTGTGCTGGCCCTCTGCACAGGGCTGAATTTTCTGTTTTACAATAACTGTTTGCAGTATAAATTACACAACGAAGTGTTATTGACCTTTGTTTGTCAGGAGAAAAATGTAATCACTAACTGGAGTTGGGTCCTCATTACACATGAAAGAGTACCATTGACCCTGTTTCAGTTATGCTTGGGTCCATGAGTTTATGTAGATATTAGAAAAAGTTTACCCTGTGTGTTGAACACTGGTTTTGTTCCAGTAGCAGAAACCAGCAAGGTACAAGCTGTGTCTGTGTCATCACAAAAGGAACTCCAGAAGAAGACAGACCTCTATCATCTTCAGAAGGTCAGGCCAGTTTTACTTTCTACAAACTAGTTTCCAAGATTTATCTTCTTTATTTTGTTAATTGTTCTTGGTTAGATATGCCCTGCACACCATAGCCTTGAGCAAGTCATTTTCTGCGAGTGACTTGAAAATTTAACATCCTGCCTAACTCAAATTTCAGGTAAACAGCCAAAGGTTGAAGAATTTCCCTGACTCCTACCTGTCAGACCAAGCAGAGGGGCCTTGATTAAAAAAAGCCTGCAGCAAGACAGTTCTTTGCATATTTAATTTACATTGGCATGTGTTGATGGTCCTGCAACAAGTAGATTTTTCCCTCAAAGAATAAATAACTTCTATATACTTTTATACCCCACCTCTTTCCCCTTCTCCCACCTCTGAATCAATTCTGATCCTAACCCTTTACCTCTTTTTAGAGCTTCTTCGCAGATACCATTGTTGGCTTCCTGAGAATGTAGAGATCTTTAGCCTACCAGCTTCTCCTACATCTAGGTTGTCTGCTCCTTTCTTCTTCTTCTTAAAGGAGCAGCAGCTCAGGGGGTTCTCAGCTCCTTCCACCCAATTCTTAAAAAAAGCTCGGTCTACCTCTTCCCTCCCACCTCCGATATCCACATTTTATGGCTGTGGAAACTGAAGCCATGGAAGGCTAAGTGACTTGACCAAAGTCGCACAGCAAATCAGAAACCGAGCTGGGAATCTAGATTCCCTGAGTCTCAGTTCCTGGGTCTGGCCAAGAGACAACTCTCCCTTTCCTTGTTAGAATTCTAATGTTAGTTCTAGGAATGGGGAAAGAGCAATCTGAAATTTTCTTGTCCTAGCCTCAGGGCACTAATTTCAGTATTCGTCTTAGCTCTGTCTTAGTAAAACAGATTCTCAGTGAAAACTCTTATAGCCGTTCTTAAACAGGCAGATACTTGTATACCTTTTGCAAGGTAGCATGTGAACCGGGAACACTGTCAGATTAATTTTGTTTCTGTTTAGATTAGTATGTGTTACCTAGGAGAACCATGGCAATCATTTTTCATGTCTTGATTTCTAAAATGCAATTATCCTGTCAGCATCATTCCAGAGGAATGGGTTTGCTATCCAGAGTAACTGGACAGTGCATTTTCTGTCTTTTATAGACTTTGCTGGAATTGAAAGAATCAAAAAGGTCTAAGAAACTAACCAAGTTTGAAATGCTCCGGTTCGAAGTCATTGACTTTATAGACAGCCTGGTCAGGTGAGCTTTCCTATTCTTTGGACCCTGTACTAGTTTGACGCGGTGTGATAAGATGCCATACAAAAATACATACACGCGCACACACAAATTAAGAGTTTGGGATAAACTGCTACCAAAATCACAGCTATAGTCCTGAAATATGAGACACATCCTCTCTACTCTTTTATTGCCAAGAAATGTTGGCTGTTAGGTGACCTTGCAGCCATCTTCTATCTGGATGAGGGCTCTGAAAATGCTTCTTTTCATAGCATGTTGTAAGGAGTCTGAAACTTAAGTTGTACAGCTCATTGCTGCTGCTGCAGAAGGTGAATAAAAAAATAAGATGGTAGTTGACAAACGATGGTCAGAATGACCCACACCATAATCAGTCTTGGTCTATCCACTATTTCTTTTTGCATTGTATTGGCTAGGGATGTGATATCCATTTCCACTTTAGCTACTGCAATGTGTAGCAGATGGGGTCGTGGAGGCAATTCCAAGTGTAAGCATCCACAAAGAAGAAAGTCTGGAGACAAGGGTTGGAGAAGGATATGAAAGCAGCTGTTTGTTGTGCATCTTCAGTAGAAGGAAGGATCAAAAGTGTCGAGTGAAAAAAGAACTAGGGCAGAGAAGTTGGCAGGAGCTAGATTGTGCAGGGCTGCGTAGGCCAAGACGAGGAGCTTGAATTTGAAAAAGAAGAGAAGAAGCCAGTG
This sequence comes from Mesoclemmys tuberculata, assembly GCA_007922155.1. Lineage (NCBI taxonomy): Eukaryota > Metazoa > Chordata > Testudines > Chelidae > Mesoclemmys > Mesoclemmys tuberculata. Next base: position 68,532,962 of record ML675604.1, on the reverse strand, counting down.
AAGGAATTTAAACATGACATTGGTGATGTAGAAGTAATGAGTAAGGCAAATGACTGGTGTCAGTGTTCTGGGTATTGCCTGCATTGTTGGGTAAGTATGCCCCTTATATAGGTAGGATTCTAAGTAACAATCATTTGAAGTGGGAGGCCAAGTTGATAATTCCTAAAATTCTCATAGTATGGAGCTTTTCACCCCTGGGGAGCAGGTCCAGCTGCCCTGGCTTCTCGCTCTCCCTCCCCCTGACACACACATGCTCCTCACCGGAATAAAGGCAGCCTTGTCAATTTTCCAGGTAGGGCAGAGGGGTCCAAAGCAACCCAGGCTTCTTTCCTCACGTCCCAGCTGGGAGTGGGGTCCAGCTGCCCAGGTCTCCAGGGGAGCAGGGACAACCGGGCTCTAGCTGCCTGGCTTTCTTGTCAATTTCATAGCTTCTGTGTAGGGATGCAGTGTCTACACAGAAACTGTCTCACTCTAACTACTACGACGTAAACCGTATGCCTCTCGTGGAGGTGGGGTTATGATGTCGGTATAGTAGGGCACTTACATCGGCAGGAGGAAGGCTGTAGTGTACACCACTGAGGCCTGGTCTACACTGGCAGTGACGGTCGATGGGAGATATGCAAGCTATATAACATAGCTTGCGTATCTCCAATTGACATGCTTACATTGACGTACCACAGTATCTTCATGGCACTGCATCAATGGGAGATGCCCTCTCATCGATGCGGCTTTATTCCTTTCAGGGAGGTGGATTACCAAAGTCGACCAGAGAGCCCATTTGGGATTGAATGAGTGGGTCTATATGACCCACTCAGTCAGTCCCGCTGCATCGATGGCTGTGGAACCCATAGCGTAGAAGTGCCCTGATATAATTAGGTCGACGTAAGATGCCTTGCGTAGCCCTTACTATGTAGTGTAGACCAGCCCTAAGTAGTGGGGTATCTTATTTTTCAAAGGTTTTCTGTCCATGCCTGTTGTGAAATGCACATTCTTGCACTCTGTGAAGGCTTAGATTTCAGTCTGGTTTCATAGAGTCCCTTCAATTAAAGAGCCATCTTTCTCATGTAACCCATGTTGTTGTTTCAGAAGTTACCTTGCTCCTGCAGAAATGCAGCCCCTGAATGAGGTGATGTATTTCAACACAGCTAACACCCTCCGTGAGCACTTGAATGCTGCCCCACGAATTGCTCTTCACACAGCTCTGAACAACCCCTATTGCTACCTGAAAGTAAGAAATGGACAATTGTGTGACTCGTTCGTCCGTTTGTGTGAAGTTTGTGTAGGTCTATGAAGATAAACTGTGTTTTAATTTTGCTGTTTCATAAAATTTGGCACACAAAGTAGGGTCTGTCACAGGGAGCTAGCAAGTGGCTCTTTATAAAGCAGCTGGAGAATTGGCTGAGAGCCAGAGAATCTGTCTGACTCAGGGAAAAGCTGATGCTGCGTCATTAAGAGTTTTGGATGGGAAGGCAATTTCCAGAGCCTCTTTTTTAACAGCCTTCTCTACAGAGATGATCAGAAAGACGTTCTCACCCTCCATTTTGACTGGGTGACCCAGTGTCCATGGAAAGAGAGTCCTCCTGTTACCAAGCCTTGTCCCATAGACCCTGCTCATTTAACAAAAACAGTGTTTTGTCCTGGTTTTTTTGTAAACTCATACAGATTGACTGCCTGATGGAGCTGCTGGTCACTGGAGATAGTGAAACTGAGGGCAGACTGGTTGAATACAATAATATCTAAAGGACTTCTTCCCTTACACTGGGTGCATAAAAAACATCTAAAAGTCTCCTTCCTCCTCCTCATTCCTATCACATAGTGATACCCTGCCCCTTCTTGTTTCAGACCTTCAGTAATCCACACACCACGGCCCCAGGAGCTTTTGCACTGAATCAGCCCCCCTGCATGTTTAGAGTCAAATGCACAAGGTGGCCCAGAAGAAGAAGGGTGCGTGGGACAGAGGTTCCTTGGCTGAGGAGAGGCAGGCGTGGCATTCTTTTCTTTCCCCCACTCCCAGGAGATACCTACCCTAACCATCCCCGTGTCCCAATTTTTCCCTTTTAAAAATAGGGTCATTTTGTGAAAAGATGAGATTATTGCCGTTCATGGGTGTTTGCGTTCTGCCTGAGTCAAAGCCAGCACTTCATGAGCAGGAACCAGACTGGATACGTGTTTGAATTCTATGATCCAGTCTGTTGGGCTTGTTTGTCTTGCTGCTTATTTATTCACCTGACCCTTTATAATTTCATCTGGTTATAAAAACACAAATGACTTAGGCTTGGGTTCCACTACAGAGTTGTTAGGTCGACATAAGGCAGCTTACGTCAACCTGATTACGTCAGTGTACACACTACAGCCTTGGTCCTGCTGATGTAAGCGCCCTACTACGTAGACATAAGAACTCCACCTCCACGAGAGGCAGTGTGCTTATGTCAATGTAGTTAGAGTGATGCAGTGGCTGTGTACACACTGCAGGTTACGTACATTGGCACTTGGCTTTAATTCTTGTCAATTTTGTGACTTCCTGGTGGAACTGGGAAATGGATAACAAAGCTGGGGTGGATGGGGGGGGGCTCTCAAACTCCCCATAGGGAGCCCAGCTGCGTAGAGGCTCCCTGCTGGAGCCCCCCACCCGCCCTGGCTTTCTTTTCAATTTCACAGCTCCAATGGAAGCGGGAGCCTGGGGAGCAGCCAGACTCCTGGCGGGGAGCTGCATGTGGAGCTGAGAGCCTGGGCTCTCAGCCCCCCACAGTACCCCTCTTAAGACAGTGGAAGCGCTCCAGGTGAGGATGTGCACCACTGACAGGAGGAAGGGAGTGTGGACACGAACCACTGCAGTAATTAGTGCGGTGGCTGTAAATGGATCTAACATAGGTCAACTTAAGTTTGTGGTATAGACGTGCCCTTAGATTAGGAGTGCCAGCTAAATCCACTTTCTCATGTGCTTAATGAATATTTTCTCTACTGAATTTACAGAAATGTAAAAGGTCTCGATCTATGTCTTTATGCATTTCTTTTTTGCATTTTTGATGCATTTCTTAAGCTTGTTGGGTATCTAACTCAGTGTCTAGTAGCGCTACTGGCTGTTGCAGTGCGTTACTGCTATTTTAATCTGTTTGAACTGAAGAAATCATTTCCCGACAGTGTTTGTGAATTCTGCACAGTTTGTACTTTCGTGGGCTACAACCAAAGCAAAAAATCAAGATCTAGCGATCCAAAACTGTTCCTGCCAAAGTGGTGCAAGCAGGAAAGAATCTGCCACAATAAAGTACCAGCAAGTGATTAATGATATGATACCACTTCTCCTGGGACTCTAACCCAGGTCTTATCTCAGCAAAATGTGAACTGGGTTGGTATTTAGGCTGACAAAAATGTGTACAAAAGAATTGTAATTCTGTCCTGATGGATTGCTTGGAAACCCAGCTACTGGCAATTCAAAATACCACAGCTAGGAACTGCTTGGCCTTGTGTCGGTGCATTATGGGGAATCTGAGCCCAAACATCCTTGGGGCTTAGAGAACATGGAGGCATCATGCTTGACCTGTGGGGAGGGAGTTTCACACGGAACTTGAGCAGTAACTCCCATCCCACCAAGATATTTGGAGCAGTAAAAAAAGAGGAGAAAAAAATTCCATAAGCTGCATCTAGCTCTCCTTTTTTGGAGGGAGGAATACTTTGACACAAGGCCCCTGAGAAAGGGAATAAATAGTGATCCTGAAAAATTTATTTTTCCTCCATCTGCTCCCCTCAAAAAAGAGTACAGCCAAGTTTTTAACTTGTTCTTGAGTATCTGTGTATGTTCCTTACTTTGAAGCAGCACTAATTGCCAATTAAATATAGTGTTGGTGTTTAAGTCAGTCTTTCTTTTCATTTATGATTGCATTCTAGACCCAACTTCCTGCTTATCAGTCTTAGTATATCATTATTTCCAGGCAGAGATAACTAATTTGCTGTTAGCTCAGGAAACTGAGGTTTCCATGAGCACTACTGCAGCTCCCTCATGACATGATATAAAGGCCCGGCTTAAAGATGATAAGCGAGCTGTCATTCTCCAAACTCAGGCATAGACCATGCATTGCTGATCAATAGTACTTTCCCTGGATTAGTTCCTTGTTTCCTATGTACAGTTCAAATGCCTGCACTATAGGCATTTTTACACAGCTGTTTGATTTCAAACCAAATCAAGGTGGTCTTACTGGTTGGTAAAATGGTAGCATAGGGAATGAATTACAGTATTGTCCTGAATTGCTGACTGCTAAATTGTACTGTATCATTGGTGAGCCAGTCTAGGCATCAGCTATATTAGTTAATAGTCAAACTGTATAGACTGAAACCATCTGGACTGAACTATCAGATAGGTATGATGTCAATTCACCTAATACCTGCATCGTGTAATTGAATCTGAAAATCTATTGGACTGAATTTCTGAAAACTCTATAGAGGAACTTTCCATAGGCACTAGGATTGCTGAACCCAGTCGTGAAGCTTAAGCTCACAAATTGGAAGAATCAGTTGTAAAAGGCAAATTTAGAATTCAGTAAAACGAAGTGAAGGTACTTCCTTGCCTGATCTTTTTCTCTGTATTGAAAAACCTTTGCATATAGTAGTGTCCTTGTTTGGCATCTTTTAAACTTATTTTCTCTCTAACTGACCTATTATGCAACCAAATGTTGAAATATGGGTTTCAGGCCAGTTATTGGTGGCTGATAGCAGCAGAATCAATGACGTTGTTCACAGCAGGTGATCCTGACTGTTAATGTGGATGTAACCAAGTACCGTGGATAAACTTATGAGCTCATGTCATAGTGCCATAGATTGCAAAAATAGTACAGAAGATTTTTGCTCTTAGATAAAGTCCTTTTTTTAACTTCGCAGTCAACTAACTTCAGTATTGGCAGTTTGGATTTCCTGACATATGGAATGGTTTCTGAAAACCAGACTTCAGCTTTGCAAATGCTGGTTTTCAGACCAGAGAGAGATGATGGTTTATATACATTGAAGATAAAACTATAAGAAAAACAAGTAATCTTGTTAATGTATGCAGACAGATTTATGCTTATATTCCCTCTTCCCTCCCTGGGAGGGAAAAGCACTCTGTTGTCTATTTATTAGATAATGAGGACAGAGATGAAGTCCTGATCAATTTCTTACTTGATCCATAACATTAAATATTCCTTACACTGGTGCACAAACAAAATAGAACAAGCAAGAGAAGAGGGGAATCAACTTAATAAAATACCTGCTGTCAGTATAGGTAAAGAACTCCGGAAATGAAAGAATTGTAGAGGTGAAGCTAACAGTGAAGTAGGTATGCTTTTTTGCAAACCAGATAATACATCATTTAATTTATGTCTCCAGTGGATTTGTGGTGGGTGGTGGTTTTTTTGTTGTTGCACTTATTACCATTCCTCTAGAGATAAACAATAAATATGAAAAAGTACCTACAGTACTAACTTCCTGAGTCATCTGGGTTTGAATGTACTTTAAAGATAAAATATGCGGTGAAAACTACTGCCTTCATTTTCTCTGTTTATTTTTTTTATCAGAATCAAACTTTGAAAAGCGACACAGGATGCATTTCTAATGCAGCGCCTGACATATGCATAGCCTATAAACTTCATTTGGAGTGCGGCAGATTAATAAATCTTGTTGACTGGTTAGAGGTATGTGAAGATGAAAATAGCGTAACTATTTGTGTATAGTCTATTTGTGTCTCTAGATTATGCTTTTTTAAACTTTTGCTTGCTTTTTTTGTTTTGTTTTTGTTTCTCGCTCTCTCTCTTCACTGCTGCATTTTTGAAAGCCAGTCTTCTCATATCACACTGACTCCTGTCACTGCATGTACATGCAGGGCCCACAAATCACCATCCCACTCGACCTACCCTCCCACTGCTGAGAATCATTTATTACCAGCACTGCTATCCCAACAACGAAAATCCTTGTTGCTGCTTGTACCTTGTTTATGTTGAGTGTAAATCAAATTTTATGCTTTACAGAGCTGCCTTTTTCCTCCTTGGCCTTTTAACTTTTGCTGACACACGTTCACAGAAAAGCCTGTGTAATGCAAGAACTGTCTCTGAGATGTGTGTGGTTTGGAGGGTTCTGTATCTTACCTACTTTTCTCTTTAGGCCTTTTCAACTGTGGTTATGGCGGTTGAAGCAACAGACCCAGCTTCAGTGGCCACAGACCAGGTGGATGAAATTATCCAGTATCCTTTGTTCTTTCTCTTGAATTAATTTTTTTTAATGTTCACATATGTGCAAGCCAGTGGCCTTTTCCTCTTGACTGAATCAAGGTTTTGCAAATGCAGCTTCCCCATGCATTGAGAACTGACTGAAAGAAGGCTAAATACTTTTCAAGTAATCTTATCATAAAAAAAAATACAAAAGAAGGGTTGACCACTTGCCATATGGTATTTTTTGCCAAAACCTTAATTGTTTTAGTGTTGGGTGAGGTGAGGTCCCAAGCGTCACATAATGTTTACATAATATATGCCGAAATTTCATTGCTCCACAGCATACTTTGTTTCTTTTTAAAATGTCAACTTGTACTTAATACTTCTAAGGAAGATAAATCCTCTGTCATTTAAAATCAAGTATATTTAGGTGGTAAAAAAAGGCGAATGGCACAAACAAGCATTTCCCTTATTATGCAAGTAAATATAATGCCTGAATTTAAGTCAAAAGCTGTTATATTGTTTCTGCAGTCAGAGGATGGCTTTCTGCCAGTTTTGTTGTCCAGGGATGTACAAACAGAATAACACTAACTATTTTGAGAGTTTACAGCATTTTTTGCAGCCCTCTCTCCTCTATCACGACAACATCCAACCTGAACAGCTAGGAGCTGCACAGATTAGAGCAAGGAATACTTTCAGTCTGCAGGCCAGAGGTCATGATGCCTTGATTTTAATTTCAATCTATGGGCACACCTTGTTGAAACAGTGCTTATTGTGTACCAATAAATCCCTCCCAAGCTGGAGAGAAATTTGAGAGCTTCATTCAGTTCAGTTACTTTAATCATGACATTTATACATGTTAATTTCCTTTACCAGAGCTTCCAGTGCCCGTTTTATTAGAGCTGTTTCAGAACTGGAACTTTTAGGGTTCATAAAGCCTAGCAAGCGGAAAACGGATCATGTGGCAAGGCTGACGTGGGGAGGCTGTTAAATGATAGAACAAGTCAAGAAAGACCATACCAGTGTATGCAAACTGCCTGTGAAAGCATATGGGAGACAATGCAGCCATTGGGCCAAATTAATCCCTGGTGTAACTTTACTGAAGTTAGAGGAGTTAAACTAAGGGTGAATCTGACCACTTGTGTACTATAATCTAATTGCCAACAAAATACTACCTCTTTTCTATACTTAAATTTTTGTATGGACAGAGAATCAGCTTTAGTACATGATTTAATATTCACTTAAAATTGCAAAGTTGTAAACACTGTTCTGTACCAGTTTTCATCTTCTGTTTTGTATGATACATTGGCCTATATTGATGTGGTTTAGCCTAGGAGGCTAGAGATTGTATTGAATTTTCTTTTAGATGTGTAAATCAAAAATGCTGAATTTAATTTGCTCACAAACTGATTGGATTTAAATGGTCACGTTATGAAATGTCCTCCAGGTATTACATGTTTCCAGAAAGTCTATCAAAATGAAATTATAACAAGCCTCCGTCACCAGAACCCAGTGAGCACTCCCCTTGTGGTGTGCATTATCAGCCACTCTGAGCAGAACTATTGGATGATCCTGATAATGATGCCCTGGGAAGACTTGTCTCCAAACAGAAGAAACCAGGGTTTCTGTATTAGAAAATGTAGGAAAAGCGTTCCTTAAGGGATTAAAAAAATGGCTGTCGGCATTGATAGTCTTATTTACTATCCATCTGTAATGTTTTAAAAATACTCCTTTAAAGAGAAGTTCTCTCGCGTTAGCTAACCTGCAGCATCAGTCAGATTTCATTATCTGCATAGGACAAATGAGAACATTGTGCAATTATGAGTGTTGAGGGAAGGTAATAAAATATCCATTTAAAGTACAAACTCTCATCATTCCCTCCCATCCCTGAAGAGTTGTTTGTTGTGCAATGGGACAAGCAAGGGAAACAGCTGTGTGGGAATAATGCAACTGTTGACATGACTTACAGAACTCTGACAGATGTTCAGTCAGTGACATCACTTGATAGGCAGAATGTTCCAAACCATTTGTGTCCTGTGCAGTGAATGAAACCAGTTTAATCATGTGGCTGTCCTATCCTAGTGAAGTGTAGACATTAAACAGAACCACTCTAGATCACAAACGTAGCAATTCTGAATTGTTTGTAAGGTGCCCCCCATGAGGCAATACATAATGGAAGCCTAAACGAAGGCTACACTGTTTCTCAGCATTCAAAATCTGCAATACAGATTTGTCCTCCTACAGTTATCTATTGTGATTTCTCTCTCCAGGAAGATAAATATTTGAATATGATTATGTGCAGTGTTTGACCTTTTTTTTTTTTTAAAGTTAGGTTGAGAATCTCCATATGGAATAGTGTGGGCAAACTAGCCTACTTCAAAGCAAGAACCAAAGTTATATTTTTTTCATTCAAAAGTGAGACACATGGGATTCACTGATAATTAGCCCCCAAAAGTCCTGAGAGACATTCTCAACACAGTATGCAGACTTCAGCCCAGAGGGTCTTATTACTGTTACTAGGAGTTGCACAGCTAAATGGTTAGCGCATTGATCATTTACTTCTAAAGCAGAACCAATTGTTTCCAGCCCAACCAGTGGAAATTTTGCCTAGTAACTGTATGCTGTCTAAAAAGACTTCTACCCATAAAAATCATTTATTTTTCAGAAAGAACTAAACTCCCCAGGTTGCCTTGTTTGCTGAAATAATTGCATCTCTAAAGAACATCGCTTACTCAAATAGAGAGAACACAAATTCTGCATGTTTGTTTTGATTACTTTCCTCTTAATTTTGCCCAGTTTTTTTCTGCACTTGCTCTCATTACATTCTAAACTTGTAAGTAGCTTTAACTTTAAAAAAATCTCTCTCTAATCTTTATCCTTGGAAGTGCTCAATAATCTACTAGCTCTTAGCATTTTTCCTCTTAAACGGCTGAAGTCCATACATGCTTAGTATCTTTATTTTAAAGTGAGTTTTAAGCTTCTGTGCTTTAGTAATGTGTCTAGCTGATCACGGATACATACCTGAATAGGCATAGTGGAAAATGTGATAGATTTAACTGAAATGGCATGTTTAAATTTCTATAATAGGAGAATATACACAAAGGATGTACTGAAACACAGACATTTATTAGTGAACTCTACAATACATGGCAATATTGCTTACTGTAGAAAATCCTGTTCAAAAGTAACCTCTCTTGACTCAATAAGAAATATCGTTGATGGGTTCAGTAGGGACTACCATAATGACCATGGCCAGGAAATATCAGGTTTGAAAAAAATAGGTGGTGAAGCCAGTGAATTCTTTGGAGATAGAGACCCCCACGCTCCTTGCATAAGCACTAGTAATTTTTTTCAATCCTCTTCCCATGTCAGTGTTGATGCACAGGCTGGAAACTATCTTCTTTACTGTCATTTGCTACTGCATCCATTTGCCCTGCGGTGTTCAGAGATACTGTAAGGAATTATTTTGGGGAAGTTCTAGATCATAGTGGTTCCTTCTGGCCTTGGAATCTCTGAAACTGATATTCTGCCCTCCATGCTAAGGGTTCTCTTGCATGTGCACTAGTTGCTTCACCCAAGGTGGTTTCCACTTGGCAGCTTTATTGGGGAGACAGCTAGACTACATAGGTCCAGCACTTCCTTCTGGTTTGGGTGGAAACAAGCTGCTGGTTAGTGATGGTTTCCCAACCAAAGCCCAGAATCGTTTGTAGGCACTTACTTTCAAAGGTGTATAGTTTGAATGGGTGAGTAGATCTCCAGCTCTCAGCTGTATGTTAGCATCAAGATTACGTTTAATTGAAAATTCTCAGTTTTGTTCCAGTCTAGTATATCTCTGATTTCCATGCATTGTTTAGTAAATGCTGTGGATGCCTTTCCTATCCTTGATGTCACTTTCTTCTTGAGATCACCGTTGACTCATATAATGCTGCACTCAGCTAGATGAACTGTTCTCCTTTGATATTTTAGCCTTCTATATGAAGCAAATTGGTTCGCATCTGGGTTTCAAGGATGTTTGTTTTAGCCAAACTAATTTTGAGCACTGTTTGGCGTGCTATTTTTGTTAAATTGTCTGTTGTAACTTTTTTTAATCCTCTTTCCACAGCAATGTTGGTGCACAGGGGGAAACCAGAGTAGGCATTTGCATTCTACCATGCTATTACTGGTGTCTTTGTTGCAAATACTCTTCATTATCCAGTCTATGGCAACATCAAACAACATGTAGCCCTGTTTCATGTCAATGTCCACATTGAACCACTCTGACTAGCTGCTCATCCTTAGAGAACATTTTGTGTCTCTGTGTGTGGCCTTGATTATTTATACTACTTTAGCTGAGATATGTAGGAGCAAAGAATATTCCACAGTGTATGCCTGTGCACTGTCAAATGTCTTGGCAGGAAAAAAAATGAGGGGAGCTTGCTATTCTATACATTCTTCAATGATGGTCTTAAGTGTAAATATCTGACGTACACGGGCTGATTCTAGCCTGTTAACAGCACCTTGATGTGGCTTCTGGTCCCAAACCTGGATAAAATGGGAGGGTTGAGCCCAAGGCTAACCACTTAAATCTTGTGAAAACAATTCACTGGTTATAAAAACAACCATTCATTCATTGTTCAGTCCAGTAAAAATGAACACCGCCAACTCCTCATGCTGCAGGAAGTCTCCTGGTGAAAACTAGTCTCTGGAAGCCAGGATCCCGAAGTGTTTGATGCTGGCATCACAAAAACACTTCCAAGTTGGTTAGTGCAGTGTGAGAACAATGTTTCAAACGTCAAAGATCTTGCAGATCACGAAAAGGACAATTATGGACTCTGAGTACCAGGGAGAACAGATTGATAGATGCAGGTAAGTGCTTCAAGCTGGAGAAGAAATCTCATTTATTCAGATCATGGTGACGACAAATACTCAGAGGATGTAGTGTTCATTATGACTTTCTGTGGAGTGGGGGAGAATCAAACAACTGGCAACCTACTAACCCAGAATATACACCAGACTCCAAACCAGATTCTTAAAGAGGTCAAACGTACAGCACTATGTTCTGGCAAAGGAACATAGTGATGTGGATAAAGTTATGTAATTTTCTCCAAAATGTGACTGGCAATACCCGAACATGACTTACGCCTTGTGATGAGTGACTTTAATGCTAAAGTAGGATGTGACAACCAAGGAATGGAAAAAGCGACTGGGGAAAGTATGCATTGGGAACAATCAACCAAAATGGCAAGACACTAATTGAATTGTGCTAAGTATTTGACCTAGTGCTTGCAAATGCCCTGTTCCCTCACAGACACACAGGGTAGTATAGAATTCGCCAAATGGCAAAACAAAAAATCAGATCAACCACATCAGATTTAGGTCCTTTGTTCAAGATATAAAGGCATATTGAGCAATTGATGTAAGCAGTGACCACAACAGTTGCATTACTAAACTGAAATTAAAGTTATGATCAGCTTTGAACAGAAACAGAGGTGAGACAAACTGGACCAGGAGAAACATGGGCAGTGATAATGTGAATTAAGTTGCAGCATTCACAGTTGAATATCAGCATAGGCAGAACAAGAATTGGGTAAGTTAAAAGACGTCGCATCACATCAAGAAAAGAAAGTACTGAAAGAAAATTCCTGAATACTAAGGCCAACCACCTATTGGAAAAAGGCAAAGGAGGATCATAAGAAAGCAGCAAAAACAATGCAAAGAAAAGTAAATAGATGTTGAAGACCTAGGGTATGTCTTCACTGATGGCAGCAAATTTGCCATCGTTCAAACGATTTTTCGGGATCAAGTGATAGGAAGTTAAGAACTACTCAATTGATCTGGAAGTCAATTTAATAAATCCACCCCTGGAAAAAGTGTGTCATGCTAAGGGATTGCATTTCCTGTTAGCACAACAAAGTGAAGATGCCACAGCGAAGTAGAAGTTAGGAAGTCAATGGGAGATATGCAAACTACTCTACATAGCTTGCATATCTCCCCTTGACTGCTGCTGAATTTCCTGGTCAGTGTAGACCAGGCCCGAGCAAGTGAAGCTACTGTTATGATAGATTTACAGAGATATTTACAAATGACTAAAATCCCTTGGGCAAATTTCAAAATAGGACATGGGCCAATAAGCAAAATGGAAAAGTGCATACCACTGAGGTAAAACAGATGGGTGGAGTGTGTCTAAGCCCTCAATAGACCTAGCCCCCTTCAGTATCAGATTCTGATTAAATGTGAACCTGATCAAATTGACATTGACCAATCCAATTGAAATGTACAGGCTACAGTCGAAGTTGAAAAATAAAGTAGATGATGATCAAATAACAGCACACTGGGAACTTGATCAAATTTATATGTAGTTACACTTGCCCTTTTCCACGTATGTTAGAAGCATCTACACAGTACATAAGTCAAGAGAAGTGCAGAGACTATGTATAGATTGAGTGGATACATAATTTAAAAAAAAAAAAAACTTTAAAGCTCAAAATGTTGCTTTCTTTCCTTGCCAAAACCTAGAGATGACAGAATAATAAATGATTAAATTAGACTTTCTGCTTGAGGACACTATATTAGCAGATTGAATTACACTAGTTTATTCAGACCTTTTCATATGTTCTAATTCTGTGGCTTGACACGTTCTCAATTTGCTGTTACTTAATTATTGATAAGATAGATCGCATGGTATGTTCTGACTTCAAAGCACAAGTACTTGTGTGAATTTTACAATCTAGTTTCTGCAAATGTGTTTTACATGGTAAAACTCAATTGCTACAACGTTCGTAAGGCACAAATGACTGAAGCTCTTTTTCAAAAAACCTGAAGGAATATTTTTGTATGATGGGCCCAGCTTTATCCTAGTGCATCATTAATCCTCAACTGTAACATATTAGTTCCCAATGTTGTGTTTAACATCCTCACTATTTGGAGATGAGAACTGCTTAACTTCATTTTCAAAGCAAGTACCACTGCTCAATTTTCTTTAGTTGTAGCTCAGTGTTTTACTAATCTGTGTGCTGAAAAGAGAGAGGATCCAATAGCAGTGGCATACTGTAGGTCTCTGGCACCTGGGGGCCAAGCCTGCATTTGCATGCCTCCCTGTGCACAAGGCAGGAGGGATCCTGGCACTGCTCTGGAGAGGAGGAGGTGGTCTGTACATGTGGGGAGTGGGTGTGGTGCAAATGCAGGCATGGCTTCTCTCCCCCCTTCCGCTGGCACCCCCCCACACACACACACACACAGGGTGCCCACCTCTCTGCTCCAGCCACAGCCCAACGCCAGCTTGGAGATGCCCCTCCCCCCCCCCAGCTGGGCCATGGGGGAGGGAGACTGGCCCTTCATGTGAGGGGGGGGGGGCTGCAGGAGCAGCTGCCCTTCAGCCTCCTGTGCCCCCCACCTGTCATGGACTGGACCAGCACCCCACACTTACCCACAGTCTTAGCTCCGCAACTTGGTGCTGGCTCGAACCGGGTAGCTTCACCCCCTGGCCTAGGAGGGAGGAGTGTGCACCGGGCTGGCCCTTCACGATGCACGGGGGACAGGAGGCACTGGAGGGGCCAGCACCCCCCATCCCCTGTACATCATGAAGGGCTGACCTGATGCCTCCTGGGGGCCTGGCTTCCCGCTCCACCCCTGCTCAATAGACCTTGTTAAAGGACAGTAATGAAAAACAAAATATATTTCAAGTTATCTGAATGAGTTAATACATTATGAGAAGCAAAGCACAGAAAGTGTGCCTGCTGCTGTAGAAGTGTGATGTATTCAAACCCAGGATTTGTCCTAGTTTGTTAAATGATTCAGCAATTTATTTGCTGTTTGGGAGGAATTTAGATACAAGAGTGAAAACACTGGAAAAGGTCTGTTTTGGTCACAGAAATTCAGCATTTAATACTGCTGGTATTTTGAAGTGATGGCATTCAGATAGATGCATTTTACTTTCATTGACATTGTACAGCTCAGGGAGCCCAAAGGTTTAAAATTCATTGATCACTAAGCCCGGTAGATGACAGTGGTTTTCATCAGCCACTTTAGAGCAGGTTTACTTACTTCTGTGAGCCTTTTAAGAATATAAGAATGGCTGTAGCCATTGGTCTGACCAATGGTCCATTTAGCCCAGTAGCTTGACAGTGGCCAATGCCAAGTTCCTTGGAGAGTGTGAACAGACCAGGCAATCACTGAATGGTCTAGCCCAGGGGTCGGCAACCCGTGGCTCCGGAGCCACATGTGGCTCTTCAGCCACGGTAGGTTGCCGACCCCTGGTCTAGCCCATCACTCACTCCTAGCTTCTGGCAGTCAGAGGCTAGGGACACTCAGAGCATGGGGTTGCATCCCTGACCTTTTTGGCTAATAGCCCTTGATAGACCTATCCATCAACTTGTCTAATTCTTTTTTGAACCCAGTTAGTTTTAGCCTTCACAACATCCCCTGGCAATGAGTTCAACAAGTTGATTGCATTGTGTGAAGAAGTACTTCCTTTTGTTTTAAACCTGTTGCCTATTAATTTCCTAGGGTGACCTTTGGTTCTTATGTGAAGGAGTAAACATTTCTTTATTCATTGTCCACACCTGTAATGATTTTATAGACCTCTTAACATATCTCTTAGTTGTCTCAGAGCTAAATATTCCAATCTTTTTAATGTCTTCATACAGATGCTGTTCCATACTCTTAATTTTTTTTCTTTGCCCTTCTCTACATTTGCCAGTATTTTTCAATTTTGAGAGTGCGTTACCAGAACTGCAGACAATATTTCAAGGTGTGGGTGTACTATGGATTTCTATAGTGACATATTTCCTGCTTTTAATATACTTTTACAGTTGACAGTTTATGCTCCTTTTGATTTTCCTTGGTATTTAATGTCATTTTTAAAGGATGCCTTTTTTCCCTCTAACAGCTTTTTATTTTGTTTAGCGACAGTAGCAGTGGACTTTTTTGGTCCTTTCAGTTTTCATTTGAGCCTCTATTAGTGTTTTTTAAATTTCCACACAGCTTGCAGGCATTTCACTTTTGTGATGGTACTGTTAGTTCTATTTAAGTAGCTTCATTTGTGGGTAGTTCCCCTTTCTGAAATTAAATGCTACTGGGGTGGCTGCTTTGGTGTGTGCCCCCCACCCAATGCTAACTTTATATTATGGTTGCTATTACCAAGTGATTCAAATATAGTCCTCTCTTAGACCAGACAGAGCCTGTGCTCCACTTAGGACTAAATCAAGAATTGCCTCTCCTCTTGTGGGTTCCAACACTAGCTGCTCCATGAAGCAGTCATTTTTTGTGTCATATTTTATCTCTGCAGCCTATCCTGAGATGACATGTTCTCAGTTAATATGCAGATAGTTCAAATCCCCATTACTGAGGGGTTTTTTTTTTTAGGCTAATGGGCATGGTGAAATGCTCCAGGACAGCTTGGACAACAGTATATCCCTAATGCTATATTCTTATTTATGGATGGAATTTCTATCCACAGCAAGTGTCTGGTACTGTTCGATAGATTTAAGCTTTTTACTTGCATAGTTAATGCTACTCCTCTACCTGCATGCAACCTATTGTCATTCCTATATATTTTGTACTGTGGTATTGCCATGGCCTGTTCATTATCATCCCGCCAAGCTGAAGCTGCCTATTATCAATATCCTTTAATACGAGGCACTCAGGTTTGCCTATCTTTGTGTTTAGACTTCTAGCATTTGTACACAAGGACTTACAAGATTTGTCACTGCTTAGCTATCTGCCAGTGTGATGTAATTGAACGAGACTCATTTGACCGTTTCTCTTCGGTTCCTACCTGTAGTTTATCAACTTCCATCCTTTCCTTAATGGAAAAGATCCCCTAAGGGAGGGGCTGTCTGAACTATGTGCTCCTCCGCAACTGTCAGCATTCCTTCAGCCCTTAGGTGGTGGAGCTTTTAAAATGTTAATTTTACATGTTAAGAATCTGGTTCTATTTTGGTTTAGGTGAAGCCTTTCCTTCCTTTACATGCACCTTCTTTCTCAAAAGATTCCCCAGTTCCTCATAAATCTAAACCCCTCTTCCCTGCACCATCTCATCCACACAGTGAGACCCTGCTGTTCTCCCATCTAAGTGACTCTGCACATGGAACTGGAAGCACTTCAGAGAATGCTACCATAGAGGTCCTGGACTTCAGTCTCTTACCTAGCAGCCTGTTTTAAAATCATTCCTATCTCCTCACAATGCAACACTCTTTGTAGCCCTGGCTGCTGGAACAATCTCCTATCACGCCCTTTCATACCTCATGACAAGCACGCGAGGGAACACAAACGTTACCTGAAAGTTGGAGTGGGAGAACAGGCTTATAGCTCCCAGTAACCGACCACAGTTTGGTTGCTTGAGACTGGGCTAACCAAGCTCCTTAGTGTCATTTCATTAAATGGTAACTGCATGCAACTTTTGCTTTCAGACTGTGCTACAGCTTTAGACAAGATTGAAAAAAAATAATTAACCCTTAAGTATACCCTTAGTACAGCCACCACAAGTCAGTTGCAAAAATGCAACAATCCAGGTGCAGGAATGCACTTTACATAACACTTAAGTGGAACTCTCTGCCACAGGCCCTTCATAGAACCATGGTGGTTCTACCACATTCCCTACACCACACTACTTACATCCATCCCCTGCTTGCTCCAAAAGCTTTAAAGAGAGAAGCCAGGCTCTGCACTAAATGGGATTTCAAATGAAAGGAGGTTGATAAAAGGTGTTCAAGGAGCAAAGAACTATATTCATAGATTTCAAGAAGACACTGATCTGCTCTAATCTTCTGTATAACAAAAGCCATAAAATCTACCCCGAATAATCTCTATAACATATCTTTAAAAAATCCAATCTGATTTAAAATGTTCAGTAATGGAGAATTCCATTATGGACCATGGACTTCAGAAAAGCAGACTGACTCCCTCAGGGAGCTGATGGGTGGGATCCCCTGGGAGGCTAATATGAGGGGGAAAAGAATCCAAGAGACCTGGCTTTATTTTAAAGAAACCTAATTGAGGGTGCAGAAACAAACCATCCTGCTGTGCAGAAAGAATGGCAAATATGGTTAGGCGCCCAGCTTGCCTTGACAAAGACGACTTTGGTGAGCTTAAACACAAAAAAAGCCCACAAGAAGTGGAAGCTTGGTCAGATGACTAGATGCTTGAACTCAGGAAGCCCAAAGTGCAACTGGAGTTGCAGCTAGTGAGGGACGTGAAGGGGAACAAGAAGGGTTTCTACAGGTATATTACCAACAAGAGAAAGATTAGGGAAAGTGTGGGCCCCTTACAGAATGGGGGACTGGCAAGCTAGTGACAAAAGATGTGGAGAAAGCTGAGGTACTCAATGCCTTTTAGCCTGTCTTCACTGGGCAGTACAGAACAGGGAGGAGGTGAACATCCTTCAGTGCTGAAGGAACAGGTTCAGGACCATTTAGAAAGATTGGACATACACAAGTCCATGGAGCCATATGCAATGCATCTGAGGATGCTGAAGGAGTTGGCTAATGTGATTTCAAAGCCATTGACTATTATCTTTGAAAGCTTGTGGCAATTGGCAGAGGTCCCTAATGATTGGAAAAGGGCAAATATAGTGCCCATCTTCAAGAAAGAGGATCCAGGGAACTACAGACCAGTCAGCCTCACATCAATCCCTGGAAAAATCATGGAGCAGCTCCCAAGGAATCCATTTTAAGGCACTCGGCAGAGAGGAAGGTGATCAGGGTAAACATGAATTCACAAAGGGCAAGTTATGCCTGAGCAACCTGATTGTCTATGAAGCAGTGACTGGCTCTGTGGATGTGGGAAAAGCAGTGCACGTGATATACCTTGACTTTAGCAAAGCTTTTGATACAGTCTCCTACATTATTCTTATCAGCAATTTGAAATATGGGTTGGATGACTGGCCTCTAAAATGGATAGAGAGCTGGCTAGATCATCAGGCTCAACTGGTAGTGATCAATGGCTCCATGTCTAGCTGGCAGCTGGTCACAAGTGGAGTGCCCCAGAGGTTGGTCCTGTGGCAAGTTTTGTTCAACATCTTCATTAATGATCTGGAGGATGGCACCCTCAGCAAGTTTGCAGATGATGCTAAGTTAGGGGGTAGGTACCCTGGAAGATAGGGGTAGGATGGAGTGACCTAGACAAATGAGGATTGGCCAAAAGAAATCTGATGAGGTTTAACAAGGACAGGTGCAGAGTCCTGCACTTACAGTGGAAGAATCCCATGCACAGCTACAGACTGGGGACCAACGGGCTGGCTAGGCAGCAGTTCTGTAGAAAAGAACCTGGGGGTTACAGTGGATAAGAAGCTGGATATGAGTCAGCAGTGTGCCCTGGTTGCCAGGAAGGCTAATAGCACATTGGGCTACATTAGGAAGAGTATTGCCAGCAGCTCAAGAGAAATGATTATTCCCCTCTATTCGGCATTGGTGAGGCCGCATTTGGAGTATTGTATCCAGTTTTGCCCACCGCCCCCTCTCCACCTACAAAAGGGATGTGGACAAGTTGGAGTGAGTCCAGCAGAGGGCAACAAAAATGATTAGGGGGCAGGAGCACAAGACTTATGAGAGGCTGAGGGAGCTAGGCTTGTTTAGTCTGCAAAAGAGTTATCAAATCCCCCCTCATTCTTCTATATGAAAGGGGGTTCCAGGAAGGATGGAGCTAGGCTGTTCTCAGTGGTGGCAGATGACAGAACAAGGAGTAAAAGTCTCAAGTTGCAGTGGGAGAGGTCTACGTTGGACATTAGGAAAATGTTTTTCACTAGGAGGGTGGTGAAGCACTGGAATGGGTTACCTAGGGAGGTGGTGGAATCTCCGTTTTTAACAGGGTTTAAGCTGTGGCTTGACAAAGCCCTGGCTGGGATGATTTAGTTGAGGTTAGTTCTGCTTTGAGGAGGGGGTTGGACTAGATGACCTCCTGAGGTCTCTTCCAACTCTAATCTTCTATGATTCACTATGACCCTTGGTATATTATGCCAATGTTACCTGTTTATGACAGGCTAAAAATCCCCACTGGGCCACAGTTTGAGGAAAGAATTGGCAAGATGTGTCAACCACCTGTTTTAGAGCAATGTGTCTTTCCCCTTGTTTAGTGGTAGTTGGTAAGAACCACCAAAGATGCACATAAGAGGCTTTAATTGTAACACACAGGCTTTTATCACTTTTTTTTTTTTTAATGAGAGGATTGTACATTTCCCTCAAGGAAAAGCTCAAGTGAGAGACAGAAGTGCAAGAGCCCACCGTGTCTAGGCTACAACCTCTGCCATCACAACCTTCACGTGCTAGAAATGCATACTAAACGCACTGGGAGGGAAAAGGGGACAAAAAATACAAGCAGCAGACAAAGGTCAAGAAATAGGCTTGAAAGGATTAAATTTTTATCAGTAAGTGTCAATGTCACTGTACATACCCCCCATGAAAGTATTTCCATTCATAATCAAAATAGACAAAGAAAAATGCTGCTTGATAACTTTTGAGTTTAAGGATATTTACTTTGTTTTAATGTTAATTTGTCAAAGTTTGCTTCAATTTTTTATTTTCACCATGTCTTTAAATAATTGAGTCTCCTACAATTTCCCACAACTGAAAATTTAAAATCAATATAAGGGAGGACCAAAATGCTTAAAGACAAACACCTATATTATCTATCAATTTTGTTAAAATTACTGAATCTGGCTAAGGTTACTTAGATCTTTTCAGGTATCCACTGTAAACATTTTCTGATCCATCTGGTTCATGCCAAGTTTTCAAATTGGCATCAAGCAAGCTACAATTAAAATATATACACACAGTCTGTAGTGGTGGTGTACTTGAGATGCAGAGATTGTGGGCCACTTTAAGGCTGGCCATAATGGTGGGACAGCATGTGTTATCTACATGAACTATCATTTTCCCCCATGCTTACCATAAGAGGGAAGATCAAGTAAGGTATAGGAGACTACTGGGGATCAGGGGAGTTGGTGGTTCTCTTAGCCCCACTGTATGATGCCAGATCAACACAGCATATTAAGGAATTTGTACTAGATAGTTCTCTTGTTGATATAATCCACTCACTGTGGCCACCACTGAGCTATCAAGTTAGGAGGGATGTTCTGAACAATTCAGGAGACAAATAGGACATTGGTATTTAGGTTGGGTTCCATTCTGATGCAGCAGTGGCCTTTCCCACATCCAGAGCTCAACAGCAGAAAAATACACTAAAGTGATCAACATAAAAGAGAAGGGTTAAGAACCAGGTCCAAGGCAGACACATTAGGGATGATGGTTCATATTCCCTACTTTGGGTTTTGAAAGGAATGGCTCTGAGTATTTTTCCCCTGTACCTCAAGAAGGAAAAAGGCCAGAGTATAAAATGGAGGATGAGAATCGAGATAGGTTTGCTTCCTGGTCTACTATACTTCTTGTTGGACCCTCAACAGTCCATGCGCAGAGGAGTTAAATTGTGTGCAGCCCACAGAAATTCACATTAAAAGAACTACTGGCATAACTTTGGTAGCAGTGATGTTGCTACTCCAAAAAATGAGGGTTCATGAGAGATTGAAGAGACAAGGAATGCTTTCCAAAAATGGATGTTGCTAAGCTCAGATAGAGCCAGTTTGCCAAACAGGACTTAGCTCACATCCCAACATCTGAATCTTTAGAGTCTTTGACCATTGCAGTTCAACTTTAAATACAAAAATAAAACTAAATATGCCTTTTCCCAACACAATAGTGGGGGTAGGATGTCAAGATCTATAATGTGCATAGAGCAACATCTGGTTACTGCAGTTTAATCAAAAGCTATGTTTTCAACAGCTTATATTCCTACAAACAGTGAGGAAATAGCCAGGTCTGTTTTATGAACAGATTTATCACTGAAATCTGTGGGTGCTGAGTAAGTTAGTAATATTAAATCAGAGGTTTTTGGTCAGTTAAATAAAAACCATGCTTCCACATGAAGCAGCTCATCCAAATTTAACAGAGGAACGATCTCTTAACCTCTGCAGAATTACTCCGTATTTCCATCCATTTCCCTATCCTAAACTGAACTCCCACCTACTTCAGTTGCTAGTAAATAAAGTTTTCATTTAAACATGAATGAATTTTATTCACACACAAGTGCCACCTGCATATTAAAATCAAACAGATTAGAAGTAAATGTTTTATTCTTCCAACTAAATTCCAGTACTACAAGGGCAGTAAAACAATGATACACTGAAAAATTGCAGCAATAAACATTTGTTAAAGACTGATAGAATAAATAAAAACTACAAAAATGAGAAATCATATAAACCCATTCTTAACCCCCAAAAAAGTCATGGAATACAGAAATGCCCTCCTTCACTATTTCACAGGCAGTACTGTGGGCTATTTGCTTAAAATTGTCCTGGGATTACATTCTAATTTAACTGTGATTACAGTTGTGTTGTAGTGCACAGTTATGAAACCACACTAACTTCAGTCAGAAGTGTCACTCTACATTTTTATTTACACAAACCAGTGAAGGGCAAGTTCTAGAACACCAGCTTTAATCCTTTACTTTTTCAAACTTATTAACATAAGAAGCCAAATCGTAATGATACAGCAAATGAGGCCACTGGTATTATTACAGGTAGCAAAGGTCCACATCCAGGTGGTACTGACATCAGGGAGCACTCCAAAACCAGTTGCTGCATAAGAGTGGTTGCCACTGACAAAAGCTTGAAATAACCTGTGTTCACAGGGGGGGGGGGGGAAGGGGAGAAATATGGCATTGCTGCAAGTCTTTACTGGGACAGCTTGCAACAATTAAACGGTGTATAGGGCAGCCCACGTATGCAGAAAACATGATTCATGAAACATCTGAAAAGAGGGGGGGGAAAGAGTTAGTGACAAGATAATCCAAATCTCATATAAATCAGTTAAGACAATAGCAAAAATCACTTTAAAATGTAAATCCCCCATGGCTTCCAAGAGGTAAAGTTTGTTGATGCACATATACTGCATATTATACAGCATATTTTCATTTCACCCTAAATTCTCCAAAGCATCATGAATGTAAGCATTTTAACAGTGCTTTTCAGCTGAAATCTAGACAAAAAACAGTGGTACTACCAGCTGTTTTAATTACTAAATAGTTAAGAGATGTAGTGCTCCTGTTGGATGTTAAAAGCTGAGATACTCACAACTAGCAGGCTGTTCTCCATATCGTCGCATGATCTGATCATGCGTGAACTTCACAAATGCGTCGTATTGTTCTGCAAACATTAACAGTAGAAGTGAGTGTACCAAGTTTAACTTAGCAAGAAAAAAGGCAAGGCTTTCTTTTTATGCCATGCAAACTATATCAATGAAATAAATGTTGATAGAGTAGGTAGGGGTCAAGTATGGATTATTCAGCACTGCCATCTTATTTTTTATCCATCCCCTCACACTGTACGTCACAAGAAAGGGACAAGCCCACAACTGGCTCGCTGAAATTGGTTTTAATGATGTCTTGTAGCACTACATTAGAACACTGGGCTTTTCCAGATTGTCTTAAAGTAGATAATCACCACAATTACAGAGGAATGAGAACTATCAGGGTGCTTAAGAGTGCAGCAGGGGACATCAGTACATATGCCATTACCCTGTGACCTGAATCTAAACCAACCTTCTCGGACCTGAAGAAGTTTTTACATAGGGAACTCCAGAGTAATTTTCACAGAGAACAGAAGAGGAGGTTTTAGCCACAGCCCTGCTGAAGCTAGAATCTCTGAATGATCCTAAGCCTAAGTGAATGCTAATTAAGGTTCCAGGTGAGAAGTTGCAGGTAGTGTAGATCAAAAAGAACCAAGGAACTCCACTGAATCAGGTTCATTAATTGCAAGGTTCCCTTGTTTGTCAGACACCCATACACAACAGAAGATGGGGGAAAAGGAGCTCTCCTGCAAACTATGAAGAAATCTCGCAGAAGCAAGGAGAGAATCTGAACTTCGAAAATACCAAGAGATGAACACGTCCCCTTAGGAGGAGGAAGCCATTTGGTTAAGATCAGTTAGAAAATTTCCAAAGTTAGATTCCTACTGATTTATCCTTTCATACAGACTAGCTATCACCTTGGAAAGAATGCATCTTGGAAAGAGATACAACCATTCTAGTAGTAAAACACAACTTAACTGGTCTCTTGCTGAGGGACTTGCTCTGGATTTTAATTTGGCACTGCCCTCCTCAAAAATTCCTGTATGTTATAGAACACTTGTCCTTGCTCCATATATGGATGTGGTAATATGATCCTATAGCATTTCTAACACCTTTTTCGTAACCTTTGCCCTAAAAGCATACTAATCACCATATAGGCTCCCTACCCCAAGATATTAGTCTCCACTGGAACTCTGACAGAGGCATTGTCTACTAGAGATTTGCCACAGAAGTGGTTGTCATGCAGAGTTTCCCTAGGTTGGAAACCTCTAGTTATACAGGACACAAACGTGTAAACATTCTGTTCTCAAACTGGGCTATTATGATTGTAACATAGTAGACAACACTTAAGAAAGAATGCATTTGATGATCTTGAGGGAAACACTGTAATTATACAATAGTTACTACAGCAGTAGGAAGCCATCCACCTGATGCAGGCATTTAGGAATACTGAAGCCACTTAAAAGTGAATATGATAGAAAAGTTACTAGTTACCTGTGTATTTTTACACTGCTTTGAGCCTAAAAACATGCAGGTCTAAGACGGACCTGTAGGGTGCCCAACCACAAGGACAGTCCAAGTTCCTTGCCTCCATAATTGAACTACCTATAAGTGAGCCAGCAATCCAGCACAAAGAACATGGAATGAATGCAATTATCCACAATGAAGAGAGTACAGAAACAGACAAACCACTGTGCAGTAAATAGGAAAGCAACTATGCCCCTGGCTGGAAAAGAACATGAGCAGTAAATACTGCTGGTTGTCCGTTATGGATCAGGACTGGTAAATGTGAAACCTCTAGTGCCAAAAGGTATCTGCCCCATGCACGCTATGTCAAATGCAAAACTCCTGTAAAAAATAAAGGAAAAAACCCTTCCCCAAGGAAAAAAATTCCTTGCAAATGGCTCTTAGGAAAGCAGAATAGGAAGCCATTTTCTCTGTGGAGGCAGAAAATGGGGAGGAGACAGTCAGCTCAAATATACCAGCAAGAGAAAGTTCTATTTGAAATAAAAATTCTGCTTCCACCAATTGATGGTATAAAAATCCCAGATAGTCTACAACAGACACTATGTTTTCACCTTTGCTATGTCGAGAGAGATGGAAACAAATTTTCAACTTGGGCATCTCATTTCTTAGCCAATATGAAGTCAGGTACATACAGAGCAGAACATTAAAGTTACAGAAAATACTGTAGTTGCCAACAAATTAATCCATATTTTCAAGTGACTTAATTTTTCACACACCTGCAAGTTTTGTGGTCAAAATTTCTTCATACTCTTCACGGATTTTCTCTTCACGTTCTTTCAGCAAACGTTCACAGATCATTCCAACTTGTCTGAGAGTAAACAGGGGCTGTTCTTTTTTCAATGGTGATGATGCTGCAGATGAAGTACCTGTGATTAAATATTTATACATAAGTAATTCAGAATTATTCAACATCTTCCAACTTTGTACATCACCTCTTTTACATTAAATGGGCTCTCCAAACAAAATATTTGGCAAAATCTTCCTTTAATTTTTGGATACTTTCAAGTTTAATTGATACTGTTAATATTTTATACTATCACTTTAAAAGAAAGTAATGTAAAATTAGGCTCTTCAAAAAATTTTAAATAGTGTATGGTACATGCAAAAATGACTACTGCAGCAAAGAAAAAGACATCTTACGCTACTAGAGAAATGTCCTCATTAAGGATCCTAGGCATTCATTTTGGGTAAAGTTACATCAGTTTTTAAAGTATTAGTTGGTCTTTCTGTAAAGACATCTGCTGCTCAATAGCCTAGAAAAAGTTGGTTTGCAGGATACACGGAATGCTTTACTGGGAATAAGCTAACAAAAACTTCCTGGAGTGCACTATTTTATTTCTTCTAATCAAAAGCTGGAATTGGCCAAGACAACATTAATGCTTGCAATGACTGCAACACCACTGACAGTGAGGATATGCCTTGAGGAAGAGACAGTTCACTGGGAATCAGACATGAGAAAAGTTATCTACACACAATGGAATTATAAAGTATATATCAAAATTGCATGGAGTTGTACTAGATACCTGGCAAAGCTGGTCCACTAAGGAGAAATGCATGTGGCTGTGCATCAGTAGAACAACATGGATCCGTCTGCTGGAAGCTATTTTCTAAGTGTCTCCTCTTCTGCATGCGTTTGTACTCCTGTTTTATGTTGTACAGAATTTGTTCTAAAAGTAAAGTTAAAACAAAAGTTAACCTAATAATGACTGTTTTCAGTATTCCTCTGAACTATATTTCTATTTCAGACACCAAGCATCCAGGAGAATTAGCGGGTATCAATAATGATACGTAAAACTTTTTTTTTAAGTGTTATGTGTAGTTTGCAACCCATTAAAGGGCCATTTTATCAATTATATTCATTTGTAAAATGCAAATATAAATAAAGAATCTGACATTTCAAGAAGTTCATTTCATGAAACCTGGGAGTTTCAGCCTTCCAGTTCTAACAGCATTACCAACCTTCTGTTGACACATTTGATTTTAATATATTTATTCTGATTACTACCTCTCTTTCTCTCTGACCTCACCTTAAATCTCATCTTAATCAAGAGCTGATATCTATACATCTCCATAATTAGAAAACAATCATTTGAAAGCAGACTCCAAGCTTTCAGACAGTATGAAATACTGGTTTCTAATTTTTTTCAGAGAGACTGATGACATGTTAGAACTTAAATAGGAAAGAAAATAAGAGTAATCAGAATAATATGATTGTATAGCAGGGCTAGTATCTTCAGACCTACCAGGACTATAAACTGTTAGGCAAATCAGTACAAAAACTTTCAGGATCAGAAGCTTTCTATGCCATGGACTAGACAAGTAATATTTCAGAGATCAAGTTTTGCTCTTTTGAAGGAGAATGACAATTTGAGTTCAAAATTTGCATAGTTTGGTAACACTGAAGGACCTTTAAGTAATATAACCTCAATAATTTAAAATATAGCATCTGAAAGATCATCATTCAAGGAATTGTGAACTACTGGCATGTATGGTCTTCTAAACATAAAAAATATACACACACAAAAAACTAATTTTACAATTATACCCCACATTAATTTTTTAGTGGCTGCATATTTTTTTTAAAAAATCAATTTAAATTACACTAACTGTTAATCCCATTACCCGAAGTTACTGCTATACAATAAGAAAAACTCATTCTTACATGTTTTACAAGCTTGCATTTTATTTCAAAATCTGGAATCTGATGATCTAGAGAAACATACGAAGTGTAACCTAAACCTCTCTCCCTTACCCCCACCCACAAGTCATTCCTATGTTTCCCCTCTACAACTGAACAGTGACCTTTAGCATAAGCAAAAAGCTCCCAAGAGCGTCAGCACCTGAACTACATATGCCACCCCAGCTTCGCAAGACATCATCAAGAAGCTTCAAAGGCAATTAAAAGAAAAAGCACTGCAGGCTTTCTGCTCTTTAAAAAAGCCTCCAGATGCTACAGGCCTAAACACACCGCTCTCCCACAGGCATTTATCAGATTTCTGCAGGTCCAACTACAGCTTGAGAAAAACCTACTGCCCACAGCAAGGAAGACGCTTCCCAGGATGATCATCAGCTTCTGTAGAATTTAGACTTTCATTTTACAAAATTAAGTTTCTAGTCCTTAGGGCAAAGATGTCTTTTCTATCACTAAACATAAAGCAATTGAATGCTGTTTTTCTGAATCCACAGACATCTCTAGTCAGGATATCCCTGCTGCTCCTTAGTGTTTTGCCAAAATGCAACATGACATCAGTTTTCACTGCTGCTGTACAGAATCCTGTGGACAACACTGTATCTAAGTATCTCCCAATGGATTAATTTAACACTACTGTCCAATTGGTAAACTGTGACACACAGGCTTGTGACTTCCCCAAAAACGGACAAGTTGGTGGCAGAGCCAGCAGTAGGAAACTGATCTTCTGATTCCTGGTCCAAAGGTTTAACCACAGCACTATCCTTCCTTTCAGATTTCTCTCTCTCCCTTTCAGCGGTCAGAGGGGTTTGAAGGCTTCAAATATCAGACATCTCCTAGCCTGAGGTTACAAAAGACAGATCCCTTGGGCAGGGACAATGTCAGAACCGTGGTAAGTATCCCCCACACCTTCAGCAAGGGGGCTTTTCACCTGGATTATACACCATGATCTATCAGTGTAGAATATTAAAAAGTGAGAGTGAAGCCAGAAAGAAAAAATATAATGAAAGCAAGAAACATAGCAAGTTCAGCTTTCCAATCCATTTCTAACAGTGTATGTACAGTGGGTTACAATGAAACACAGTCCAGCAGAGGCTCTCAAATTGTGGTCCAGGAAGGCCTCATTGCCAACTCCTAAGTTACATTTAAATACTTTCCTTGATATTGCTTGTTTAGAAAAGTAAGTGCTGCAGAAGTTAAAGATGTTATGCAATTGTGAAACCGAGGACAACTGGTTCGTAAGGCTTCCTGTATTAAAGTGTGTTCCGTGTTATGAAAAATATGTATTGTTGCAGTTCTCAACGGTGGTAGGGCTTGTTCACATGAACAGTCTGTGACAAACTGGGGTGTGAATCTACCCCACTAGCCTGACGCAGTTTAACTGTTCACGTGCACCCATTTCAAAGAGGACTAGATCAAAGTGCATTAATTATTAATGCGCATCAGCGAAGGCCATATGGACAGTTAGACCACAGCAAGCTAGTGCAGGGTACATTCCCACCCCAGCTTTCCACAGTCTAATGTAAGGGCTAGTCACACTTCACTTACAGCAACAGTGTTGTCCACACAAGCAGCTATGTTGGCAAAATTTATGTCGCTCAGGGATGTCGTTTTTTCCATATCCCTGAGCAACAAAAGTTTTGTTGGCTTAAGTATTACTGTAGACAAGGCCCCAGTGTTCATCGAGACAAGCCCCTACAGTTTAAATTCCATGAGCGTGGCACCACGTCTATTTCACTCTGGCTAGTCCATGTCAAGTAAATTTTAAAGCCCTGGGTTCACCAATTATCCAGACATCAATTAAACGTCAAACATGACAAAACCACAAAAGAAGTTTGCAGGTCTGCAAACAAATACGAGGTATACACAGAAACTCCCTCAAACGCAACTGTGAATATAACAGGTAATTCCCTTGTCTTGTTTTAAAAAGGATAATTTCTGAAGCCATCTCAACCAAAACAGTGTAACTTCTTCCTGTCCACCACAAAACACTAGAACAGCAAACCAAAAACAGGCTTTATCCAATAACCCCTCCAAAAGAATAGAAAAAAGAATCCCACGCAGACTCAAGGCATTAGACAAATACCTAAAAAGCAGCTACACAATAATACGGATATACAGGCCAGATTATCTCAGCTCCATTACACAGCAAAATAGGCACTATGCATGCATACAGTGAACAATCAAAACTAATACATTTTCTCCTCTACTGCCCAAGATTCAAGGAACTCAAGAAATATGCTATCATTTCTGATCAATAAAAAAACTGAAGTATTTTCTCAATGGAATAGTTATGTATAACTCTGGGAGGAGTGATAGCAAATAGCAGGGTGGACTGATTTAAATCAAAGCAATTTAAATCACCAAATGTAATCGTGATTGAAATCAGCAAGCAAGAAACCTTGACTTAAATCACTGATTTTAATCTTGTTTTGCAACTGTACTTATTTTCCTAAAGAAAGATTCTCATTGTTTGGTAACCATTAAAACATTGATTTCCAACTAAATATAACCTTTGCACTAAATTTGGTTCTTCTTTTTGCTAACCAGGAAGATACTGTATCCATATGTATTTAAGCAATTATATGCTTAGCTCACACTTTATTCAGATTAAATTTTTATATTTTTATGTTAGAAAATGGTGAATGTTGCATTTCATTTATTAGATCATTTTTTACTTGTGATTTATCAAGATCTATTTAAATGGAAATTTGCAGTCAATTAAAAAAGCACATAATGATGACCATCTGCATTCTGGTCCCTGTTCCAAATGAATATTTAATTATTTATATAAAGTGGAACAAGCTTCTGTAGCGGAGAATGAGAAAGATAATCCCAAAATAGCTAATATCCCAGTGATCAGGGCACTCGCACTGTGAAATACCCATATTTAAATTCCTTCCCTGAATCTGGCAGAATGAGACACTGAACACAGGTCTCCTACAGTCCCATAGTTAAGAGCACTCCCCCGGGATATAGGATAAAAATGGGGCACAACCACTTCGTCCTCTATTAGTTTTGTGAATGGTATTTTCATAGTTCCTTCACTTTAAATGAAAAAAACAATGCCCCAAAGCAAAAAAAAATTATGTCTATCCAAAAGGTGTTTTTGTTTTGTTTTTTTTAAGTTTTCAGTTTGACCAGCAAATTGCAAAATTGATTGTTTGCACAGCTCTAACTGTAGGTGCTGGAGTTTAAGCCACAACTGATACAGTATCTTATTTCATTTGTACTGAACTGCTATAGGCCACAAACAAAATAGAAAAAATTAAAGCCCTAATCTCAAACATGTAAGCAGGTTCATAACATGAACAGTCCCCTGACTTCCAATCATGTGAATGAATCATGGGCCTTGTGCTTATAATTTAGCATGTGCCTATGTGTCTGCATCATCAAGAGCTAGCTAAAATAGTTTTTAATTAAAAACTTCTTGGTCACACAGAATCTGTCACTTCAAAACAAAATTGCTTTGATGTTAACTGTCAAGTTATTTAGCTTTCCAACACGTCAAAAATTAGTGACTTTTTATACATACACCAAAAACTTCAAAAACAGGAGCCTAAAGTCATCTCCTAACCCAATATTTAAGCATTTATAGGTTGATGGATGGTGCTTCTGAAAATCCCAAATGACTTTAGAGTACAAGTCCAATTGACATCAAACTGCGCACCCTGATGGAGGAGCGTACGCCTGGTTAAAAACATGTCAGCCTTCTTGATTTGTGGAAGTTCAATAAATAGAAAAGGTGAGTTAGTTGCAAATATAGCAAGGGCTGTTTGCCTTATCAACTGTATTTGATTTTGTTGTTCTCACAGTAAGGATGTTAATGAGGCCATGGGCTTGTCATTTCAGCATTGATGAGCACTGTAAGTGTGAAACTTCTCAGGAGAAAAAAAAGTAAAATTTGAAATTCTATTAATTAGGGAACTAAAGAAACGAGTACAAATAAACTACTTTAAATAAATGGGAAGAACGCAAAGAATGAACAATGTTTATACTAAAAATTCAATTTAAATATTAAAAATCTATTTAAATAAAAACTAAATTTCTTTTTTAAAAAAATCAATCGTGGTCTTTATCTATCCAGACATGCTTTGTCTTAACTAAGACTAGAAAAAATGGTCACATTTAAGTCATCTTTAGATACCAAAAAGCTGGCTAAGCCAAAGTGAGTGAAACTTGACCTTTTTCCTGGTGAAAACAAGGCCAGTGAAACAGAAATTGCACACACAGAAAAGTAAAAGTAAGTATTTTTGTATTGTAGCTATCTTTAAGGCAATTTAGCAGTTGGAAGAAACCAATGTCATGTAATCACACAGCTCTGTGGACCACCCAGTGCTCTGCAGATCGTAGTTTGAGGACATCTGGTTTACACAACGGTCAGAACAAAGTGCTTATAGTAGATTCAAGTTTCACAAACATTTTGAAGTAAATTTAGTGCTTTACAGAAGGTCACAGTATTAAAATAATTAATGGATTTTTGTACCCAAAGAAAAAGCATGTCACAGGCACCAACAGTGTAAGCCTTTGCACTATATGCTTCAACCAATGCATCAGTTTAGAAATCAGGCTGGGATAAGTGAGGATGGGGGAGCTACTGCCCATGTAACTGATTGAAGGGAGAGAGGATGGAATCAGAGAACCACCGTTTCAAAGGAAGAGTGCAGTTATTCATCTTTATAATTTGAGACAGTCTAACAATAGAAAGTATACAAGGTAAGTCAACATTTATACAAAAAATTACTGCATTTCAACTCAGACTAAAAATCTAGTACTTCCCATCTCCCCCTAGTTTCAAAACAGAATTAGTCCGCTTTCTGGCCTAATTTCCCTGCCTATCAGCAGAAAAATAAACAAGAGCCATTAAGTTGAGTGGGTTGACAGAAAAAAGCAAAGCTTAACCTGAATGTTATACTTTTGCTCAATCCCACGTTTCCTGACCTATGCTATTAGCCAGCCTACCAGTCCCTTATGCTCCAAGTTCATTTGCTACATATACCTTCACATTACTGAAGCAAGCATCCATCCGCTAGGCACGTATAAATGTCATCTCTATATGCTCTGCCAATGCTGCCACATGACTTCTCATGCTAACAGGCTAAATAACCATTTCCAAACTGTGTTGGATAGTATGCATGATTATGGTCAAAAGATATTTTTTAATTTAGATTTCTTGTCAGTCAATCACCGCACCCTGGCAAATAATTATTTATTAATTTGTATTTATCTATCATTTAAAATTACAGCTGCAAATAAAAAGGCAAAAAATGGATGGGACACATTTCACTATTCCCATTATGAAGACTAGAATTAATGTCAAGATTCCGTTTTTTCTGCCTGCTTTTTTTATTAGCAATCTCAGAAATCGTGGTTCCTGCCTTCCCTCATTTACCTGAAGGACACTTTGGCAGATTGAGTAGAATGTTGACTCAATAGGTTAAAACCCAAGTGGCAGCTTTCCCAGCCCTCAAACAGAACCTGAAGCTCATGTTTCAGTTTGTGATGTCACCTTGCAATTTATTGCTTTAGAACGAAACCAAAAAATCCTTCAGGACTAGGCTTGGCAAACTGGTCAGCTGACCAATCAAATAATGTAACTGACCACCCATTATTTGGCCATGGTCAAATATCAACTATCCCAGCAAGAATACCCTAAAGTAGGCAGATGGCCTACTGTTCTGATTACATCCTAGTGCCACTTTTAAATGTCTTGATCACTCACATGCTAGTGCCATGCGTTGGGAAAAAGTGAACCAACAAAGCTGAAGTGAACTGTGATACTCTCTGGAATATAAGTGAACATTCATAATATTGTAATTTTGCAATATTTATATGGATGAATTTTACAAGATATGCTGTGTCAGCTACCATTAGAAAGGTTATAATTTGCTAACTATGATAATATTGTTTATATGTATGTATCAGTTTTGTATTATGAGTTTTAAATGTGTGGGGTATATTTATATTTCAAACTTGTGCTGTGTTTCTGAGTGACAGCCCGAGAGAGGATGACAGCAGCATTAAGCCTGCTTAATGGCCCATCAAGGGAACCTAAATGTACTATCAATCCACTGAAAAAACCCAGGAGCTACACCTTATGAGTCACCACGACACGTAAGAACATGCCTATGAAGAAGGGACCTGGAGGTTTTCCATCCCATGTGCTATGTGCCTGTGTTTGGGACAAAAGAAGTACAAGCCTTGTGGCAGAAACTATAAAATGCAGCTTCATCATCTCCACTTTGTCTTCATTCCTGCTTCCTACCTACCGCTGGGATCAATACTCTGCATCTGAAGTTGTGAAACAAAGGATTGAGACCCATCCGGTATTGGATATACTCCAGAGGAGCTGTACAAGACTGAAAACTCCACAATTCTGCTAAGAATCTGCTATATGTGGACTTTGAATTCATTTGTATTTATCTGATTGCTCTGACCATTTAACATATCTTATTTGTTTCTTTCCTTTTATAATAAACCTTTAGTTTTAGTTATTAAAGGATTGGCTGGCAGCGTGGTATTTTGATCCAAACTTTTATTGATCTGGCAATGTGGTTGATCCTTTGGGGATCAGGAGAACATTTTTGGTAAAGGGAATAGTGTTTAAACAACATATCTCTTTACTGGACCTAGTTTCTGACTGGGAGCCAAAGACTGGAATGCAATAAAAGGGGCTCTGTATTTCTTGTTGTAACTTCTTGATAACCAGTGGGGGAAATCAGAAGCACCTGTTTGTGACTGGTCAGGAAATGTACCTTCAGTGCTACCCACCAGTTCTGGGAGAATCTGCTCTCCCCCATTTTGCAGCCTGCCCTCACTTTGGAATTTTCAAGTGGGCTACCCTAGGACAGACAGGTCACACTAACCAATAAGTTTTTAATTAAAAACCATTTTAGCTAGCCCTTGACTCTTGCGTGGCTGGAATCTTTTCTAGAACAAAACATGTTGTTTATGTGTATCTTTATTTATAAACCAGGCCATCGTGTACATGGCGTTTTACAATGCACATTAAACAAGTTAAAAATATTCCCTGCCCCAAAGAGCTTACAATCTAAACTGACTAGACAAACAAATTAACTCAGAAGGGAGCAGTGGAGAGGTCATTAAACCCCCTCCCCAAACACAAAGAGAAAAGATGCATAGCCCTCAATCCCTTGCCATAAGAAATAAAAGTAACACCTACTACCCCAACAACTTCCCCACCCTCAACAAAGCAAACAACCCACATTAAATGCCTATGTAACTAAACTTGTATTCATCCCCCTCAACAACAATCCCCTTCATAACTCCGTGATATCCCCAGCCAAACCTTGCTGATAAGTTTATTATTAATGGGAAGGTGTGATATCACTATTTTTGTGGCATCCCTTCTTTCACCTCTGCTTATGAGTCCATTTTGTGTTTACTGCAAGGAAGAGAGGCTGCCTCCTCCATGTGATCTGGGGTCTTGAGGCAGAGAGGACAGCATGTCCAAAAACATTTTGGCTGGCTGGAATCTTCTGCAACAGCAGCCATTAGAAGTAGCACTGAATGGGTTCCGCTTGATTGAAATAAAAGATACTTCAGAAGTGAGAGAATATTCCAGAAGTATTGAGATATCAGTAACAGTGACATAATAAAGTATGCCAAGTCAAGGAAAGTCAGAATTAGTTGTATGAAAATTTTTTACTAGATGTGAATGTGGGAAACCTGTTAAAGTGCAACTGCTGTTCTGAGTACGAGACACATAGAAAGAATGAAGAAACACTTGTTGAACTGTGGTGCTCTATGTCCAGTTACTGTTTGCTGCAGTCAAACAGCAAAGGAAAAATGGCCTGCATTCAAAATTTGTTTTCATCTGTGCATTCTCCTTCTACTTCGTCTTTGGCAGCAATATAATGAAGCATGAAGTCTTCTGATGAAGATAGTGACATGAGTGATGCGAATTATATTTCTTCATCTTCTAATAAGAATTTTGCTACTCTATCTGCTTTGTGATTGGAAACTACTGAAAAATCTTCAGACGTTCATTAATTTGGTATTATGAATCAGAAAAATGAACTTGACCATACCTTTGTCAGCAATAAACCATTTCATACAGTCAAAAATCCTTATATGCTAGGATTTTTTCAGAAACTGTATCCAATTTAAGGAGTTCTAAGTAGGAAATGGCTTGCAAAGTCTTCTGAATTTCAAAGCGGATAATGTAATAAAGGCTTGGTGTTCTTATTGCACAAGAGTTTCTAGGGTCTGATGAATGAAGCAATGCTTGTAGTGAAGGAGTTATCAACTTCATGGTTACAAATCCACAACCAGTGTTTTACCTACTCCAATGCAAAACTGAGCATCACCACACTGCCCAATATATTGCTGATCAACCTCAACATAGAATCAATGAGTTGGATACACTGAAGGTTGTATTTCAGTTTTGGCAGACGACATGGCTACCATGAAAGCTGCTTGGGCTTTGGTGATAAATGAGTATCCACACCTTCTACATTATGGACATGCTGCCAATGACAACTTTTCATTGGTCGCACTGAAATCTGACAACTTTCTCATCACATGTCAAAAATGAAAGCACCAGCAGCCATTTTTCAGTGTCATTTAGTACAGCATTCAATTTCATCTTTGAGTAATCCTAGTCTTATCTGATGGGCACCTTCTATTAAATGTCTCAAAGATCTTCAAATATGCAAGATGATTCAGTTGCTGTTGAAAAACGGGGTACAGGGGTTATTCAAACTGACATTCTTGAAGTCGATGTCTTTTGGGTGCAAAACTCAATTCATTTCACTGCTTAAACCAATAGATCATCCACTCAGAATATGGAATGTGGTATTTTTACATTGTGTGATGCCAAGAACAAGTTCTTGAACATTAAACATATTTGTGAGACTACTGGACACTTACAAAAGAGTAAGAAAAAGATAAACAAAACAATATGAAAGAAAAGTCAAGTAATCACACATAACGCTTCCAACTTTCTTGATCCTTGCTTTCAGGGCCAAGACCTTTCTGATGATGAATTCAATTCAGCTTGTGACCCCATAATGGCCACTGCAAATATCAAAAGATATACAAATGAGCAAAATTTTGACAGAAGTAGCAGACTGTAAAGCAAGCAGCAGCTCATTAAGCCATAAAACAACATGAAGTGCAATCCCAGCAGTTTAATAAAAACATTTGCTCCATCATGGTGGACAGGGTTGTGTCCTGCTATAGTGGCAAAAATTAATTTGAACACTTCCATGTACTACTGCTCTTGCAAAATGAAACTGATTGGTTTGGGGAATCATCCATTTAAAACCAGAAACAGATTCAGGATCCCCATAGTCCAGAACCCGATGATCATGTATCACAATTTAAGATTCACAAAGAAGATGGCAGATGACGACCTGACTCAATATTTTTCAGATTAAGAGGAAGGAGATGACAAAACTACAGATGAGGCAGTCGAAACTCAAAAATAAATTTTAAAAAGATGATTGAAAAATTTTCCCCCTTGCCCACCTAAGGGCATTTAAAAATTATTTTTCCGTCATAGTTGCTTGCTATGTTTATTTTGTTTAATTTTACTTTTCTAACTGTTCAGTCTTGAATGCTGTTCACATTTAAATACTAATCTAATCTAATTCTTTTTTGAACTTAATTTCATTGTATTTTGCATCTTTTTGAGTTAAAATAACTCGGTTAATTAAGAAATAAAGAAGAATAAATGGACACAAATCGGACAGCAAGAATGGTAACATCCAAAAACCAGCAGGAGAACACTTCAATCTCCCCGGACATTCAACAACAGACTTGAACGTTGCCATACTTCAACAAAAAAACTTCAAAAACAAACGAGCGTGAAATTGCAGACCTGGAACTCATATGCAAACGTGACACTATCAGACTAGGTCTGACTAGAGACTGGGAGTGGCTAGCCCACTACAAAAAATAATGTTCCCTCTTTTGGCATTCACACCTTTTCCTCAACTGTTGTGAAGGAGACTCATCCACCCTAATTGAATTACCTTGTTAACACTTGTCCTCCTCATTGTGATGTAACTCACCCATCCTTGTATGTGTATATATACCTACCTAACTGAAGTTTCCACTTCATGCATATGACTAAGTGGGTTTCTGCCCATGAAAGTTTATGCCCAAATGAATTTGTTAGTCTTTAAGGTGCCATAGAACTCTTGTTTTGCTGAAAACAGACTAACACAGCTACCACACTGGAACTCAGTTAAATGACTTGTTTTTGTAATTAGGCATAAGATCTAAGACTAAGCCTTTTGGAGACCATAAAGTCGTACTCTTTT
Source organism: Mesoclemmys tuberculata (assembly GCA_007922155.1). NCBI lineage: Eukaryota > Metazoa > Chordata > Testudines > Chelidae > Mesoclemmys > Mesoclemmys tuberculata. The sequence goes on along the minus strand of ML675604.1, from coordinate 68,496,190 downwards.
ATTACTGTTCTAATAAAGCAGTGCTTTAAACTATCTGACCATTTTTTGACATTATCTGACCAACTGTATTTGCACCAGTCAAATGCTCAACCATATTTAGAACCTAACCAATTCTGATATTTTCATGAAGGAGACAAGTAAAAAAACTCAACTCTGATGTCATCTATATATATCATAAAGGAGTAAGAAAGATTTTCAGTTCCTTTCTAAATGAACTTTTGTACAGTTCAGTAATTCCTGGTTACTGTGATCTCACTTATTTACAAACCTTTTCACTAGCTAAGGCCTGTCCCCTTTGCTCATTTGCCTTTGATTTGATGCCACCACACTTGATTCCGGGATCACCAGCCAAGTTTTCTTCCATGAGTGGTTATCCTATTTCACCATCTAGGAAGCTGACTTGGAAGAGAAGTGAGTTATCATTTGAGGCCCCACCGTTCTTCATTTAGCAACATTTCTGCTCCAGAACCTGCCAACCCAACCAAGATATCTTGAAAAAAAATGAATGAAGATGTGCATTTAATTAATAAAGATATGCAGTACTGTGTAAGACAGTCTGCACCATTATCAACGTTTTATTGTTTGACACTTCAGAACCAGTGCCTACATTTACAGGACCAACAGCAGAACCTTTCAAGAGACTCAGTGGTGCAGAACTAGCACCCTCATGAGATCCAATTACCCAGAACCACAAATTAATGAAGGTTCTGCTCCAGGTCTGGCATTCACATTAGCGTTAGTGTGTTTTGCAATAATGTGACATTTCAGAAAATCCTAGCTCCCTAAGTCAAGGAATGAAAAATAATAGAATAGGCTGAGAAATATGCCCTACAAATGACAATTCTGTATTTTTCTACAATCACCATAATTGTGTGTGTGTCAAACTAGAAGCTAAAAATGCAGGATTAAATTCAACATTTAGGCTACATCTGAGGATGAGCCTATTAATCATGTCACACACTGTATGATGAAATCATTTTATGCACCTAGATAAAAGACTCAAAATCACCTCTCAAGATGAAGTAATCTGATTTAACAAGCCCACATACAGTCAGTGTATTTTCATTCAGGGAGCACAGCTATATGGTACTGGTGCATGTTGCAAACCATGGCATGTTGCCATGATAATCCAAGGACAAACTGTCCTGGTAATGAGTGCATGCACAAGGTTGTTTTTCAATTTAAATTCTGCTTACTGCTAGTAACAACATGGTATATCTCCTCTTAAGGCCTTCAAGACTTGCTAGTCTTGGTACTCAGACTTGTACCCTGCCTCTGCCTGCCTGCCAGGCTTTAGACAGAAGGATCAGGTTTCCTAAGACAGCTCATACATAGGTCAAAGGAGAAAGACAGGAATAACTGTTGAATCTTCCCTTAAGCTAAGTTTGCCAATCTCCTTTTCTTGCATAATTTTTATATTTATTTTAACTGGGTATAGATGTTACAGCAGATTTTTCTGTGAAAGATCAAGGAACATATTGAATGGCAAAGTCCTCAACTAACTTCTGTTCATGAATAAAGATTCAAGGATACCACAAGTGAAAGACTATTTACCACCAATTTTCCTTTTCTACATTTGCCCACAGTTACTAGTGATATTTGCAAGAAATGCAGACTCCGGTTTTCATAAGAGTTCATCTGTCCTTGCTTGTTTTTCACTTTTTCAATGTGAGGTGAGCATGTGAGGAGAAAGTTTAAATCCTATTTTAGAATAATTTAGTACTCACAAAGGATCAGAACATGTACAGCATTGTCAGGAGTTATACAATATTCTTCAGCTCAATGTACTTCAATCCTAAACTATAATTAAAGAAGAGAAGATGGTCTTTTTTAAAAAACAAAGCACCTGTTCGATTACTGACCTCTCTGCCAAGGCTACAAATAAAGGTGCACGTAGCGATTGTTGTTTGTGATGTGGATGTGTGACCATTGAAAAATATATTTCTGATATGTGGGAAGTTGAACTATCTTAATTAGTTTCATTCACTACTAATCTCAGCCTAGATTTAAATCTATGACATCTGAAAATGTATTCCTTGTATTCCTATGGCGATCCATCCCCCATAATCTTTGGTTAGGGATATCAATAATTACTAGAGAAATGCTCATAAGAATGATTACTTCAGATGGAAAATAAACTGCAAATACAGATGAACTCAAAGATCTTGCTCATGTGTTTTTAATAGAGATTTTTCAGGCTATTTCTAAATACATTTTTCATGATTTTATATGGTATAAGCTGCTATTTAACCTTTGAAACTGAGCCATTATCATGGAAGAATGCTCTTGATATATGAGTTTGTTTAAAGGTACACTTATGCAATCTAGAGCAGTGATGCAGAGAAGTCATCTAAAGTTACACTGGCTGTGTTAAGATTTTAAAACAACTAGTGACAAGATATCTGCACTGTTTTTATTGCTTTGACCCGGTTCTCCACCTAAAAGCTTAAGTTTCAGAAGAGCCTGAAGCCAGTACAATCTAATCCAGGGGTTCTCAAACTGGGGGTTCAGACTCCTCAAGAGATCATGGGGTTATAATGGGGGGAGGGGTCTTAAATAGTCAGCCTCCATGCATGCCATGACTCTGCCTGCCAGAACTCACGCATGGCTGATAAGCCAGAGCTCTTCAGAGCTGGGTGGCCAGAGAGCACTGCCCACAGCAGCAGCACAGAAGGGTGGCATGGCAGTGGGGGGTCATTGTTTTTTTGGCAGGGATCATCACAGCCTGAAACATTTTCAAAAGAGGTCCCAGCAAAAGAAGTTTGGATTTACACTTTATTTTCAGAATCACTCAACTCACCCAAAACATTTTAGTTAAAAAGACCCACCCTCTAATCTCTTTTTGAGGTACTACGATAAAGCATGTATTCGAACTCATGTTACATGGAAATCCTCCACGAGCAAGCAAGCACGTCTGATTATTCTTTTTTCTTTAATCCCAGCCCTTCAAAGACCTTAACTATAAATTATAATAAAAAAGTGTGTTCTATCCTTTTAGTTACTAACATATATACACAAAAGATTCTTACCTAGTCAAATCTTAACTAGAACATATGTAACAAGGAATTTCAGGCAAGTAGGAGTACAAATATTCTGATCTACTCAAAAAGGTGAAAAAAATCTTACTAACATTAAGATAGTGTAACTCTCTCCCTACCAGAACTGCTTCATGTAAGCAGCATTGTTTGAACATTGTGAATAGTGGACAGAAGTTAAACTTTTAAATCAAAGGTTAAGACAGAATTTCTTTCAGATGTACAACATAATGGTATGGAATGGAAGAATGATTCAAAATAGTCATAACATTACTAGATACAAAATCTATAGGAAGTACAGATGAGAAACCACAACACACAATTCAGGTGCCAAATCCACTGAGAAACTAAAAATGACTTAACAGCTGTCCAAATAACCACAAAATATTAAAACACTCCTCCAGTTATATATAATTTTCATCCTAAATCATCCCTCTCCCAAATAGATACATCATGCATTTGCCTATGAGCATTTTATACTTAATTTAAGACAGCTGGTGTCTCGTCTGGCTAGCATACGTGTGTTCTTGTAGACACCATTGCCATTCAAGTTGCATTTTGTTTCCAGATAGCACATTTGTTTCTGAAAAGATCAATCAAGTGTTGAAATACTGAGGTGCACAACCACAAAATCAAGTTAAACTACGAGGACTGAAAGTTAGGTAAAAGAAAGAATGTATTTGTTGTAAGAAGTGCCATCTTGATTTAAACAGCAGCATCAAGGTATTTTATACACACAATTTAGGTTTCAAATTATTATAAATATTTTCATTAAACAAAATTTAACACAAAGATTCTAGCTGCAAGTGTTGAAAATCCAAACACTACAGCATTATACTTAAGAAACAGTAAGTGAAATTAACTGTTACTGAACTAACTATGGTGAGTAAATTTCATTCTCCATAAGTGTAAAAATCAAACAAGTAGTAAAAGTGCAGGTTAAATATACATACAGGCACTATGACTCTTTTGCAGTGTGCCTTTAAAAGGAAAGGCTCTCGTTTTCAAATAATGTATTAGCAAGTAAGACCAGAATAATAAAAATAAAATTTAGAAATGTTACCTAACACTAAGTTTAGTGAAAAGCATAAAATTAGACAGAACTCCAATATTCTCAGTAAACACTAAAGAGATATGCAAAGCAAAAGCTCCATAAGAGCATTATTATAGAAGTCTTATGTCAGAGTCCACCCATCTGTGAGCATGTATAACTTCCAATTAAACTGAGCAAGGTGATTGTTCAAGACCAATCAGTAATGCACAGAAACATTTTTTTTCTTGTACCTTATCTTTTACTATATTATAATTCACAAAGCCACCATAATTATCCTGATAAACCAGTTTCATTTTCAGACTAAAACCAACTATACCTTACTAAAAATCTTAATTTAGAACCTAGTAGTTCAAAACACACTTTAAGAACTACCTACATAACACTATTATTTCTGATGGGAATTAAAAACCAAGTATGATGCAATTACAATGCTTGATTATTCAAGATTTTATAATTGAAATTCAGACAGTTGTATGAGATTACAGACATAGCTGTTGACAGAACACCTCTTTTTAAGTTTTATTTATTTTTTGAAGACAGTTTAAAAATTGGTGTATGGATACAAATACCCATAAAGAAAGGCTGATGTTGAATCTGGATTAGCTGTACTAGAATTACTTAAATGCTGGCATTTTCTCAATGTAACCAATGTATTAAAATAATCCTTCCTTCTTAAATTTGTTCACTTCAAATAAATGTACTGGATTATTGTACATATTCTTGCCATTACAGAATCACCTTTATCAATGTATGCTTTTTTCAAAGGCAGGATGAGGTAGGGACCCAGGACAGACCAACTACATATGCTCAACATTATCGACCAGTAATAAATCTTAGTCTCTAAGGCCCCATAAAGACCATCTAGCATTAAAATAGGAAATGGTTTTAACCAACACCCATGCCCTGAATTTGTATTAATTCTCCCCCGACCTCTTAAGCCAGATGCATTACTATTACAGTGCAGTGTCCTGACCAGTTTTTTTAAACCATATTTGCATTAAATATTCATATCATGGATCATTCCATTTCCTTAGAAAACTATCCAATTGAAACATTAGGATTTAAACAGTAACTCGTATTTTAAAAAGAAGCAAACGCAACTTATTCCTAAAGATTACATATGTACAGACATTTAAATGCCTTAATGTAGTGTCATCCTTCACAAAGCTGACTACTAATCCATTCAAGACCCTTTCTAAAAAAAAAATCCAATGTTGTCATTGTCACTAAATTTAAGAAACTACCACTTATCTGTATGTATTATATTTTTCCTTAAACTCATTCTCTTTGTGTTTGACCAAAGCCTGTATGTAGAGCCAGAAGTACTTAGTCAGGGCCTGCTGTCTGTGGAGCTAAGCAAAGCAAACTACAGTAAGATCGGAAATGTCCAACTAACAAAGAACTTAAAACTACAATTTAGCAGTGGAAACAAGAATTCAGCAGTTTTTATCAAAAGGGTAACAAATTTAACAGTCAAAGGACTTGAGTTAGTGACAATTTAGGAAAGGCTTTTTCTGCACACAAAGGAAAGATTTACACTTCAGCAGCACCCCAACTCATGACTGCATGCATGGATGACAAACGTTGTGAAGTGCATTACTGGAAGCTGTAGGCTAAAACTGAGAAGCCAACAGACGCTGTACACCCAGCCAAAATTTTCTCCGAGATTCATTTGTGAAATTGATCTAGTTGCTTTTTAAATTAAAACAACTGCACAAACATGCCTAGAGCTAAGTCTTCGGGCCACCAGTTGAATCTTCTTAGTTGTTAAGAACATGAAAGGGTTTCTTTCCTTCAACATCTTTGTGATGAGAGAGAAGACTTGCTAATTCCATTTTATTTGCCCGAAAGCAACTCATGCATTTAAAGACCATCGCTTTCATCACTTGACTTCTCCATGAAACTTTAAAGACACCCCAGCCTGTCATTTCTGCCCCTGCCACACACGAGGCGACTGGAAAAAGCATCTTCCCTTTGTTGTATCCGCTTTTGCCAAGTGGCGTTTTGTGGGTGATTGATGACAGGCCATGCTCCCCCCCAACGTCTGAACAGCGGGAGGGGAGGTGCCGCCGCTTGCCTCACTCGGGCAACCCTCGCTCCCGGCGATAATGGCTGCAACGAATCGATCAAGGGGACCAGAGAGAGACCTGGAGCCCAGGCACCTTTCCGGGGTATGAGCACGCCTCCTCCACGCCCCGACGTACATGCTCGCCCCCCTCCGCCCCCAGGATTTCCGCAATTCGACTCGCCCTTGCGGCTCCCCCAGCCACATCCAGCCGCGCAAGGAAACCCTCCACGTCCGCCTCAGCGCAAAGCACCCGGGCCCCCCACCTCGGCCCGGGCCCCCCTGCCTGGAACGGGCCGCCCAGCCCAGCCCGTCCCCGACCCGTCGCCTCCAGCCTGCGCCCACCCCCCCGCCATCGCCCCAGCCCGCCGCCCCCTCCCCCTCTGCTGCAAACGGCCATTTCTATTGTGTCGTCTCCGTGGCGATGCCAGCCGGAGACGGAATCGCCCCGTCCGAGAGAAAATGGCTGGAGGGGACTCGCGAGCCACCCCGCGCCCCTCCCCGCAGCCGGGCTCCCCTCCCCCGCGCCGCGCCCTCCCGGCCCCCCGAGCCCCCCACCCACCTGTGGTGAGGCGGGAGGACACCTCCCCGAAGGGCGAGGGCTCCATGCGCAGGTACTTCTGCGGCGAGGCGGCGGCGAAGGAGGAGGCGGCGGCGGCCGAGGAGGCCGGGGCGGACAATGGCGCACATCGCCTCCGCTTCGGGGAGGCCGGGCTCAGCAGAGGGTCGAAATCCAGAGTCCTTTTCAACGTGGCGCCGCAAGCCATGGCCGGGCGGGGGCTGCGGGGAGCCGGCGAGAGCGGGGCACGGGAGCTCGGAGCGACGGCAGGGGAAGACGGCGGCAGCCGGCCCGGCCCAGCCCAGAGACGCCTTCCCCACCGTCTGGGGCGGCGGATGGGGGGGAGGGCTGCGTCAGGGCCTCCGCCTCCTTCCTATCGCCCTCTCCAGGGAGCGGCTCCGGCCCCCCCGGCGGCGCCTTCGCCGGCGGATCCGCTCTCCGCCCGTCCCGCCCGGGCGAATTCCGCCCCCCGCCGGTCCCGGGACGGTGGCTGGGCCGCTGGTGCGGAGCTGGGCTCGGCTCGCCGGCCAGGGGCCACCGATGACGAGCGATGGCGGGGGCCGGGGCTGAGCGGCGGCGGCGGCGCTTCCCTCTGTGACTCCACCACACCAGCAATATGGCGTCAATAACAACGCTGCTGATTCAAAAACCAGCCCCCGGCACTGCGCCTGCGTAGCAGGGGCGGTGGCCGCCGCAAAGGCTCAGGGGACTTGTGGTTTGTTACCGGCTTCCCCGGCGCTCTGCGAAGGGGTTCCCAGGAAGAGGAGAGGAACTACATTTCCCGCCGGGCACCGCGCCGGAGCCCTCACGTCCGGGTTGGATTTAAATCCCAGAGAGGCTGCAGTGTGGGATGCAGGTTAAAGGACAAGTGACTGAAAGTGGCAGGCGGCAACCTTATATGTCTCTACAGTGCAGCGAGGAGGCAAATTACAACCAGCCAGGGAAGGAAGGAGAGCTCAGGGAAACGTAAAATAGTTGCATCCTGTATAACAGGCCTAACGCTTGAGGGAAGGAGGAGGATCATATGGCAGTATTTCCTGAAACACAAAGCAGATCAGGAAGATAAATGTAAAAGGAAGAGGCCCTCTGAATGTGGATGGGGCTGGCAATCTAGGGTTGTGACTGGGGAGATGAGCGTTACTTGTTCTCATCAATAAAAGTGATTTTATACATAACTGCTTTCCTGCTGTGTCGCTGTTCAAACTTCTTATTATGTCTGCATGACATCACAGGTGTACATGGTACTTTACAACATATACTGCCCAAAAGCTCTTAAATAACATTTGTGGTCTCAAAAGCTTTCCGTGTAGGTGCAAGAGTGTGCAAATAGAAAAAATATCAGAAAACAGGTACATGTCATAACTAATAACATATTGGAAAAGACCTTAATTGAAAAATTGTTTCTTCAACATGATAATGTGGTATCCTTACAATTATTTAACCAGCTAGCTGGCAGAAAGAAACCAATAGAAGAGGGGAAGAGGTTTGCAAAACTGTTTTCTGTGGAAAAACAAAATACCCCACTTCATAATGATAATAAATTACGATTTACCACTATGCAAAATATAATAGTCAATGGGCCTAAAAATATCTATAACCTTCAGCTCTTAGCTGTCTATTTTAGGTAGCTGATTTTATTCAACTGTTAGCAGTAACAAAAGATAAAGATATGCCCTTGGTTAAGTAGAAACCTTTTTAGAGATTAGGGAAATAGTCGGTTTCATAAATTACTTCGGTTTGGCTTTTGTCTTATTTTTAACAAATAGTTCTTAAATCAGAATAAAACCTAAGAGTCTTAAATTCAGATCATCTGGAAGTGAATTTAAGTTTTACAGACCAAGATTAATGTATAAGTAATGTCTTATGACCCAAAAGAGGGTCATATCACTCTAAATATACATTTAACTATCCTGAAGACAACGTTTGTACTGTTGCTAGCATATTGGGGCTGATCCTAACTGGGGTTCTGGGCACTACTGCAATACAAATCAATAATAAATAACTTGCTTTTTCTGTGACTAATAGCATATGTCAGGCCTGGAATAACTAAAATAGGGTTTCCATAACCAGATGCAGCCGGAAAAGGTTTTTCCTAACTTTCACAGACCTAAAAATAACTAGACCAGCTAGGAAAATAGTACTTACTGTTGACTTTTCTTCTGGACACACTTGGACTAGTCAAAACATTTCTTCATTAAGGTGAATTCTGAAAAGCCTTTCTTTAATCAAGATGGCATGTAAAACAAGGCCTTACATGACTAAGGGAATTGTCCACGTGAGGAATAGCACCAGCATTAATATACCAATATAACTATCCCATTACAATTATTCCCTCCCAGGAAGATACTTATTCAGAATAACTGGCCTTTTTTCAGTTTATCTTAATTTGCAAATTAAGCTAAACTCAAAAAGACCATGGTGGGACTTATCCCAGTGTAACTATTGTGGTATAATTACTGGTAAATTTCCTTGTGTAGACAATGGATCATATGGGCACATACCTGACAAACAATAAAATCAAATATTCCATGAGCCGATAAGACCAAGGCAAAGCTTTCTTCCAGTGATGGCCTTGAAATGGGATAATCCTGTCCATCTCTTAATTTATGTTTTACATCTACCTATTTTAGTGTGCCCAAGACCTATCAGAACCAAGGCAGTCTACTCTGTCTCCATCTACATTTTGAGAGATTTATTCAGACCTGGCACAATATATAATTAGTTATACCAAGCTTTGTCATAATCAGTATCTCTAGGTTTAATTTATGTTTGGTTCTGTCATAGACTCATAGACTCATAGACTCATAGGTCAGAAGGGACCAATATGATCATCTAGTCTGACCTCCCGCACAAGGCAGGCCACAAAACCCTACCCATACACATTTATAACAACCCCGAACCCATGACTGAGTTATTGTCATATAGGCCCTGTCTATCTGAGCAAATAACAGGGTTTTTTTTTTTAATTGAGTTAGCTCAAGCAAGTTACCTTCACTGAAGCTCTGCTCCACCTTCTCACCAGAACAGACACAATGGTCCAGACTTTCAAATGTATGTAGGTGCTTAATTGCCATTGAAATCAATGGGAGCTGGATGCCTAAATAACTTTGAGGATCTAAGCCAATTTACCTCCAATAGGATAGTTTGAGCTGTATCTACCTGAATGTTTGGGGTGGAGGGTAATATAGTCAAAGTCAACTAGTTCAACTGAGTTAATTTAACTGAAAATACAGCTTTTTCACCAAAAAAGGCAGGGCCATCATTAGAAGAAGCAGTTGATTAGGGCCTTGTCAATACACAAACTTGCACTGGTTTCAGTTTAACTTAAACCTGTTAAACTAAACTGAAATAAGTCCAATGTAAAGCAAAATAAGAGTGTTCACACAACTTTTTGCACCAGTTAAAGCTAAGCCAGTGCAGTTTTGCCAGAAGACAAGCCCTTGCTTAGGCAACAAAATGTCTAGTAACAGTAACAATGTTTTCCAGTTATCAGAGGGCAGGTTTCTAATTTAATTGCAGGAGAAAATACCTTTAAAATCAGGGCTGCAACCCACTTGTTATATTATTGTTCTTTCTTTTATTTATATATTTATTGTAAAAACAAAGTGCATTATTATTAGTGCATCTGTAATACATGATTCCATTAAAATCTGTATTTTATAATCTTATTTTATTCAAAAAACATCCACTAATTGTATTAACATTGAGGGTGGGTTTGAACAACTGATTTTGTTTAGAAGTGATGCCATATAACTCTGCTTTTATTAGTTCTGTACCTATTAAAAGGGATAAAGGCCAGATGTAGCATGCAGCTTTGGACATTCAGGTGATTTTAGAGAAAGTGGGGGAATAATTGCTCTAGCTTATTGCTTTTGGACAGCAGTGACAAATTTTGTAACTCTGGCTCATTGAATGTTAGTCTTATACATTATCTTCTTTTGATTGTCCTCCCCTTCTTTCTATCCTTACCACATACCCGCTGCCACCTCAACCTCTCCCTAGTTTTCTTTTGTTTCCCTATCCTCCTCTAATGCAATTTACATCTCATGTAGGCCCTTCTGTTGTTGCTACACTAAGGCTGAGACAGGGGAAGGCTTGGAACAGTATTGGACCTGGAAGCAGAGCTGTTCCTAGGGTAGGGTGAATTGGGGCAACTGCCTCGCACCACATGCTTTGGGGCACCCTGCACCGGACTGGGCAGGAGGTGGGCAGCTGGGAGTGAGGACTGGGTGGGAGGCTGGCAACTGCAGCCTGCCTCCCGGCTGTGGGCTGGGATCGGGATGAAGCCAGTCATGGAGCCCACACAGTGTGGTTTGCCCCGGACCCCGCACCCTGCCCAGAAGGCTCTGCCCCTTAGGTTCTGCTGAGCATGCTCCTGGGGAAAAGACCAATATAAAGAGAGCTTCTGGTGCTCTGAGTGGGTTGGTGTGAAGGGTACTGCTCGGTAGCAGCAAGTGAAATGTATCTGCTGAGGGAATCCATGTGAATCGCGCCTCCTGACACTCTTCAAGAGAGAGGGGGAACTATGGGCTAAAGTGCAAGAGGGCTGTCGACCTTGGTCCTAACCTTAGACTGCGGGAGGTTTGAAGTAAAGTCTTTGAATCAGCTATGGCCATACCCCCAACTGAGATTCAGGGTATGGTAAAAGTGGCCTGATAAAGGTGAGCAAGGGGGCTGAATCTAGGCTGTCCTATTTCCGGCTGGGGCCTAGTGGAGAGGGAGGGCCTGGGTCTCCCTGCCCACTGTGAAGCTATGACTTCTGATGCCAAGCAGGGCAGAGCTAGGGGTTACCAGCCAAGAGGCCAGTCTGGCTGGGACTTCATTCAGAGGGCTGGAATGTCTTGAACTGATAGAAACATTGGAGTTGCATCCAGATCACTTGATCTATTGACTGACCAAACCACCCCACTAGAGCCCTGCTACACCTTTCTTCTCCTTGATTTACTATGTTTGTTCCACGAGAGGCCCACATCGTCTTCCTTTTGCTTTCTTTCACACACATCGAGAGCTGCACACTTTGAATGAGGATGAGCTGCCTATCCCTCCACTGGCTTCATTTCTAAAACATGACTTGTTTTAAGAGGAAGGAGCTACACCATACCCTGGGCTGTAATAGACACACTTCACAGGTCCTGCTTCACAGACTCATAACCTTTAAACTGGGTGGGCCATATTCTAGTCCATGCTGGTTGCCTTCCCTGCTTCAGGAAGACTGAGATGAGGTACCACATCTGCCATTCTGTGCCCATTTGGTCATACATAACTAAGATTCCTTATTGCTGCTATGGGTACACTTATGGTTCCTAGAAGAGCATGTCGCTAAAGGTAGTATTTCAGGAGGAGACACAGAAGTAGTGAAACTAGATTTTTCATTTGAAAGTAGCTGAAACAGTAATAACCCCTGTATTCAGGACATTACATTGAAATTATAACAAGAAAATAATGGCTGAACTCACTTGTGTACCAGCACGAGTTGTGCTAAAGAAACTGGATGTAGAATAATTAGGGAGCTGTGAATAAAATGTTGCAGTTCTAACTACTGTAGATCTTTTTGCTTCTAAAATTTCAGGGAAGTGTCAACATTAGCAAAATACAGGCAGTCCACTTGACCAAAGGAAGTCACAAAAAGCAATCAGGAGGTTACAAAGTGTTGAAAATTTTATTACAATCTTACCCAAAGAAAATCTCACTCACCCATTCCTTGCACACCCTTCAAGGCCAAGTATTGTCTGTCAACCTCTTGAGACATGCACAAATAACTTACGTAGGCTTATCCATATTATCACAGATACCATAAGAGTAAATGTGTAAGTGTAAGAGGGACTGTGAAATTTTTTGATTTCATGTCCGGGGTCTCCAGCCTGAAAAGGTTGTACTAAAGTAAACTTCAAATTGCTGTTGCTCTTTGAAGCTGAAATAAATGCTACACATTAGCATAAAGGGGAATGAACCTTTTTGTACTCGGGTGTCCAAAAAAGTGTGAGTTCACTTTCCGCAGATGCAATTTGTTATTCATAAGTCAAGGGAACAGTACAGCACTGCTTAATAATCAGTGTGGAACAGAGTTGACTAAATTTAAACTAGACTAGTGAGAAAATGATAGACTAAGGCCCTGATCCAGCAAAGCACTTAGTAAATTCATAATTTGAAGCACACAAGTAATCTCACTGAAGTCCCTGAGCAGTCCTGTGCAGCTTTGTAAGCACTCAGATGCAGTGAAAACCATGGATTTCAGCTATGCTAGCAGGTCAAAGAGTAGAGAACTACCAAGAATGCAGTAACAGCTGACAAGTACTGTTGAGGAGTGGAGTAGTATCTCATATGCCATCAACCAAACTGTTATCTATGATGCCTAAAGGAGAAAACATAGCTTTCATACTCAGCAATTAGGCTGGGCTTGCAGTATTGACAGAAAAAATAATTGATTTATTTGTAAATCAAGCAAGACATTAAGAGCCAAACATGAAATTCCACTGTGGTTTACTGTCACTTCTGAGAATATAATCACAATTTGAATCAATTGCTGGCTGTTAACCAGACATTTTTTCAAACATCCAAACTTTCAGGCAGCCTGCATTTTGTTTACTCATACCGAGCCCATATTTGTGTGTGCAAATAGGAGAAATACACAAGTAAGAACTGTGGACTTTCATGATTCTGTGTTCTTTTGGTTCTTTTCTTATCTTTTTGACTGCTCTTTCCATCTGCCCCACCAGCTTCCTCCTCTCCGTTTGTGCTGTTTGTTTGGTTTTGGGTTTTTTGCTGGTATCCCATAGCGCTTTGCTCAGGATCCTCTTCTCTGTCTCTCTCTCTCTTTCTCTCCACCCTATCCCGGGGGACCTCATGTGCTTTCATGGTTACTACTACCATTTATGTCAATGATTCCTGAATCTACCGCTCCACCTCTATCTATCCCTCCTGGTTCAGTCCCACATCTATGTGTGCCTCTGACATCCCATACAAAATATTTCACTATCAGTTTGTCCTATTGTCTTTGTATAAAAAAAAAATCCTAATTTTCCTCTGAAAAATCCCTATCCCCTCCCTTCTCTATCATTGTTGATAATTCTGTCCCTCTCCCCATCACCCAACTGTACAACTGTGATGTTACATTTCCCTCCTTTTCTCCTACTATATATAAACTGTTCCCAAATCCTGCCAGTTCATCCTTATAACATCTTATACCTGCCCATTCCTCTCCACCCTTACTACCAAAGGTCTGATCCAAGCTCTGATTTTCACTTTGCCTCACACTAGTCCATCAAGCATTCATCTGCTAAAATGGTTTTTGTTGGCCACCAGTCAGACCATATCACCCTCCTGTTTGAATCCTTTCACTGGGTACCCATTGCCTTCTACATCAAGTTCAATCTTCTGTCCCCACCTTCAGGGCCCTGCACAGCTCTGTTCCCGCCTAAATCAGTTCTTCTGTCTTTGCTCCCACACACGCTGTTCAAATCGGGCCACTTCATCAGCAGATGGGGTCACAGCAATCCCGAGCATGCAGAGGACACCGTTTTACAAAACAGCCTCCTCTGCACAGTGTCGTGTATACACGAGGTCACGTTGCGTGGGAAAAGCTATTTTGTTCTACAAAACGGCGCCCTCCATGCAGCATGACATCGCATGCACCGTATGTGCGTGAGCTCACGCAGTCCAGAGGACACTGTTTTGTAAAGCAAAATGGCATCCTCCTTGCAGCGTGACCTTGCATGTACAGTGTGTGTGAGGTCACACTGCAGGGAGGACACCATTTTTAAATGGCAACTTCCGTGCTCTCTGGGATAGTGGGAAACAACACCTCTGAAAATGGGGCCATGCAAGGAAAATATGTGGGAGTCGCTGGTCTACACTACCGATGCAATACTGGCACAGCTACCACATGGTAGCTGTGCCACTGTAGTGCAATAGCGTAGATACTTGCTAATGTGACAGAAGAGGTTTTTCCATTGCTGTAGTTAATCACCACTCCATTCTCGAGAGGTGGCAGCTCGGTTGATGAAAGAATTCTTTTGTCAATCTAGCAGTGTCTATACTGGGTCTTAAGTTGGCTTACCTATGTGTTTCAAAGATATGAATTTTTCACACCCCTGAGCAATGTAGCTAGGCTGACCTATGTTTTGGGTTTAGAGCAGACTTTAATGATTTCTTTCATGCTGTGCCTTATGTCTGGAACAACTCCCTCATCTAGTAAAACAAATCCACCCTTTTTTCTTTCAAATCTTTCCATAAAACTTACTTCTTCTCCACAAAGTCTAGTGTCTTTCCCATCACTGTTTTTCTTGTCACAAAAATGAAACTAATAATAATACACCCACACTAGTGACAACACAATGAGACTAGCTATTTGTGACTTTGGATGTTCTCAGATGGAACCATCTGACTTCTAGCATTCCATCCCTTCCGATGTGTTTACACAATGCCTAGTCTGCACAATGGTACCCAGCCAATCCTGGAACCTCTGGGCATTGCTGTAATAATTATAAACATGGCTATAATAAATAAGTAACCACATAAAACATCCTGATTGCTGTTTAAATAATAGTAATGTAGGGAAAATTTGACTCCAGGAACAATTTTTGTTTACAGTTGCAGTCAATGACAGAACTTCAGTTGACTTCAGTGGTAGTAGAAGCAGGTCCTCCATACGTAAATTAAGCATGTGCTTTAGTGCTTTGCTGGTTTAAGGTTTAAGTATGTACAGAAGCATGCCAATTTTCTCTGCTATGTAGATCCAATGCAGCTGAGGGATTGGATCCATTACAGCAGTCAACCCCTGTTGGAACAGGAGCGACAGAAATATTGGTGGTCAGTTGTGGGGCTAATTGAAAGTTGGATTTTTGTAAATCAGTTCCAAGTAAAATACAATCACAACTTCTCTTACCTGTAACAAGAAAACATAAGCAAATATTCAGCGTCATTTTCTGTATTATCTTCAGCATGTAATTTTAGGTGGTTATCTGAAATGAATGACCAGCAATGATGCTATTAAGAAGAGAACAGATGGGCTACAGAATTTTATTTCCATACTTGATCATAAGTTTGAGACATTTCAGAATAAGTATTATGATGACTAAAGAAATATTCCGTCCTTGAATCAAATTCAGAGAAGTACAACTTGTTCAAAAAGATTTTGAAAGTAAACAAAGAGTTTAAGATCAGAACTAACTCCTTTGAAATTCTGCTGTGAAATGAAGGATCCACTGACTCATTTGAAATTCTGCTGTGAAATGAAGAAGGTTAAAGATACTTTGGGGATGAGCACCCAAAATATGTGAATTAATATAATTAATTAGATTAAGTAAAGAGACAGAAAATCTTGAGACCTTTTTTAAAGTAGAGCTCTGTTATGTGGGGAGCATAAGAACAAAATTCTCAGAGGGTCTTGCTTAGAGCCCAGAATCAGCATGACTTCTTCCCTTGAAGAAAGTGAAAACCTGAGGAGGGTAGAGTACATACAGTCTTATTATCCCTTTTCATTGTGGATCAAAGAAATAGAATCCTCAGGGCTGCCAGGCTTTTGATTTCTTGCAGTGGATCTGGAGTACAGATTTATCTGGACTGCATTCTAACCATTCTTGGTTTATTCCTGGTGGATATACTGTACCTTCCCAATACTCTGAAATACTAGTTCCTACAGGGGACTTCTTGTATGATCTGTGTCTTGTTTACTGGATTGTTTGTGGTATAAATGATTGTTTTAAATTGGGTGTAATTTGAATGAACCACTCTTGCCATTCTCAGAAGCTGTGTATGTTTTTATTACAATAAGGTTTCTCCTTTTTGTAGTCTTTCTTTGCATCTGAAGCTAATTGTCTTTATCCCAACCCTATCATATCCACAGGCTCTACCTGTATTATATAGTAAAAGCCACAGAGTAGTTAATTTGTATTTACATGTTTAGACTGTAATAATTTCTGTACAGTTCTATGAAACTTGTATGACCAATGCTATACAAAATCAATATGTATACACACAGAAGTAGCACAGAATTGTTCATAGATAATTATAATCTATACATGCAAATATGAATGAATGTGTATGTAGGTTTTAATATACAGGTAGGGAATATAGATGTATAACACATCTAATCACAAAATGTCAGTGCAAAAAAGCAGGCCAGCTTTGAAGTGTTTGTGCTTATTCAAAAGTGTCTGATTATGGAATACTGAAGCTGGAATGGCAGAAATGTGTTAAACCTGTGGTAGATATTAAACATGCACAAAGTACCAAAAACAAAAACAAAAAAACCCCAGAAACCAATCTATTAGTAAATTATATTCTGAAGAGAAAGAGCAAGTATCAGAATGGTGATGGCTGCCTTATAAGGCTACTTGTTGCTACTAAAGACGTTATGTAAATCTTGCTGTCAAACAGATTAATGCTGTTTTGTGGTCTTTGAGAGAGCTGTTAAGTGTGGAGATTGTTTCCAGTCAGATTTTTTTAAACTTACAGAAAAGAGGGTGGATTTAGCATTAGCTGCTTTGTAGCTGGCGTTTATGTTTTGATTTAGAAGCAAGGAGCTGTTTGAATATGGCATGATGGTAATAAGTCTGCTATTGAATGGCTGTTGTGTCAAAATCAAGGCTTACATTTACTGAGGATATGCCTGAAGTATATATTTTTAAAGCTTTCTGGTGGATTTTATGTAAACTTTTAAAGCTGCACATGCCGGGGTGTGTGTGTGTGTGTGACAGGAAGAAATTTATAAATGCCCAGGATGTTTATCCAGGGAAGTGGCAAAGTAATGGTCCTTTAATCTCTTGTTTGTTCATGACTGTCTGACCATATTTTGGTGCTTTGTTTATTTTTTGGAGGTAAACATGTTTTCTGAGTGGGTCTGGGGACTATTTCTCACACGAAATATAAGATAATATTCAGCCCTGGTGTAAATGAATGAAGTTTCAATAGCAATGGAAGTTGGACTGGTTTATGGTAGAGCCATGATCTCTACATAATGCCATATTAAGTAATGGTTGATATGTTGTGAGAGAGGAGGTTGTGTTTTGTGGTCAGGGAAAATTCAGTTGCCTCTATGTTTGCCTTTTTATAGAGCTCAGTCCAAGAGCTTTATCTGTGGAAAATCTGAAGAAGCCAATGCCTTCACAATGGCATATGTATAATGCAGCAAAACAATTGTCTGATTGAAGAAATGTGGGATGAGATTGTTGGGAGTTCAAAAGCGAAATCCTAGCCTGGTGGCCAAGAGCTTCTTGTACGTAATTCCTGGAGGATTTGCTCCTAGCAAACCATCTGAAGGAAAAGATGCCTTATCCCCATTGCATTTGGGAAGCCTCTCTGGTTTTGATCATCTGAGGGGAAAGCAAAAGGCTTGGTATCTGTTGGGCTGCTTCAACCAACAACAATTAATTTGTGGCTGAGGGACTACTAGGACCATGTCAGACTCAGAACAATATTACTGGTTTTCATGCACTGACTCATCAATGTTTATAGGCTTCCAACATGTCAGTTGCCCAGAGGTAATTTGGTAGGGAAGGATATGACTAAGCCAATTACCTTGGCTGAAAGCCTAAGGAACACCCTACTCCAAGGATAAAATCACATTTCTATCATACTGCAAGTAATTCTGGTAAAGGAAACCAGAGTTATCATCTCTGGAATTCTTTTTAAAATGAATCTAAATGTTTTGGAGGAGTCTCGTTGTCCCCTTTGTGTGTGTGTGAGCTCAGATGACTGAGATGATGTAGTAAATAATTTATTCTCTATACATAATCTTTGTTTTGAGACACAGAAGGATGTCATTCAGATAGAAGAGGATGTGGAAACCTAGTTACTTCATATCTGATACTTACTTCATATTAGATTGCATGATATGAGAACACAAAAGGGTGGACTACCCCTTTTTTTTTCTAAGCATTTTTTTTTTTTTAGGAATGGAGGCACAATTTGTCCACAGTGAGTGTTTCCCGCCCTACTCAGCATACTCAACAATTCCCAGCATGCTCTTAGGTGCTATATAAATAAATAAATAATGCCATTTCGCTTCTTCCTGTCACTTGCCAAGCCACATGCCTTTATAGACACCATGTGATGGAAAGAAAAGAAGAAGAGAAACAAGCCTTCATATTTAGAATGTAAGCTCTTTGCGGTAGAGATTGTCTTTTTGTTCTGTTTGTACAGTGCCTACCAGAGTGGGTTCCTGGTCCATGACTAGGGTTTCGAGGTGCTACAATAATACACATAATTAACAATATTTAGAAGTTATGTGCAGAATGGGAAAAAGAGGGTTGTATCCCTTTTTTTTTACCACTTTATGATATATAAAGAAGTGGCTTGAGGAGCTTAGTGGTGCCATTTTTTTTTTAATTGTGAAGATAAATCTGATCTCCCCTAGTTTTGCTGGAAGACTTGCTGGAGCTATTAAATGTATACTGTGAGTCTTCTGACTCCCTAACCCTAATGAAAAGGCTGGATTATGAATTTTTTAACAAAATGCTCCTTTCTCCTAGATGTTTATTAGACATCAGCATTACTTACGTTAGAACAAATCTCAAAGAGTTTTAAACAATCTCAATGTGTCCTTTCCTCCCACAAATGTCGAGCTTTCAATCTCAAGAGATATCATAATGCTATCAGTTCTCCATGAACATCAAGGGGTAGACATAATCTGTATTTCTAAATTAAAATGCAAGCCAACATCCTCCCACACCTCTCCCCGTCCCTTTTATTAAAAAAGGGGGGGAAATAACCTTTCAGACTGTCTTCGTACATCATAAAAAAGCAAAAAAGGTACCAACACGATTTGTTTACATTGCAGTCACACTAGAAATCTTAGAATTATATAGTTGAGGTCTTAGATGAAGGGAAGCAGTCATTCAGGAGTTTCTCTCTTCCCAGTGACAAAAGCCAGAAAAGGAACAACGTCACAGGGTACATCACAGGGTACCTATAGCAACTACATAACATTGATCCCATCACCATCTTTGAAAGCCTTGGAGGCAGCCTCAGGAGCAAGGATCCTCAGTACAAGCAGGGCTGTGTAAAAGAGCCAACTAAATATAAGCAGTTAAATGAATGGACTATTTGCGTTACTTTTTATATTGACCTCCACTAATGGAAATTGTGACTTTCCTTTCTACACAGAGCAATGAAGTGAAACAAAAACGAGTCACTCTCACTTCCCTGTCTATGTCCTGTTCATGTTGAGAAACAGGAACAAAACTAAGGTTAAATGGGGTTTAAAGGAACAAGATATCGATTTGTACAATGGAGAAAAGTTACCTAAACTCCCATGTAGTTGATTTTAGAACATTGTGCATAAACTGTTACCATATCACCGAGAAAGCAAAAAAGTTGAAGAAACTAGGATCCAGGAAGCACAGAGAATTTTACATATTCTATTTTGTGTAGGTTCTCCTACAGTGTTCATCATCGTATATCTGTGTGCTTTCTAGTAGTGCATTAAGCCATGTGACTACACATCCGTCACATGTTACCTAGTCTCTCATCCTCTCCCCAACGGGAGAAGCAGAAGCGGTGGAGTGTCTTGTTATATACGTTGGTGAAGGCAAGGTCAAACGAATATACCTTGCAATTGGATGGTAGTGAGGTTTATGATGCTCCTTAATTTCTTTGGGAGTTTGCTTGGGCTGACTCCTGAGAAAGTTCTCTCTCTCTCTCTCTCTCTCTCTCTCTCTCGCTCTCTCTCTCGCTCTCGCTCTCGCTCTGTCTTTCACAAAGACAAGTTTTACCCTTATTGTTGAAAATTCCATTCTGCCAGAGAAGCAGAGTTGTCAATCACAATCTTCATCTTGGCTCTTTAAGTGGTCTTTTAGGTATCCTAGACTCAGGTGATGTTGAAGACAGGACCAAGATCTTGAACTAGACTCGATATTATATGAGAAAACAGTGTGGAGAGCAGAGGACAGATTTGATGTTC
Source organism: Mesoclemmys tuberculata (assembly GCA_007922155.1). NCBI lineage: Eukaryota > Metazoa > Chordata > Testudines > Chelidae > Mesoclemmys > Mesoclemmys tuberculata. Next base: position 68,475,577 of record ML675604.1, on the reverse strand, counting down.
TTGTGCTAGCCTGTGTTGTTGGGGAGACATGATGCAGTGTTTTGTACTAGTTGAAGTTTCTTAATGCAGTAGGCTTCCTGCCTAGGTATACCACATTCCTGTAATCTAGCTGAGAGGTGGCAAGGGCATGAATAACTGAGGTTGGGTGTGCAACCTACAACTGTAGGTGATAGAAAGCATTACTTGTGGATGCTGCTATATGAGAGCTTAGTGTCTGCAGGGAATCCAATAGTACTCTGAAACTACAGACTGAAATGACCAATTGTGGGTGAGTGCCTTCCACTAAATGAGATTGTGCAAACTTTTCCAAATGGTTTCCTCTGCCCACCAGGATCATTTCTGTCTTGCTCAGGCTTAGCATCATTCAGCTGTTCATCAATGTGCTGATCTCATCCAAGCACTGGTTACATCTGGTGAAGGACGGATAGAGCTGATGTCATCTGCATATTGTTGGCAGTTGAATACATGTCATCTGACCAGTTCACTTAGTGATTGCATGTAGATATCAAAAAGGACTGGAGAAAGAACTGAACATTGTAGGAAGTGTCTAGTGATAGAGGTGCAGTTTTCTATCACTGTATGCTGGGTTCATTCCTCCAGTAAGAAGTCAAACCATTTTAATGCATTACCCTGAACTTCTGCCACTCTTCTCAGGGTGAGTGTGAAGTATCATAAGGTCAAATGCTGAATGCTGCAGAGAGGTCCAGGAGGATGAGAATGGATGTCTATCCTCTATCCATAGACAGAAAGAGATAATTCATCAGGGCCTCTAAAGTGGAGTGTGTTGAATGTGCTGGCCTGAATCCAGATGCTGCCAGATCTAGAATGTTAGCTTCAATTAGATGAGCTTGCAGTAAGCCTTTTGCTAGGAGCTTGCTCAGGAATGGGAGCTTTAACACTAGGAAGTAATTAGCTTGGACTGAAGTATCCAGGGTGAGGTTCTTCACTGTTGGTCAGGCTATTTCATGTTTCAAGGAGAAAGGAAAGATTCCTCCACTAAGCGATGCACTGGCCCTTTCGATCAGGAGTGGCATCAGTTGTTCATGACTGTCTTTACCAGGCCAGGAAGGGCCTGGGTCAAAAGTATAGGTTTGGGATTGAAAGTCCCTTAGGGTGTCCAGAACTTCTTGATGATTGTATGTACTGAATTCTGGGAAGGCAAACTGGCTGGTGGGTGTAGGCAGAATGGATCGATGCTATTAGAAAAGCCTTCCTGAATGTATGTGATCTTTTTAGTGAAGTGCGATGATAATTCTTTGTAGCACTTGCTGTTCAGTTCTGATGCAACTTGTAGACACTCAGGGTTGATGAAGTGGCTTACCACCCTGAACAGCTTCTTGGGGTGAGGTTTTGCAGCTTCAGTGGAGGCTGAAGGGAAGGTTGTGTTGCTGTACAACATGGCCACAGCATAGACTTTGAGGAATTAATGTTTCATCCTGTCTGTGTCAGCCTTTGCATTTCCACCCTCTCTCTTCATCTGGTGCAGGGTGTCAGATCTATGTGGGCGATGGGGAGGAAGAATCCATTTGGGGGCCAGCGTGTCAATAGTTGAAATGAGTATACAATGGTAATGATTCACCAGGTCCTCAACTCTCTGTCCTATGGATAGAGTGCTCTTGTACTTCAGCAGGTTTTGGAATTTGCTTAAGAATCTTTGCTTTAATTGATAGGGCTCTTGAAATAATGTGACCTCAGTCTTTCTTTTGTTAGGCTAAAGTATTTAGCGCAGCTGTTAGGAGTAGTTCATCATTTTTATCAAGGGTACAAATGGTACTTCATGGGGGTGGAGGAGTGTTCTGAATGCAATGTACATTTTCATGTTTTAACTTGCTAATTTGTACACTGTTAGGGGTGGAAAAAGAGAGAACACTTTGTCATCTTATAAAAATGATGAGCAACCCCTTATCATAATCTTGTGAGAGGTTTAAAGTGTTTTCATGAATAGGAATATGATTAAAATGGTATCTCAGAGTTTCACAGATTTATTCTCATTCAGAAGGGTCAATATACATGTTTCTCAATGTTCATTCCAAAACAAGATGTTTCTAACCTCCAGTGCTGCTGTAAACCCTATCTTTTCTGTTTTGGTGGACCAGATGCTAGGAAACTCACTAGCACTCCCTATCAGAAATGGAGCAATAACAAAGACAGTCAGTCTTTCTCTCCAGGCTCACTGTCTAAATTCCAATCTCCCCCATTCTTAGTATCTCCCATTCCTCACATCCAGTTCCAGTAACCTTACCAGCTAATCCCACACCCTAGTTCCTTGTCAGCTCTCTTCCCACCCAACCATTCCCCCCCCATTGGTTCTTCGTTCCAGTCTCCTCATTCAGCAAGTTACAGTATAGCTCCGTTCCCCCAGTTCTTTATCTGATTTCAGTGTCTCCACCTCCAGACCCTCCTTTTCCCTCAGTGGGTCCCAGTTACATTCTACCCACCTGGCTCCTAAATCCAGGCTCCTTGCCTAACTAGTCCCAGCCTCCCTTCCCCACCTCCAGTTCCCAGCCCCTGTTTAGTTGCTCTGTCGGGATGGCACACGGGCAGTCTGGTCAGTGCTAGGAGCTGGGACTTGGCTTGAGCATGCTCAGAGAAGATGGAATCTTCAAGACTTCTAACTACTAAAATTGAAAGTCTCAATTGAGCATTAGCCAACTGTACTATTGTTCAAAGAAGAGGTCATCAGAATTTTTTAAACATGGGTTAACCAAAGTAGTTTTCCCTAGCATCATTTTCAGAAACAGCTAAATTGTTTTGGATATAATTTTCCAATACTCCTCCCCTTCTGAGCTGGAGTCAGACACTTGGCCTGGAAACATTTATAATAGGAAGTGCCAAGCAACCTTAACAGGTAGCACTACCAGCCCCATCTATAATATATAGGTAAGGCCTGTGAAGATTGCAGTTCACACATGTTTGGTTAAGTCAACTAGAACAGTGGCTCTCCAGCTTTCCAGATTACTGTACCCCTTTTAGGAGTCTGATTTGTCTTGTGTAGCCCAAGTTCACCTCTCTTAAAAACTACTTACTTATTCATAGAGTTCAAGGTCAGAAGGGGCCAATATGATCATCTAGTCTGACCTACAAAACACAGGACACACAACCTCACCCATCCACTCCTGTAATAGACCCCTTACCTATGACTGAGTTATTGAAGTCCTCAAATCATGGTTTAAAGACTTCAAGGTTCAGAGAATTCATCAGCAAGTGACCGTGCCCCATGCTACACAGTAAGGTGAAAACCCCCCAGAGCCTATGCCAATCAACCCTGGGGGAAAATTCCTTCCTGACCCCAATACAGCGATCAGCTAAAACCTGAGCATGTGGGCAAGACTCACCAGCCAAACACCCAAGAAGGAATTCTCTGCAGTAACTCAGAACCCACCCCACCAAACGTCCCATCGCAGGCCATTGGGCATATTTACCACTAGTAGTCAAAGATCAGTTAATTGCCAGATTAGGCTGTCTCATCATACCATCCCCTCCATAAATTTGTCAAGCTCAGTTTTGAAGCCAGCTAGGATTTTTGCCCGCACAGCTCCCCTTGGAAGGCTGTTCCAAAACTTCACTTTTTTGATGGTTAGAAACCTACGTCTAATTTCAAGTATAAACTTCCTGTTGGCCAGTTTATATCCATTTGTTCTTGTGTCTACACTGGCACTGAAAATCAGACATAAATATACATAAGTGCCACAGCACACTATTACTGAAAAATTGCTTACTTTCTCATTTTTACCATATAACAATAAAATAAATCAATTGGAATATAGATATTGTATTTACATTTCATTGTATAGTATATGGAGCAATATAAACAAGTCATTGTATTACATTTTAATTTATACTGACTTCGCTAGTGCTTTTTATGTAGCCTGTTGTAAAACTACGCAAAGATCTAGATGAGTTGATGTAGCCCCTGGAAGACCTCTGCATACCGCCAGGAGAGCCACTAAACTAGAGGGCCCTAAGATAAGGATGACGAATTGCATGCTGTGGCCTGCAGCCACTGTGGGCTGCAAACCTTTTTTGAAGATGCAGTTTGCTGCAACAGTCTCCATTTAATGGGAGTTACACTTTTGGCAAGCTGCCAGTGCAGCCTTCAGTTAGGAAAAGTTTGGGTGTTCCTACATTTAGGGCCATACAGAGGTTTTTGAGGGCTCAGAGCAAAATCTGTAACAGATATGCCTGTTCCTTCCAAAAAAATTACCATGTCTAGTTGTGGTGGTAGTTAGAGAGCAAGTCAGTTCTGCACTACCAGCAGTAGGTTTTGTCCCACAAGGCTGGGCCTGGGTCCCTGCTCTGAGCACGTGACCTTGCACATAGGGCCACAGCACTCAGGTTTGGCCCAGCCCTCTCCCCTCACAGCCAGGGGTGGCCAGGCCAAACCTGAGCAATGCTGTGACCCTGCATGCCAGTTTGGAGCTCCACTTGGTTTATGGCCTCTCTCAAACAGGGGCCCATGGCAAATTGCCTGTTTTGCTGCCCATTTGGATGGTCTTCCTGCATTACAAGATTGACTTTCCCTGAAAGGGAAAATTCACCGTCCTCTCTTCCTTCAGTGAGTTTATACATAACAAAGGGTGTGACAATTCCCTATATTACAACTGAACTGTACACATCTGACAGTTTTGCCTTATTCATATTTGTACAACCCAAACTAGTAAAATGTCTAAATAGTACTTAACATGGCCACAGCCATGTAACTATGCAAATACAGCCTGGTCCTCTTCTTGCTCCTGCTTGCTATTCAGCCTGCTTCCCCTCCTCCTTCCCTAGCTCCTAAATCAGAATTCTCTACCCACAGCATTTTGCATTCACTTTATCCAAGGGTAAATGATTATGGGAGGGGCAAGCAGATAATCAGGCACCTCTTCCCACCCAACATGCCCTCTAAACCCTCCCACATACTGCTTCACGCCACTCAGCTAAAAGCTATTGAGATGATTGACAATAAGCACCTCAAAGCACAGACCTGGAATGAAATAATTCTAGTTGAGAAAAATAGATTTAATAAAGAAAAAAAAATCCCACAAGCCTATAGCTGCTTTACACTGGGTCATAAAAAACAAGGAAAATGGTAAGTCAGGATTTCCAACAGCACTTAGTGACGTTTGGATACAACTTGTTGGGAATTTTTTGATGGAAGATTTCTTTGTTGGAAAATGCTGATTTGAGACTCTGTGTCTCAGGCCCAGAATGGAATTTCTGACCAGAATGTGGGTGCCCCACCCAGAATAGCCAATAGCCCAGTAATTAGGGCACTCAGCTAGTCTGTAGAGAAACTCAGGTTCATTTCCCCACCTCTATATCAGGCAGAGCAGGGATGTCAAAATGTGAAAGGTCTCAGGTTTGTCCAGATGTGGAACGGGAATGCTTTTGTGTGATGGGAAAACTGTCACTCACCTAGCTCTAATTTTGGGTTCCCAATAAAATGTTTTAAATAAGACTGATTTTACAGCACTTTCTGAAAATCAGGTCCCTTGAAGGTGTCTCGAGTTAGGCCCCCAAATTACTACTTACTTGTGAAAATCTTGACCATCCATTCTAATCTTACCCCTGATCCTACAAACGGTTACACATTTGATTAACTGCACATGTGGGTAGCCCCTACTGCATGTGTGAAATTATGGTCATAAGGGTTTGCAGCATTGGGCCCAGAGTTTTACACAAACAGACTTTTATCATTCAAAATGGTTACTGTTCCTTAGGCTGTTACTCTCAGTATTTCCTCCATTTCCTTAAATGAAAGAGAGAGAGAAAAAAAGCTAAGTTAATTAGGTACAGCTGCTAACAATATTGACACAGTGTAAAGATAACAAAAAGTCACAAGAGAAAAGTGTATCAACTAACTCTGAGGTGGTGCATCATAGTCCTGAATGTCCTGTCACAGTCCTTGAACTGCCTCCTCCTTGCACAGCTGCTCTCATGGGGAAAGGGGGCTGAGCACAACAGCCTCATTGTAGATAGATCTGACATAACCTTGTCCTCACTGTAAAAGATCTAATGGGTCTTATTCATCAGAACATGGGGATTGCCATGCCGGTCCAGACTCATTTAGTCCAGCACCCTGTCTCAGACAGAAGACAGTGCTTGCTGCTTCAGAAGACAATGCAAGAAGCACGGTGGTGATGGTGGGCAACTATGGAATAGTGGAAATTTCTTTCAAGCCTATGAACTATCTGTTAATGGCTCCCTTAAGCTTAGAAACATGAGGGTTTTATAATTGCTATTCCAGCTTCTTGCCTCCTAATTCCCTTTCTTGGGGAAAATAAAAAAAGGAAAAGAAATGAGATCCTATTCCTTCTCCCTCTGAAGTCAATAGCCTATTGTTTTTGATATTGCAGGATCAAGCCCTTAATTATCTAGTATAGAGGGTGATAAATATAATGACAAAGAATGACAGCAAGTCAATATCATTTCTAAGCAACCAACTTCCTCTGCGGCATATTGTAGACTGTCTCATCCACGGGTTATCCTTGGGCTGCCCTGCATCAGCGTTTTCTGCCATGCAGTCAGGTGTCTTGCACAGAAAAAAACACACATGAGCAATAGGTAGGGTAGGGTAAAACAGTAGGGTAAATCACATTACAATGCACTAGAGGAATAAATAAGACATGCTTTTCAGGAAGCTGTGTGATGTGTTCCTACTACCCAGACTTCTGATGCGTGTTATTGAAGAATCCTTTTTTTATTGGATTAATTACATCTCTAATTTATAATTGTCAGAGAGAGACAGCTCAGCCGCACAAGGACAATGTATTATTACTAGAAATTTCCTGACTTGAACCTCACACTTTATGCATGTTTGTCCTTGAATTCCACCGCACTCAAACTCTAACACTGAAATTGCACTAGTTGGCAAATGTGATTAACGGATGTCAGACAAGTAACCTGGGTCATAATGTACTGTGTGCATCCAAAAATGGATAGGCAGACATGGCATCAATTACCACCTAGCCGTCTGTGGCATCGGTAGGGTGATCAGCTTTTCAGAGTGAAGAATTGAGACATTTGTCACAATGAGTGGGAGAAGAGGGAAGATTGGAGGACTGTAGGAAGGTGCAGTGGCCTTCCTCTGAGGCTGGGCCCAAGGAAGGGCCGCAGCCCTGAGCACAGGCCATCAAAGGGGTAGTAGACCAGTCTGCCTGGCAACCCGGGAGTCAGACTGCGATAGGTCCAGCCGACTGGTCAATCCACCCCGAGAGGGGCGGGGCTTCTGCCGGAGCTGGGAGGATAAAAGGCAGGGCCCGCCGCTCAGTGAGGGACCGGCTGCCAGCGGGTGCAGACGTGCCTTCCTGCTGGCTGCAGCGCCGGCCTAATCCCAGCTGGGCCGAGGCCCAGTGCAAGGCCTTCCCTGAGCCGGAGCACCGGGAGCGGCCCCAGGACTGGGTAGGGCCCCCTGACCCCAGGGACTGGGCCGAGCCCCTGGACGCTCTGGGGTGGGAGATAGCCGGCCTTGACCTGGACAAGCTGCTGGCCGCAGAGCCCCTGGAGGTGGGGCTTGACTTGGACGAGCTGCCTGATGCCAAAGACCCCCGGGGATCCTGTGACCTGGATGAGCTGCTCCTGGTCGAGGAGCTCCCCGCCCTGCTGCCTGTCAATGAGGAGGGCTTGCTAAGCCTGCTGTGGGCTGTGTATCCCAAAGACCCCTGAGGAAGGAGGTACCCGAGAGTAGGGGGAGGAAGTGGCCCAGGGACAGCCATAGTTGTGGCTGCGGCCAGGGCCCACCCCAGTCGGCGTGTTGCAGTGGGACCCTTCCGGCTCAGTGGCAACGCCTGTGCCACTGCTAGGGCCCTGGGCTGGGACGCAGTGGAGTCGGGTGGGCCTGCGTCCCACCCCCTTTCCCTGGAGACCCGGGGAAACCGCATTCACCCCAGGTTGCTGGAGTGAGCCCCTGTTGACTGCTTGCTTGCCCGCCCTGCCACGGGCCGGGGCAATTGACTGCTTGCTTTGCTAATTCCACCGTTTTTGCTGGAAGGTGCAGAGGCCTTCCTCTGAGGCTGGGCCTGAGGAAGGGCCGCAGCGACCAGCCTGCAGCCAACAGCGGGCTACAAGGACACACAGGAGATTGTTTTGATGGGCACTGGGGAGATGTCCAGAGGAAAGTGAGAGAAAATGGTGCCTTTTTTCCTTTCCTCTGCCAAGCAATCACCTATTCTTTCCCTGTGGCTTTCACTACAGGTTGGAGAGGGCTGGTTTCAGGACTCTTACAGAGCAGAATCTCACTGGAACGTCTCATCAATGTCACCAGCTCAGCTGAGGTGCCATCAGGTGGCCTATCTGCCAAGGTTTGCACAAACCAGGAGAAAAGACTTTGTTTTTTTTATAAAACTGGTAGTGACGCAAGGACAGGCCCTGAAAATAGGGGCAATACTCATGTTCAGGCAGGGCTGATTACTGAAGACATGCGTTACTCACAGATCATCTGTAGACAATCAGCCATGATTTTCAAACATGCATGCCTAAGGCAAGTCAGGCTCCTAAATCCATCTGTAGGCACCTAAGTAAGTGGGCTGATTTTTCAAAAGTGCTGAAACATCTTTCAGCCTGCCCTGCTTTGCTTTCCTCTCATGTGTATGTATTAGATAAGGCAGGGGCTGTTTCTAGAGTAAGGAACTCCCATAAAGTAAAATCTGCCAAAGGTTTCCTGGGTCATGCTCTGTGTCTGAATTGGCAGGAAAGTAGAACTGAGTATGAGTGTCCACATAAGCATAAATCTGTTAGTTGTGCCTTCCTCATTGCTCCAACTTCCTAGTGGACATTATGTCCCTACTTGTCTGTCACATTAAGGCCCATCAGATGCTGCACTGACAAACATGGGCAGACCCCCTGCACCCACACAAAGCCCCATCAGTAAGGCTATACAAGGGGATCTGCCAAAGTCATTCTCAAAAAGGTTCAGAGCTATAGATTTTTGCCCCTATCTGGGGCAGTGATCTGTCTGGCAAAGGTGATGGTGGAAGGTGAGACTTTCCAACAAAGACCGTTTCAGTGGGAGAAAAGGGTCTTCCAGTTAAGTTTGAAAGTTTTCCCACATTGCGATGTTGTAGCCATGTTGGTCTGAAGAAGGGCTCTGTGTAACTCGAGAGCTTGTCTTTCTCACCAGCAGAAGTTGGGCCAATAAAAGACGTTGTGTCACCCACTTGTCTTTGTAAATGTTTGTTGCTGACATGTATCTAAGAGTAGGTGAAGTCAGGGAACCAGCTTGCTGAAGCAGTCTCTGCTGTAGAGGTCTTATCTCCATCTTCTGTGGATAGCATTTTTAAGAGAGAGGAGGCAATGAAGTGCCCTTATCTTTCTTCATTTTTCCCAGAGTGTAAAACTAAAATGACACTGCTATCCGTTTACCTTCATTTTTCTCAAACAGAGTGATGTTTAATTACCTGGATCTTAATTTAATTCACATTAAGTTAACTGGTCCTAAATGTTTTATAAATCAAGAGTTAATAAAAAAGGTAATTTTATCTCATTACTAGCCTCATTTTCCCTACTGGTTCTCATTGCCTGCTCCACAGACAACGCTTGTTGTTTGACAATTGTTCTTTATTAAACCTATATAGAAGCACAGGGCTGAACAAGTCGTCTTCTCATTATAAAATGGTTTCTGGCAGTCAATACTCCAGCAAACTGATATAATACAATTTCCAGCATAGATCTGGACAATAATACAAAGTCATCTGTGTTGCGAGGCCACTGGGAGAGCTGGTTACAACATAGCTGCCCCCGGGCACTATTAAAACACAGTTCCATTCTGTAATCCAGATTATAGAGCAGCAGTGGTCCTGTTTACAGCGGGAAATCAGTTGTACCAGAGTTCATCTGGCAATGTAAACAGGATCACTGACTCCTCAACCAAAATAACCAAGTATAAAATGTTGAATCAAACTATGGCTGCTCTATAATGGGTGGATTGGGGTTAGAGAGGGGGGGATTAAGGGATCTCCTTCCCCAGACCCCATAACACTTCCATGTGGGAAGCAGGTATAATTTGGTCAGTTACACTACAGGAGCTCAAAGGAGGAAGGTATTGTCATGCTGTCTGGAGTGGTTCACAATTGTGAATGACAACATCAGGACAGATTTTCAGAAGGGCAGACACCCCAAATTGAGGGTATGTTCTATAGTTAGAGTTCACCAACCCAGTAACAAATGTGACCGCCTGGATCACTGTAACCGTTTTATCATGGAGTTAGATAGTCCCCTTAGGTTCTCCAGTCTATTTTGCCACCCAGTCAAGTTGGACTTAGTGATAAATGGTCACTGACACCAAAGGTCACAAAATATTCAGGTTGCTTCCAGTCCCAGGAGACCAGTCACTTACTCCAGATCAGTTTGCCCCTTAAATCTCACACCAAAGAAAAGCCTGTTAGCCAATCCTATAGTAAACGAATTAAGGATTTATTAACTAGGAAAAAGAAAAGAGGTATTTCCAAGTTAAAGCAGGCAACACATGTGCAAATGAGTTCAGTCTATGGCTCCAAATAAGGTGACAGAGAAGTAGGAACAATATCTGTCTTTTCAGGGCTTTACCTGGTGGACCCTGGGGAGCTCTGTTTTTGACCACTTGCTCCAGCCCTGGTAAGAGTCCAAAGAGATGAAAAATCTTCATGTCAACTATGTTATCTTCTTCTTCCAACACTACAACCGATGGGATGAGACCTTCACAATCAACAAAGCGTTTTCCTACAATGGCCTCTTCATTTTGATAGTCCTGCTGGGTGGGTGGGGGGAGCCCACTCTTCCCATCTGAGTTCACAGGTTAAAGCAGGCATTTTTTACCATTATAAAACAAGCTTATATTTTACCTTGCAGCGTGGAATACAGACATTACAAGTAAGATTAATGCATGCAGTAATTTACAAACGTTTTGTAGAGTCTAAACACATCTGTACAAGTCTAACACCTACCTTGAGCAATATTAACACAGAGGTGAGCAGGTCTGGTTTCCAGCTATGAATTTGTTAGTGCTCAGCTGACGCCTACAGGCTTGGCAAGAGCTGGCACCTGATTTGCCAGCATGACAGCTATCCAGCACTTCTGTGAGTGCTGAACTGTTGAAAGGGGGTATGTCTGGGTGGCATGAGAGATGGCCACTGTTTCCTGGTTAGTGACTAGGGACTAGACGAGCACATGCTATAGCTGTTTTGCAGATGTTATTCATCAGCATGCTTCCTGCAGTGCCCCTGAAGGCATCATGCCTGCTCCCACTTGAGAGCTATAGTGAGGAGACTCATGAGTGATATAACTGCCTACAAAGACAGATGCTACTCTTCCTGAGTAACTTCAAAAAAGCCTTCTTGTCCAGAATTCTCAGTTGCTGTGGCCTTTCCTTTCCATAAATCTGCCTTGCCTGAATAAGCAGCAGCAATTAAGTTAAAGAAAATGATAGATTTTTAAACTGAGACAGTTGAGGCAATCATTACTTTGATCTCTAGCAAAGCCCAGGGCTTGATTATTTTCTAATGGAAGGAGCTGAGACAAATGAGATTTCAGCAATATGGAACCGGAGTGTTTAGTGTTTGTGGTGGATTAGAATGAAGGGCTATGGTTAATCTCTTTTCCGAGGATAGTAAGGGCAGCCTTCAATGGGCCACATGGCCTTCTCATAGTCCTGCAGTTTTCATGTCTGCATTTTTTATTTTTTAGGAGAATGATTCTTTGCTTAAACTGCTGCCACCAACTTGGAGCCTGATCAAACCAGTTTTATTAAAAACCACCATTTGGCTTCTAATGTTTTTATACTGATTAAGAACATTGACTTGGCTAAATGAACAAGGGAACTGATTATTGCTTAGTCTCTCAGTGCCGGAAAAGCTTTTGATCAGGCTGAGTGGGAGTTTGTTTATGGTACCATATAAAATGAAATTTGGAGATAAGCTTATGAACTGAATTTGAACCAATGAACAATAAACAGATCGATTTATATTCACTAACTGCACATGCCAAAATACCCTTTTAATCCTTGGTTATTTTACTTAGGGATCAAACTCTTTCCTGAACTATTGTGATCATTTATCCATGTTAGCTATTCAGACTGAAAATAACTTTTATAGGAAGCTGACTATAATAAGGGAATTTGATGTTTTACTTTTGTTGGTGAAGTTGAATGAATTAAACCATGGCCAAATGACTTCTGGGTTTTTTTGTTTTTGTATAATACTCAGGGAGACGGATGGGCTCCCTGAACCCTGTTTGATATTACTACAGTAGCAGCTTCAATCCCTCCTTACAGTCATAAACAGCAGATATTACAATTAGAAAACAAGATCATAAAAATCTGGGAGTGGAAAGGACCTAGAGAAGTCAAGTCCAACCTGCTGCACTGAGGCAGGACTAAGTAAATCTAGACCATCCCTGATGGTATTTGTCCAACCTATTCTTTAAACCTCCATGGGAGGCTGTGGAATCCCAATCATTGAAAGCCTACTCCAGGTCTTAACTACCCTTATAGTTAGAAAGATTTTCCTAATATCTAATATAAATCTTTGGCCTGGTCTACACTTACCAGGCGGTTCGGCGGCAGTCGACGCAAGTTACGCAGAGTAGCTTGTGTAACTCACATCGATTGCTGTGCTTCCCTTTTGTGTGTTGTCTTCACTGCACTGCATTGACAGGAACAATGTTCCCATCGACGCAGTGCTACGCCCCTTGAGGGGGTGGTTTTACAGCGTCGACTTCTAGATAGATTGAACAGGTTTTCACTGACTGCTCAACTGATCCGGAAAGATCGATCTGATGGTGGTGATTTTGCTGCACTCAGTGTTGACATACCCTTCCTTTCTGCAGATTAAGCTAGTTACCTTTTGTCCTACCTTCAGTGGGTGTGGTGAACAGTTGATCACTATACTTTTATAACTGCCCTTAACAGATTTGAAGACTGTTATCAGGTATCCACTCAGTCTTCTTTTATCAAAACTAAACAGGCCGATTTCTTTTAACCTTTCCTCATAGAGTTGGTTTTCTGAGCCTCCAATCATTTTTGTTGCTGCCCTCTGGACTGTCTCCAATTTATCCACATCTTTCCTAAAGTGTGGTCCTCAGAATTGGATGCGTTATGCAGATGAGGCCCTCAGCGGTGCTGAGTAGAGCAGGACAGTTACCTCCCATGTCTTGCATAGAGAACTCCCGTTAATACACCGCAGAATATTATCCTTTTTTGCAGTTGCATGACATTGTAGACTCATATTCAATTTGTGATCCACTATAAACCCCAGATCCTTTTCAGCAATACTACTACCTCACCAGTCATTCCCTATTTTATAGGTGTGCATTTGATTTTTTTCCTTTCTAAGTGAAGGACTTTGTACTTCTCTTCGTTGAATTTTATAATGTTGATTTCAGAGCAGTTCTCCAAGTCACCAAGATTGTTTCAAATTCTAATCCTGTCCTCCAAAGTGCTTGTGACCTCTCCCTGCTTGGTGTCACCTGCAAATTTTATAAGCACACTTTCCACTCCATTATCCTAATCATTAATGAAAATATTGAATAGTACCGGTAGGACCCTACTAGATTCACCCTCCCCGTTTGACAGTAAACCGTTGAAAATTACTGAGTATGGTCTTCCAACAAATTGTGCACCTACCTTACAGCAACTTCATCTAGACCTCATTTCCCTCGTTTGCTTATGAGAACGTCTGGCATAAAAACACTACAGAGCAACAAGGGGTCAGTCTGATTCCCACTGAAGTCAATGACAAAAAATTCCATGTAATGTACTGGAAGCAAGATTCAGTGATTGGCGTGTTTAAAAACAACAAACAAACACCTGTATTTAGACAGGAGTTGAACTGCATGTTTGAAAGATATGGATAGACAATGTGTATTTATTTATTATTGGCTAAAAATGTGATTTACACAGTGCAGATATCTCACACAGTGCGTAATCTATATCCCTCCATCCACCTACTGTTAATGCACGTGGATTGTGGCTTCGCTGCAAGCCCTGTGCTTAGGATGATGAATAGCTATGCCACCCCTGGAGTAGTGCAAGGAAGGAACTGTGCCTCTGAGAGGACCTCCTTTGAAAGTGGGGCTGTAATATATTTGTGTTTATGTCTAAATTTTTCATCAGAAAAGGAATCCAGCTGCTGTTTGTCTCACATCCAGAGGAGGAGGAGAGAGATGGTTTGGAATAGGAATGAGGAAATCTGGGTTATATTTCTGGCTCTGCACAGTCTTCCTGCATAACTTTGGGCAAGTCACTTACATCTTGATTCAACCCCCATTAAAGTCAGTGGAAAGACTCCCATTGACTTCAAAGTGTAAATCTAGTCTGAAAAGTGACTGTACAAAAAATGAGATCTTGAGGTTCCATATTTATTGTTTCTCAATGACTCCAGATTGAATCCGCTCAGTTTACAAGTAATAAGATGTACTTTTTTCTGACTCTATGAACACAACCTGGAGTCTGAAAGACAAGCTGGGTGGGAAAAAATGTCTCCATCCTGTGAACAATGAGATTTCTCTTGTTCCACATAGGGAGAAAAGTGAGACCTTTCAAAGCTTTGAGAGAGAAGCAAGCTTGCTCTGCTGAATTGCCAATAGCATGGTTGTTAGGGCATTCACTGCAGATGTGGGAGCCTGGGTTTATGTCCCTGCTCTGCCTGATTTGGGGCAGGGACATTGTAGGTGAGTGTCTAAGGCTATTAGCAGTTTTGGGGTGTGGGCTCTCTTGTTCTTTCTGGTTTAGACTGGAAATTCTATCTCTGTCTCACCAGCAGAAGTTGGTCCAATAAAAGATATTACCTCACCCATCTTGTCACTCTAATATCCTGGGACTGACACAGCTAAAACAACATTGCATATAGCTATATTGATTCTGCTGTGCTGAATAAAATATAAGCATACTTAGCCCTGGTCTATACTACGAACTTATGTCAGTATAACTACGTTGCTCTGCAGCATGGAAAATCCTCACTCCTGAGCGACACAGGTACACCAGCTGAACTCCCGGTGTAGACATTGGTGCATCAATGGAAGGGCTTCTCCCATCGACATAGCTACCGCCTCTTGGGGAGGTGGAGTACCTATGCTGATGCAAGAAGCTCTTTTGTTGGCATGAGTAGTGTCTTCACTAAATGCTGCAGCACTTTAAGTGTAGACAAGCCCACAATCTTAACAGGGAACATATCTATTGAGAACAAAGGTGCTAGTTTTACAGTCACTAGAAGAAAGGTAATTTAATGGTAGTTGGATCAGGCCTACTTATGCCTCAGTTTCTCCATCTTATAAAGGTAAAATAGTAATATAGCTATCTCTTGGGAGGCGGGGGAAAGAAGCGTGACAGAAGGAGGATTGTGGTTATTAATTCATTAATCTGACTCTAGGTTTTTTAAACTAAGCCTATCCCCTATCATTATATCTGTATACCAATAATTATGGCAAAAATATCACACATGACAACATTTTCTGAGGACATTATTAATTTCTTCATATGCTCCTATTCAACAGTCATAGACTACGTGCATAGCAGGCTTCCATTTAAATAATTTTTTGCTTGGCATACTCCCTTTATCACACGTTATTTAGTTTTAGTCTACATTGAAATAACATGTAACTGGAAATCTGTCTTGCATTTACCAATATCTGCTTATATATGGAAAGAGACCTCAAATTCTATGCAGTCATTCTCAATCAATGTCATCTAGAAATTATCTCAGTGTTATTACATTATTGATTTTATTTGTCCCAGGAGCTACATCAATTTATCATGGAATTTTTGCCTTTTTATCAAGAAACACAAATCAAGAGCATTCATTATGGCTTTCAATATAGACTGGAAGCTTTTTGGAATCTAATTTTCCTTCCAAATTTTCTTTATATTTCCAGTTAATTTAAATTCCCATCTAGTTCCTTTGCCCTTCCTAGCAACTGTAAATAGTTCTGACAAGTTCTCTCGAGGGTTAACTGTGCTGTATTGGTATAAAAGTTTGGCGGAATAAATGCTGAGGATGGTTTATGTTACCAAGTGGTTACATGTAAACTATGAAAACAGCTTTGTAGCCTTAATCATACCATATATACAGTTCCACCATGTCCTGTATGACCATTTATAGTTTTGACTCATCGGCCTTAAAGGCAGATAGAGTGACCAGAGAGCAAGTATGAAAAATTGACAGGAGTGGGGTAATAGGTTGCTTAGATAAGACAAAGCCCCTTATATCAGGACATGTGGCTACCCTATTTGCAAATGGAGAGTGGGTAGGGGCGGAAAAGTCTTTTCTTTTTTGCTTCTTTACAATGTAGGTCGGAAAAGTCTTGCTGTTTTTGTTTTACTTCTTAAATTTCTGCTTGTATTTTACATTAGAAATTGAGGTCCTGATAGACTCTGCAATGACTGGAGAACTAGGGTCATCAGAAAAATCAAGCATGACAGCCGTGGAGATGGGATTTCAGTCAGATTGTTAAAAACGCTGGTTTTTGTTAACATGCATTTAATTTAAATAGCTAATTAACATTTTGGAGACAGAACATCTTGGTTAAATATTCAGCACCCAGCCCTTCAATGAAGGTGTGAGAATTCATGAAGTATATCTTCTGAGACCCCCCCAACCCCCACAAAAGATTCTCCAGTGAAAACCAGGGGAAAAACAAAGTTGACATGCCAGATATTTCCAAGGTAAAAAACAAGGAGGTTAAAACAACCCAAAACAAACTAACAGGCACAAGCTCAGTTTGTAAAATTCCTTCATGTAAAAAGACCCTAGGAACCTTTACTCATAAAATATGTTCTTTAGGTTAGAGGGGATGATTTCGTGGTCTAACACTTTGATTTGAGTCAAATATATACACTTTCATTGCGTTCTAACATCACAATTGCACCACTCAACTTTTCATAGAGTAGCAGAAGAAGGAAAAGATGGAAGGAAAGAGAGGAGGGTGAAAAGGAACATTGGGGAAAGGAGAAGGGAGAAATTATAGCTAGCTCTGCTATCACAATGATACCAACCTGTGTATTTTTCACAGCTGCTTACCAGTTTATTTATGACCTTCTCAAATTATTAGGCACACAAGTGTCCAGCAGAAATTATAATCATATCTGTAAAGTTCTTTGCGATTCTCCGTCAAAAGGTAGTATAGAAATACAAGATATTGTATCCTATACGGTATAACAACTTTATCACTGCTCTCTGTATACAGGTCATATTACTCTTGGCTGCAACAGCAATATAATTTGAAGGAAATATTGTGTTAGGAGTAAATGTATGTAGGAGGCCATAAGGTAAGTTGACAATAAAAGCTTAATTCAGCTGAGTTTGCTTCAAACGACATGACCAAGCTAGAAATGGAGATTTCCAGTTCTGTCTGCTTCCAGGGAGCCCCACTCACCAGTGTCTCCTAGCTCGATGTCATATTATCCAGGTTACTTCATCACAACAAACTCTGATTGGCGAGCCACACTCTGATTAACTGAAGCTTTCTAGTTTCATGTGGAAGCAATCCCCTTGTACAAATTTACTCTCTCCTGGGTATTGCATACACCACAGAAAACTCTGCATAGTAACATAGAACAAACAGTATTATTACTATTTATTTGTATTCTCATAGCACCTCAGAGTCCCAGTAATGAAGCAAGACCCCAGTGTGCTAGATGCTGTACAAACACAGAACATAAAGACAGTCCCTGCCCTAAGTTATAAATCTTACCTGGGGAGAGAAGTCCTCATCAGCAAGTACACCAAATGAAAAATTCAGGAGAAAATGTACTTTGAATGGCTTTTTCTTGAGATTTCAAGGCACTGAACTAGGGTTACTTATACGTCCAGTTTTCCAGGACATACCTTCTTTTTGTGGTCCTCTGATCTTTGTCTGGGCAGATTTTTCAAATATGAACAACTGTCTGTAATTTTTCCTTGCTCACCCTTTTTCCGACGTCGATTCTGGTGGAACTGCAATTCCCAAAATGCACTAACAGCGGTGTGCATGTTTACTGGATTTGGCACCTTTGCTTCTGCGCAGCAGCTGCTGGCCAGGAACTCAGCTTTGAAGGCCGCACTGCCACCAGCAGCAACACAGAAATAAGGGTATCATGGTATGTTATTGCCATAGAAACTGTACCTCATCACCCCCTCCCTCGCCCTCCAGCTCCCCCTCTCCCCAACAGTGTCCTCTATTTGGGAACTTGAAACATGATAATACTGCAAACATAAATCTTCTTAACCACATTACTCATGAGAGTTTGGGTATGGTGTACCCAGTGAGCCCTAATTTTGTTTCATACTCAGTCACCTCTACATGACAGCGACATCGTTCATGACCCAGATCCTTGAGTCCTTCAGAGCTGTACTCAGTGCAGGATGCAGGAGAGAGAAAACGAAAGACAAAGGTAGCTGTGTGCCACCTCTTCACTGTCCTGGTCACTGGGGCTGCCAGGTGCTTCCATTTCCCCAATCCCCTGCTATAAAAATGGCAGGATAATATTGGCCTACCTAATCTCATATTTAGGGCTGATTGTGGCCATGATATAAGCAGCTGCATAGGTGCACTGGAGCAACATCTCTGAGAGGCACAGTAACAATTCCTTGCTTTCTTTTCCCTTATTCCAAGAGAGGGCAAGAAGTAATTTGCTCCTGGACTATGCTAGCAGTAAATGATGATGCCTCCAACACTAGCACAGTTGTGCTGGCTAGTGGATCACGGGAGGTGGCAGAGACACGGGAGAGACACGGGCAGACACAAGATTCCCACCCCCCAGCTTCAGGGGGCAGTAGAGGGTGTGCACAAGTCCATTACTCCTGGGAACAGCTGGGTGGGTAGCCTGCACAAAGGGTTGGTGCAAGGAGGAGCAAAGGTCTCTCCACACCCCACCCTCGCCATCAGGGTACACAGCGCAAGTCAGAATCTAGCTTTTATTGTTCTGATCACACTTGGAGCTTGTGAAGCACTAAGCATTATTACTAACTGAAGTGTTAGACTCAGAAGAGTTTCCTGACTCAAAGCAGCTATTTCATCTACCCTTAAACATTAAAAACAATCTGTACTTGTTTCTTGGGACTCATGTGATTTAAGATTTTTTTTAGCTTTCACCAGGTTTGTCAGATTATTTCTGTTTCAGAAGAAGTAGTCCATATTAATGAAAGTCCCCAAAGTCAAATTTCTGTGCTTAAAGAACACTTCAGAGCTGTGCTTCTCACCATACATTGTAACCATGGTGATTTGTTTTCTTTTAAATTCCTTCCCCTTGGGTTCAATGCTATCTCTAGATGTCATCCTGTTTGACAAATGTGTTTGTAGTTCCTGATATTATCAGGTTACTTTGGCATGACAAGGGCTGACTTGAGCAACAACTGCATAGCTGTGTCAAGAGTGAATGATGCAATTAGGGCTCCTTCCTGGAAATGCTTTGCTTTTCCGTGACTTTTGTTCTAAACCTCAGTGTGTTTGGAAGCTGCTCCTGGGCCTTGCTACTTGGATGCTTTCTTTCTCCACCATTAAAAATTGGAACAATATGAGTTTCAAACTGAAACAGCCTGAGCTATCATCTTTGGATCAAGCTCTGGATTTCATACTTGGAAGACTGGGGTTTTTGGCTATATAGGGCCAGGTCTCTCTGCTGTTTTAAATGGGAATACATCATGTGGTGTACCTCATCCAGTGCACTAAATGCCCTGATAACAACTGTGTGTGTGAAACAAGACAATCACTACACTCTCAAATGAGCTCACACAGAAAAATGATAAAACACAAAAACCACAACCCCTGTGGGTGAACACTTTTTACAAAGCAAATACACTATATCTGATCTCAGTCCTCATTCTCAAAGGCAATCTACATAATACTTTCAAAAGACAAGAGCTTAAATCCACGATTTAGCTAGACACTACAAATCCTGGACTGAAAAGAGACACTGGATTTATGATTTATTACAATTATAACCCACTAAACGTCCCCCAGATTTTTTTTCCTTCTGCCATGACTGGAGAGGTGTTAATAGGCCACTTTACCATGAATGGTTCCTTGAAATGTGTGCTAACTACTTATCCTAAACAAGCTGTTCCACCTTGTATTTAGCTTGTCTCTACTAGCCTATGTTTGCCAGAAGCAGGGAGTGGATTGAGAGGGGATGGATCACTTGATGATTGCCTGTTCTGTTCATTCCTTCCAAAGCATCTGGCATTGGCCACTGTCCAAAGACAGGATACTAGGCTAGATTGACCATTGTTCTGACCCAATATGGCCATTGTTATGTGATACATTTCCCAGCCGTGAAGAAGAGGGGTTGGTGTAAGCATGAAAACTTGTGCCTCTCACCAACGGAATTTGGTCCAATAAAGATATACCTCATTCACCTTGTCTCTAATATCTGGGGACCAACATGGCTATGATAACACTGCATAAACTGGAATAGTCCATTGAAGTCAATGGAGTTATGTCAGTTTGCCCCTTCTGAGGTTTGGGACCCTGATGCTGCAGGTCACTTAAGCACATGCTTAATTTTAAGCAAATAGGGTAATTCTATTGAAATCAATGGGACCCTCACTTGCTTAATGTTATGCAGAAGCTTAAATGCTTTTGCTGGATCAGGGCTCTGGCTCACAGGGTTTGTTAAAATAATAGGGGTCTAGCAAGATAGAGGTCAATCATGGTATTTGGAACTGGGTTTGCATTTTGAACCCCTCACCGAAGTTTGGGAAGTTTTGGACTGAAGTTTAGGCTTGGGCACATCTCTAGTTTGAAAGATTATATATGTATCTGTTATGTGCCAATGCTGTGCTTGGGGCTATACAAGATGTAAAGTAAGTCCCTGGTGTGGAAAGATTCCAGTTTATAACCACAGCGATTTTAAAAAAACCCAAAACTTTGAAGCATGGACCTAGTGCTCCTTGAAATAATTTTGTAGTGAAAATCGCTTTGGATGGTGGTTTTAGCATGTGTGTGAACAACAGGATTGGTTCAGTCTTTGACCTGAGTTCTTCTGGACTGTAGCTTTGTTCTTTGCATAAGGCTGTTAGACTATCCTTCCTTTGCTGATGAAGACCTTATATTAGAATTATCAGCCTTCTCCCCCCTTTATTTAATCTATATATTTGTGGGAGCAGGGGCGGGAATTCCTAGATGACTCAGAAGCAAAGGTCATGATCACTGGAAAATTAAATGAAAACACATGCTTGAAAATAATCATTGATCCCACAACTTTATAGCCTCTTAGAGATTTTTGCAGTTTTCTATAGAGTTTAAATTTCCATTTAAAAACTAGTTGCATTTTTCTAGTCCATTCATTACAAACACCATGTAAAGTGATACACTATTATCTTGTTAATCTGGCTAGGCAGAACACTGTCTCCAACCAGCTAACAGCTGAGCAAAGACCTTCTGAAACCTTTGTATGATACTAACCATCACACCTTAGTCCCCTCTGAGGTGTTATCTTTAAAGCTTAATTGGGTCCATTTAAATGGTAACGATTTCAAGCAACAGAAATAGAAGACACAACTACAGACTGGAGTTAAGGCGTTGGCTAACACATTGTCCTTTTGTTTCTGAATCACTGCAACAGTGACAATTGCATTTACAATGAATCGGGTGTATAACTCTCTTTTCCCTCAATTGTTGCTACACAGTGCTTGGCTAAAGAGTGCTGTGCATCCAGACCTGTAGCATATCACTGGAGACTCTATATTTCTGCACTTCAAGTAGAACTATGCTAGAGAACCCAATTGAAAAATGGCTGTCTCCCAGCATGTGAAATCACTGTTTGGTCTTGCAATGTAGACGGGACTGAACCAGACTTTAACTGTGTCCCCTAACCATGCTACACTCCTTGTCTAAAGGACATTTCTAAAACATAATTTGGTACCATCTACACTTCAGTTCCAAACAGTGCTTCAGCTATGCCAGGAGATAAATGTGTTATAGCTGGGTCCCGCATCACAACTGGTTTTACAATGTTAGATGAAGCCTTGAGTGCATCAACGTTAATCAAGGAAATCAACTGCATGAAATAGTAGGTTGTCTTGCTTGTCCTTACAACAGTTTAGCATGTGCATACAGAACCACTATTTCCAAAAGAACAGTTTTAGTGTGTTCACCCACAGCCTGATTTACAACTCTGTTTTGTATTTGCAGCCTGGGACACATGAAGCACCTTTCCCTAGACCTTCCCTACATTGGATAATTATATCATAATAGAACATGTGTTAACTAGCCTGTTTTAACTAACAAGATGTTTATTGAGTAGATGATTGTATTTAACATGTTGTCTGATCCTGGCTAATGCTAGGCTATAGTCTTTACCTACACTATGGAAAGTTGGCATGGTAACCACCGTTTGGCATCTTGTTTTGGCATTTCAAGTGGGTGGAGCCTGCTCTATGGTTGGATTGTCACTATGCTTTATTGTCTAATTCAAACCCCAAAGCATACTGTCAGAACTTAATAGGTAATGTTAACATCTGACGGTTCAAGCTTATAGGTCAAATACAAGAGGTTATAGTTCAAATCAAGATGTTATTGGAAATTTAGGGGAAATTAAATGGCATATGGTATGACATGACCTTCAATGCCTAATAGTCTAAGAGAAATTCACATCCATCTGTTCAAACATTTAGAATTAGCAAATTATAAATTGACATTTGCTTAACATTAAAAGGGATAGAAAAATTATCCTGTCATTAAATAGTAGAGTAAATGTCACTGAATAGTCAGAGTTCCAGAGCTGACTTTTAGCATCATTCATGAACTTTGTTTCCTTAATTAACAAAATAATACTGTACTATTGGAAAGAAATTATTTTAATGTCCCATCCTTTCATTGACTAGACAAGTGAAAGTTTCAGGGAGAATACTGATTTAAGAGACAAGAAAATATGTAATAATTTCAGATACTATTCTGAATATTGCAAAACATTAACCTTTTTAATGGTTTAATATTATATATCCAAGATACTTCAACTGTACTTTCAATAATTCCCAAGCATACACAGTCAAGATCAAAATCAACATTAGCGGATTCTGCAGGCCAAATCTGGCCCCAACAGTTGTCACTCTGGGCTTGTCTACATGATATAGTTGTACAAATTTAATTCAGATTGGTTTAAAAACCGATTTGTTAAACTAGTGCAAGACCCTTCATAGACACTCTTTTCTCAGTGTGAATGATTTATTTTGATTAGGCTAAGTCAGTTGGGAATCAGTTTAAACTAAATCAGTATAAGGCACCCTTGAACAAAACTAAGAGTGGCTACAGTGGATTTTGCATTATTTTAACTAAATGTGTTTAAAAACATACCTTGAATTATCTTGGTGCAGGCCGAAGGGGAATTTGGTTAAAACATGGGAACAGTTTTTTTTTAAAGAAGAGGAAAGTACAGAAAGTTCTATTTGGTAGTTAAAGTGTCAAGTTCCTCTTAGTTTTTCATCATCTGGTTTGTCATTTCCCGTTTGAGGATCTGATTCTGCAAACACTTGCTGCCAGACATAGTGCTTACAACATGAATAGTGTGCCCGGATATCAGTCAGCAGGCAGTAACATGAAGAGTGAAATCCAGGCCCCACTGCAATCAATGAAAAACCTCCTCTTAACTTCCATGGGCCAGGATTTCACCATATGGTCCAAAGCATGCACTACATTGAAAAATATTTTTTTAGCTACACTGTTTAAATATATTTGCATATAGCCTCTGGTGAGAGCTTCCCAACTATAATATGACCCTTTCATGGGAAAATATAAACGTTTAATAAAGAGGAAAAAAAGGTGAGAAATATATATGAAGAGCAAGCCTGGTTCTCTGTTCCTTCTCCTCCCCCCACATTCTTTGGCTTTGTCTATATGAGGGTTTTAGCGACTAATGTGATTACATCAATGTGGCTGCATCAGTGCAAACTTCCAGCACTAGTGCTGAATTACTTTTAAATCATGCCTTGTACTGATGCTTTCCAGCATAAATCACAGTTACACCAGTCCAGTACATCTACAGTTGGGGGGTCTGTACTGGTACACAGCTCCATTAGTGTAGCTGTACTAGTGGCTGTGAGCATCAGAGTGTAGACCAACCCCTTCTCTCATTTTTTTTCACCCTTTCTGCTTCCCTCTCCTCTCTGTCTCTCTCCCTCCATTCCCTCTCCCTCTGCTTCTGCCTTTGTTTTATTTTTATCTTTCACAAGCCCCACCTCCTGTGAGATAACTGGACACTTCGCAGGTGATTGTTTGGTCAGAGGGTGGGTCCCTAGAAGGGGTGATTCCATTCCAGGGAGGTCCTTTTTGGGTAGATGGAGAGCTAGCCATAGTGACTATCTAAAGCCACAAAGAAGCACAATAAGAAGCATCGGATCATTTATTTAATGTTTGGGTGATTTGTTTTTGTTTGTTTGCTTGTGGGGCAGGGGAAGATGGACAGAAGAACATTCTCTACAATGACATGTTAATTAAAAAGGCAGCCTATTGTAGGTAGTTCTATGGGCCCCATTATCATAGTAACTGAGTGTCTTACAGTCTTTAACAGAGTTCTCTTCTGTGAGATAAGGAAGTGCTATTATCCCCAGGTCACTCACACAGTCAATGTCTATGACAGAGCATCCTAACCACTGGCCTATATGTCCTCCCTCAATATTCGACTGAGCCAGGAGAGGGAGGGAGCTGAACACAGCTAACCCATCAGAGCCACAGCACTAACCAGGGTTCAGAGAGTCAACAGCTAACACACCTTAATGTATTTCCCCTTTTCTTTATGTCCTCTCTCTCGAGGTATAGTCATGGCATTCCGTTTCAGCTGGAGGAATTGAGATTCTGGGCCTGACACTGACTATACTACCCCAAACAATTTCAGTCACTCTTATTAGGCGTTCTGTTTGATTGGTGGAGGGAATATTGGTTTAGTTCTTGTGTGCGCAAGATGCTGGGTGGATGTGCCAGGAGGCTGAAGTCCTCTATTGTACCGCAGAACAGGCACACCCCCGGCAGTACTCTGCAGATGTATCTCAACCTTGACATGGAAGAGCCACCTCCAGGGCTGAGAGTGTTGAGTCTTCAAGGCCCACTTGCTCTTGGCCTCTCTGCTGAAACTACCAACTAGTATATCAAGAGCCTGTGGTGTCTGTGAAGTACACACCTGTCCACTGGGGACTGGATGGGGAACACCGAACGCGGGACATAAAGAAAGGCCACTGAAAGCCCATCAAATGGCAGCATTTTTCAGTCACTGCTGACTTGGGCTGAATTCTAACCTGTGACCTAGAGCTGAAAAGTTTTGTATCAGGCATTTACCCATCCTGCCCCATTAACCATCATTGTCATTCCCAAGGGTTTCACCCCTGTTCCCCCCCTTTGTTATTTTCTAGAGGCACTCCCTGAAAGACAAAAACAAATTGGGATAAACATGCACAGGGATAGGCAGAAAGATGGTTTCCTTAGCAACACTTACAGTAAGAAAGAACATATTTGAATTTGTGTTTAGTCACTCATACTGCACAGCAATAAAGTCAGGCATTTCTTACGAATATCCACTTGGGCTGTTAGATGGGGCAAAAGGAGACCAAATGCAGTGTCACCTACACACTGTACTAAGCCACTATCTACCTACAAGGCATATATACTTGAAACTTCCAGTCACCTCTTCAGTATGATCTGGTGACATGCAGCATAACCTGGAAAAAATTCAGTAATCTTAATTTTCTTATATTTAACTGCTTCTTATGCATTTTGATCAAGTTCTGAGGTCTATAAAAAGCTACAGCAGTAGATGTGGGAGGAATAAGAGTGTTGGTCCACCATCAGTGTTCACAATAAAACATCAACACTGACTTTAAAAAAACCCTCTGAAGAAATATGCCTGTGTAAATAGGTCCAAATCCTGCTCTCTGTACAGCACTGAAGGAAATGGTGTGAGTGAGAAAAAAATTTGGCCCCTACATTTTTTTATGGGATCTGTTATGTCTTTGGTTACTGGGAGACTTTACTGTGTTGATTCATATTCAACAGAGGCAAAGAATTAGCAGCTTTATTGAATATATCTAGTTATGCTGCAGGTGTAAATTGAATAAAAAACTTCCAGTGTGTCCCAGTTAGCATTCACTAGCTCTTGTGTAAAACCTGGGATGGATTATCCCTGGGCAACATTTAATTTAGTTGCTTAGAAGTCCTGGACAGGAACCAGGAGAGGATCTTTTGAGCACATTTTAGGGACTTCAGGCATCAAAGCCTGCTCTTAGAGGATTTCCACTTCTGACTCCTTTTTCTTTCTTTCTTTCACTCACTCACTCATTCACACATATATGCCCACACTGTTCTTCTTACTGTCTGCCAACCTTCTTAAGACATGAAAGTTATATGAAAGATATTTAATCACCTTGGATACTTTCATGTTTCATCAGCAGGCCCTTTGAGGCTTATGAGGGGAATCTTCCTGAGACTGCATTACCCTGTTCAAGGTTTACCTTAAAAATATCTATGGTACAGGGAATACTGTCACTGAAAGACAGAAAGTAGTCTCAGAGAAGTGGCCTCAAGTTTATAAAAGGCCCCAAGCTGCTGATCCTGGCTTTAGGGCCAGGTTTCTATCTGTATGCTGGCAAGATTTCCTCTCTTCACTGGCAAAGTATCAGACTGGCTCTTGGTGGTTCCAACCAATCTGTCTCTGGGATGTTATAGGTCTAAAAATGGGGAATCATCCTTGAGTGAGTGTGTTTCTAGTGGGGCCCCAATGGGATCAGTTCTTGGCCCTATTCTATTTAACATTTTTTTTATGACCTGGAAGAAAACAAAGAACCATCACTGATAAAGTTGTCAAATGCTACAAAGATTGGGGAAGCAGTAAATAATGATCAATGAGAGAAAGCGACCTGGATCATGGGTAAGCTGGGCACAAGCAAACAATACACATTTAAATAAGGCCAAATATAAAGTCATACATCTAGGATCAAAGAACGTGGGACATAGTTTGAAGGGGAACGTGGGCCATACATCTATCCTGGGAAGCAGAGACTGAAAAAGAGTTGGAGGTCATCATGATGGCCTTCAGTTGCAGAAACAGGAGACTCTTGACTGAGCATAGGAAGGTTACATTACTTCTGTAATTGACACTGGTGTGATCGGTAGTGGAGTAGTGTCCAGTTCAGGTGTCCACAGTTTGAGAAGGATATTGGAAAAACTGGAGAAAGTTCAGAGAAGAGCCATGAGAAGGATTCAAAGATTGGAAAATGTACCTTATAGTGACAGACTCAGGAAGCTCTATATGTTTAGTTTACAAAGAGAAGGTTAAGGGCTGATTTGATTAGTCTATAAGTACCTACATGGGGAATAGAAATATGACAAATAGAGGGCTCTTCAATCTAACAGACAAAGGTATGACAGGATCCAGTGGCTGGAAGTTGAACCTAAACAAATTCAGATTAGAAATAAGGCACACATTTTTAACAGTGAGGATGATTAAACTTTGGTATGATTTACCAGGGGTTGTGGTGGATTCTCCATCACTGGAAACATTAAAATCAGGATTGGATTTTTAAAAATATATATATGCTCTAGTTCAAACAGGAATTAATTCAGGGAAGTCCTATGACCTATGCTGCAAAGTATGCCAGATTAGATGATCACAATGGTCCCTTCTGGCATGAACCAGGGGAACAAGGCTGGCTGGGAAATGTAGTCCACTATTGCGACCATACTAGCAGGCCTAGCTACTGGCAAGGCATGATGGAGAATAAGAGAAGTATGTATACAATAACAATTCCACAAGATGGAGAAAGAGCTGAAGTTTCTGGGATGTGCTGATGGTCTTCTGCTGGAATGTGGGCAGGTAAAACTACTGCCTTTATTAATTTCTTTTGTAATTTCTTTAAAAAAAATTATTTGGGGGTGGGCACTTCAGGGGAGGGGCTGAAACAATCAGTGAGACTGAAGGTAATATTTTTTTCCTTTTGAGGCTGTTTGAAATAAATACCCTCACAGATGGAGAACTTTCAGTGTTACAAATATTAATGTCTCTTGTTTGTTTAGTCTGAGACACTCTCCCAGATCTCTCATCATTAGTAATATTATCCCCACCTACCAGCAGAATGAACCTCTGACCTCTTCTTGGGCTGAGCTAAGGCTGTTCTTCTGTGAACTAGCCAGTTAAGGGGAACAATGGGTGCTAAAGACAGTCACAGAAAGTAATTGTGTCACTTCCTTATCTCCAGCAGGCTGATTAAACAACATCCTAGAAATAGCTTCCAAAGTTGCTTCTTCATTTTTCCAGTAACTGTATTGTCAACCTCAAACAGTTTTAAAAAATGAGTTAGATCACACCCTCAAAAATTAATAACGATAGTCTCATTTTTGAGTTGTGAGTGGTCCCTTCTCCTGCCCAAATTTGTGTGTGATTTGTTTCAGGATGAAAATTCAACCTTAAATGTGGATGTTGTGCTAAGAAGACCCCATGTACTCTCTCTGGGCCACAGGAGTGTGGAAATTGATACTCTTTCCTTCTCCTTTTTCCTTATCACTCTTCTGCCTTCCCCCCCCGCCCACCCCTTAGTCCTGTTGTCAGGAGATTGTGAGAAACTTTCAAAACACTGAAAATCATGAAGCTTATGATAATTAATAGTGTGAGAGTTGCCAATTCACTGCACCATAAGCAGATCATAGTGGAAATACACCAAAATATAGGATTCCCTGGTCACTGCTCAAGAAGTGACAACTGAAGACACTCGGAGAACGGGGCAGCTGACCAGTAACAGGAGCAGCAAGGATGAGTGCTGAAGTGGTGAGATGTTGCCTGTCCCTGTGGTGATTCATACTGACACACACTAGGATACAGATGCTCAAGAATAATTATGTGCCTAACTCCCATTGAAATCAGTGGGAATGAGATGCCTAAATACATTTGAGAATCTGGGCCTTGGTTCTGCTGTCAGTAAACTAATCCTAAAGGGCCAGATTGTAGTACTGGTGACAGTGAGCTTTCCAGACAGACAAGCTCTTGTTGCTACAAAGCAGACACCGAATAAAGCAGATCTCTTGCAGGCAATTTAAGTACTGAGTAATCACTGAACCCCTCACAGATTAGGCCTGGACCTGACACTAGGTGGGCAGTGTGCGGGGAGAATGTGTGATGAGCCAACCTTACCTTCCACAGCCCATCTATGGGCAAGGCAGAACTGCAGCTCCCATGCTGAGAGTAGTACAGGGGCGCTCTGTCTCCATGGCCATGTCTACACTATGGGTATTCTTCCATTCATCTAGCTGTGTCTATATTGGGGGTTAGGTGGCTTACCTATGGCACACACCTGAGCGATGTAGCTTGGTCTAACTAAATGTTAAATGTAGATCAGGACTTAGGGTGACCATATGTTGCATTTTGGCCAGGACAGTTCTGTTTTAAGCTCTGTCTTGGCCATCCTGAATTTTTTGGCAAGTTGGCAAAAGCAAACGGGATAAATGCCCACGTTTCTCAAGAAGTGGTCGCTTGCACAGGGCTCTGGTGCGGGGCAGGCAGGGCTCAGGCTAGCCCCATGTGGGGAGGCAAGGGTCAGGGCTTGGGCCAGCCCTGCCCAGGGAGAGGGGCAGGGCTCAAGCGAGCAGCTTGGGCCAGCCCCATGTAGTGTCCTGTTTTCCCTTTGGGAAATATCATCATTCTACCAGGACTACTCCTCTGAGGTGCACAGCACTGCAAAGGGAGTGAAAGAGGTGTGGAAAAGAGGCTCAGCAGAGTTTCTGAGGCTTCACACTAGAGAGAAGAATTGGGCTCAAAGATTATAATTTAATGCTGCGGTTGGCTCTATTCCTACCCCACCTTAGGTAAATGGCAAAGCTGTCATTGATTTCAGTGGGTGCTGGCTGGACCCCTGTATTTGTGACACTCTGCCTCACCTTAATGGACAGGGATTTTACCTTCCTCCTCAACTATCCTAGCTAATACAACAGTTTAATTATAAAGGAGTTGTTTGTTGCTGAATGGCAATTATGTTTGGGACGAGACCTTGGGAATGGGTGGGCCTTGGAGATTTTGCTGTCTCTCGTGTATCTTGTTCCATTCTCCAGCTGGCTGATAAAGAATAACAAGAACTTGCAGTCTTTCTCATGTGAAAAAAATTGAAAAGGGGGAAAAACAACTCCCATGATATTGGACTTGTTTGGTAGTTTGTTCTTTCTCAGTAATTGTTCATACTGATTCTTTTCTGCTCTTCAGCTATCCCCGACACGCTAATAGCTTTGTTTTCAGCTCAACTTGCAATACATGCTGTAACCAAAAGCAATAAAACAAGTGTGGTAGAAATCTGGCCCGCAGTTGACCTCCGCTTTAATGTGGAGGTGCTGCCCATGAACACAACAGGTCCTAACAACTCAGTTAATCTTGATACCAGGGGTCCATAGCAGTCTGGGGATTTAGTGTTGTTCTTTTTAATTAGGAAAGGGAGAGCAGCAGTGGCTGGATTGCAGAGGGAGTGGGGAGGATATTGAATCTTCTTTCTGTCCTCTTAACTCTGTATCTGGTTTTCCTCTCACGCTGGTGTAATTCTGCTGGGACTGATTCCTTACGCCCTGTGTAGATGTATCTACCTGGGCAAAGTGAGCATAACATACTGGCATCTCAGAATTGCTTGCACTCCCTGTGTTTAAGTTAAATGACTGCACCAGGCAGTCAGGAATCACGCCCTACTCCCTTCCAATACAAATACCAAACAGTTACTTGGCTGAATATTCATTAGGGAATCCTCCCTCAGACCTTGAGATTGACTGACTAGATTTGAGAGGCATCAATTCCTGGTCCAGACAGGGAATGGATTTGGTGCTTGAGAGACGTGGGCTTTATTTCCAGCTCTGTCACTGACCTGCTGTGTGACCCTGGGCAGATCACTCCACCTCTCTGGGTCTGTTTCCCCTCCAAGCCTTTGTCTGTCTGCTAGGCACTACTGTAATACAAATAATGAATCATACTAACGGACAAGAGAGCTGTGCAATATCCTGAGTGTTATAGTGGCAAAGTCTGGTCTCCACTGAGCTGCCTGGGGGTGGTGCTTGAAACCTAAAAGAGAAGGAAAGAAAAAAGTAAATTTTAAAGAACAACTTTAAAAATAAAGACCTAAAGATGTGAAAATTGTTTAAGAAACTGGCGCCAACGATCTACTATGGATGCTGGCTGTACACATATTCTAAGGCCATGTGAGAACAACAAGAATGCCCCCTAGCCTCCTTTGATCTATCTTGGCACTTGTCAATTGGCTCATACAGGAATCTCTCCCAACTCTAGTTACTCCCCCTCCCCTAGCATGAACCTCCCAGGTCCAAATTAATCCCCTTCCTGTTATGAAACTTCTGAAGCCCAAAATGGAAAAGCCTTTCCATCCAAAATCCTTAGGACTGTATCTTAAAGACCACATACTTTGTCTGTCCTTAGGACTGACACTGATCACAGATAGTTCTTAGACATAAAATTGCAACTAAACTAAGAGCAAATGTTTAGGTTTGAATGCACAAAGGCTAAGGAATGAAATATAATTTTGACTAAAACCTTTTCTCTCTAAAACAGCCTGTTATTCCCAGAGCCATTTAAATTCAGCCACTAGAGAGCAAACTTCTTCTGTTTATCAAACTGTACTTTTATATCAATTGTACAATATTTCAGGCTAGAAATCCTAGAAAATAAAACAGAGCCATTGGCTGACCTGGAAAAAGCTTTATTTTTTAAATTGCATGAACTGCGGGCTTTTTTGAAAAGGGAAAAGTAGACAAATGTGGTTTGTTATAGTTAGACTAGGAAGGATTATTTTTCATCAGTAAATGTCAAGTTAACTGTACACACACAAAACAATGAAATAATAGTTCCATTGATAATAATAGCAATGTATAGAGAGGTGAAGTAAGAATAATGCTGCTTGAAGAATAATTAGAGTGTGATTTAAGGATATTTACTTTATACATTCTGATCTGTGATCTTGACAAATTTGGGTTCAATGGTTATAAAGCTTTAACTTTTTGAATCTGAGGCCTGGTCTACACTAAAAAGTTAAGTTGACTGGGTTAGGTTGCTCAGGGGTGTGAAAAATACACCCCCCCGAGCAGTGTAGGTAAGATGACCTAACCCCTGGTGTAAACAGTGCTAGGTTGAGGGAAGAATTCTTCTGATGACCTAGCTCCCCCACTCAGGGAGGTGGATTACCTGCATTGATGGGAGAACCCCTTCTGTCAGTGTAAGGAATATCTACACTGAAGTGCTACAGCAGCGCAGCTATGCTATGCTGCGGTAGCGTTTCAAGTGCCTACAAGCCCTCAGTGTCTCAGTATCTTCATAATTTTGCACAACTGTGAAAATTTAAATTGATAAAAATAAAAACTGCCTAAAAATGAACATCAGTATTATCCCCTGAAATTATAAAAAAGTAAAAATTGAATTCTGCCAAGCCTAGTTATAGAGAAACTTTCTGTTAATGGGGCTGAAGTTTCATCCTTCATACAAGTGATCAAATGTGTTTGGTCCATTGTGAGGTGTGACAAACCTTGTTTGGCATTTCTCAAGGGGAGGCCTCAGAATAATGATAGTCCATGTACACCTATGGCATTATATACATAACAAATAACAGATATTAAACTAATAACAGATAACTAAGCAGCTGGGATCGGCAGAGTCACTCAAGCTAATGCCACCCGGGATTAAAGAAGTGTCTAGCCTAGACTTTTTCAGACTTCCCACCATTGATGCAGCTCCATCTACAGTAGCAAAAGGTCCTTAGGGAAGACCGGCAGCTGGTCTCATTAGCCACCATGTTGTTTAAGCCATAGCAAAAGTGAGGGGGGAAAATCTACTTCATGCAAGGTCCTGGAAATTCTCTACATGCTTCTGTTAGAAAACAATAGTTCCTACATGAATGAAAGAGATGTAGAGCTTCTAAGAGGATGGGTAATTTCTGTGTAGTGGGAGCATCAAACCACTGAGGGAAGCATTGTGTATACAACAGATTGTCTATCTGCTCTTCTTTGTGATGCAAAGTGACCTTTCTGAAGGTGGCTGTGAGGCACAATGGGGAGCCCCTCCTGCTGGAAGTTAGACAAAGTTAATTTACATAGATCTTCAGTGATTAGGTACATTGCTGGGAGATGGCTGGTTCCTGGCTGTGAAATCACTTTATTTATTAGGCATATGCAATCCCGCCAAGCCAAGCCACAGCGTTCTTATCACATCTTTAAGTGTCCAGAACCTGTTTGACTGATATTCATGGTAATACTCGAAATTTGGTCTGCTAGTTGGATAGTCTGTTTCTACAGACTGCAGACAAACTGAAGCTGGGCACTTACAAGGGCTGTGTCATGAATGCTGATCCATTGTCCCCTGTGGAATCACTGAAAAGCCCAAAAGGCTAATCAGAATATAGCTCTGGAGTGGACAACCAGTGTCCAGAGCAATGCTTGACGGCTTCATCTAAACTGGCCTGAACATGGCTTAAATTATTATGATTTAGTATTTATTTATATTACTGTAGCACCAAGGAGCCCTAGCTATGGAGTAATATACAGTCAAAATAACCCTGTCCCTGCCCCAGAGAGCTTACAATCTAAGTATAAGACAATTGATGGAGAGCATTTAAAAAAAAAGATAATATTGGTCAGCATGATAGGCAGTGGACTCAGCACACCGGTGGTTTAACTGTTGTCCAGGTTTTTGTAAGCATCATGGCAAAGAAGAGTTTTTCAAGGAGGGATTTGCAGGAGGGTAATGAGGTACCTTTGTGGATGTTTATGAGAAGCTCCTCCCAAGCATGAGGGGAGGCCTAGGAGAAAGTAAAATGGTTCTTGTGTGAAAATTTAGTAAGTGGGCAATGGAGGCTGCCATCATGGGCTGATCAAAGGTGGGAGCTGACATCCTGAAAATGAATTCAAAATAATAGGTAAGAGGAGGATAGGCTGTGAAGGGCCTGGAAAGAGAAGACAAGTAGCCTCTGTTTGATGCAATAGAGAAGGGGGAGCCAGTAAAGGGGTGCAAAGAGAGGGGTAAGGTGGTCAAAGCATCAGAGTAGTAAAATGATGTTTGCAGCAGCATTCTGAGTACATCTGAGTGGGGCATAATTGCATTTGTCAAGGGATGTTGTAGTAATTGAGATGCAAGATCATGGGAGCCTGTATGAGAGTTTTAGCTGTGTGAATGAATAGGAAATGCTGTATCTCAGAGATGTTATGCAGAAAGAATATGCAAGAGTTAGACATACCCTGGATGTGAGGACCTAGATAGAGATCTGAGTTGAAAATAATATCCAGGTTTTGGGCCTGAGTGATGGGGAGGATGGTGATGTTTTCCACAGTAATTCAGGAAGGAGACAGTGGAGGAATGCTAGGGTTGGGGGAAGAGATAAGAGCTCTGTTTTTAGCCATGTTGAGCTTGAGTTGACAGCTAGACATCCACAAGGAGATGTCAGACAGACAGAGGCTGAGATTTTAGTTTGGACAGAAGGAGACAGGTTTGGAGTAGAGAGATAGATCTGTGATCAACAGCGTAGAGAGAGTCAGTGAATTTGTATTTACAGATGAGGTCACCCAGAGATAAAATGTATAGAGAGAAGAAAAGGGGGACCCAAGACAGAGCCTTGTGGAAGCCGTTGAATGGGGGATAAGAAGGGTCCTCTGAAGAACACAATTAGAGAGATAAGAAGAGAACCAGCAGAGGATCTGGAGGGACATGGATACCAATGGAGGACAAGATTTCAAGAAGAGCATTGTTGATAGTGTTGAAGGTGGCTAACAGGTCAAGGAGGATGAGGATGGAGTGCCGGTTCTGAGCTTTGGATAAGAAGAGACCATGTATTAGAGATGTTTTAGTGGTGTGCAAGGAATGGAAGCTGGACTGGTGAAGGTCCAAGATGGAACTGCATGAGTGGAACTCCAAACAGAGATTGTAAACAGTGCATTCAATGAGCTTAGAGATGTAAAGGAGATAAAGCAATAGTCAGAGAGGTAAGTGGGGTCAAAGGTGTTTTGTTGAGATGGGAAATACTTAGGCATGTTTGTACTATGAGGGGAAAGAGCCAGAGAAGAGTAGGGCAGGCAGTCTGTTTGACCAGCTAGGACTCTAACACAGTTTGACTGGTCATGGGGATGAGACCAAACTGTGTTAGGGCCTATCTGTATAACAAAACCTATCATGTTATGCAATGGTGGTATGACATGAGTGTTCCTGGCCATATTATACCATGATTTGATCAGTTGTTTTACTCACTTTACAGCCCATCACAGATTATGGGCACTAGCTGTGCAGATATTCCAGAATAAACACTTCACTTTCTTTTCATCCCAGCTGGGCTGAAACACAATTCAATAACATGGTTATGAAATTATTTAGTCCCATCTTCATAGGAAAGAAGAAACCCATGTTATAACATGGTCCAAGAACAATTGTTATAACACATCTGACAAAGTGGGTTGCAGCCCACGAAAGTTTATGCTCGCAGAAATTTGTTAGTCTTTAAGGTGCTACAGGACTCTTGCTGTTGTTGTTATAACACATGCGCCTACTAAAATAACTGTAGTTATGTCAGCACAAAGGGGCACAGGTTGGACCCATCCACAGTGGGAGGGCAATCCATGTCTTCAGAATTCCATTTGG
This sequence comes from Mesoclemmys tuberculata, assembly GCA_007922155.1. Classification (NCBI taxonomy): domain Eukaryota; kingdom Metazoa; phylum Chordata; order Testudines; family Chelidae; genus Mesoclemmys; species Mesoclemmys tuberculata. Next base: position 68,440,074 of record ML675604.1, on the reverse strand, counting down.
CTGCAATCAAGTTCAAACTTGGTTTAGGCATCCCTTTAAAACTTGGCTGTGAACTCACTGAAGAGAGAGCCAAATGTAACTATGATGAGACTGTACAATCCCCACTAGCTAGGGACAGGTCAGTAAATTGCTGTGGGCTCAGTCAGCCCCTTCCTGCTTCACCTGCAAGAGCTGTCAGGCTTGGAGGGGGCAATTAAAGGAGAGAGTCAGTTCAGTTCAGGGAGAGCAGATCTCTTGTGCTAGCTTCCTGAAGGAAGACCTGGCTGGGCGCAGGACCCAACCAGAGATTGCAAGATGCCAAGCTTCCCTGAGGGAGGTAGGCCTGGCATGGGACAGTTGTGGTCCCTCTTTGACCTGGTGTATTGTGTTAACTGTTCTACCTAAGACCTCCTTATGGTCTGATGGGACTACTGCTGTAAACAGCTCCTGGAGGGTATGAATTTTCTCAGGAAGTCTTTGTTGTGACCACGTAACTTCAGGGCTCCTGAAAATCACTGCATGGACCCTGGAAGGAGCAAGCCAACAATTTAGGCAAATCCTGCCAAACTCAAGCAACAGGTGATGACATCACAATTTGGCAAAACCCCTGCCACTGTGTGTGAAGCTTCCATTTATCCTTTCAGTGTCAGTGTGTAGTCAAGGAAATGAGTTTGTTGGGAAAATAAGATACTCTTCTTTCCCCTGGAGGTAATCTAGGTACAAATATGGTCCCAAATAGCCATGCCTTTAGAAGTACACACAGGACCTGTTGAATACATAAGAACAATCTTTATGAGATGAATTCCCTCGTAATGTTCTTCTCTTAGTTTTAAACACATTTTACACTGAAAGAAAATATTTTTGCCCAATGCAAATTTAACCCTTGGAGCCTCTTACTACAAGATATCATTAAAACTAAGAGTTTAGCTTTCACAGTTACCCTACATTAAATTAAACATGTAAAAGGAGTATAAACCCTTACAACAGAGGGCATAACATGAGCAGGTTATTCCATAATTATAAACTAGAGTTTCCTGCACCTTACTTTAATTGGCTACTATGAGAGATGGGATAGCAGATTAGCTGAAGCACTGATCAAAGCTGATATGACAATTCCTATGTTCCCCCACCCCAAAATGGTGGTTTTGACATGTAAACAGGCCTATAATTACATGTCCAACCTGACATAGAAAAATAACTGGAAAAATCTATCTGAAGCGTGAGTCTGTGCATGCTCACTGACTTCACTTGAGAAGTTCTTCGTCCAAGACAGAGCCTAAATAAAACCAGTCACTGGACAAAGTAAACAGTACAAAATGTGTCCAGAGCAGCTGCACAGCTAGTGCCTTTGTTCTGTGATTGATTGCACAGTCCAAACTGTGTCAGTGTAAATTCAGCCCATGCAGCTGGTGAGCAGGTTCCAAACACATCCACAGCCTCTCTAATCTGCACTGCCAGCTTTCAAAGTCTTCTCAACAGCAGTGACAGTTTACCTGCTCATCTGATACTGCCTTTCCTTTTCTGCTATAAAGGATGACCACAGGCAGGAGCAAAAGTAGCTGTCAGGCACATGTGATTGTATAGAGGGAGACTCTTACGGAGTGCACTTTTCCACGCCAGGGGAATCCTCTGCTGCCCATGTAGAGCATTTTTTTAAGGTGCCTTTGTGCTGCTTTTTCACAGGACAACGGATCTGTCCCATTATGCTTCCCCACACACTTTTAGCATGCATGATTTATTTTTTAAAAAATGTGGGTGAAGAATTTGCTTTCTGCGAACACCTGAGCTTGTGAAATTTATCCCAGGAACGTTCACAGCAAGTGATTGCAAAGGGCTGCAAGCTTTGCTCACATGACTTCTCAAAAAAGTGTGAGTGCCTATTTCCAGAATTCTCTCTGCTCAGGAGTATTGGCAAGCCTCTTCCTTCCTTCTGCCTGAGGCAAACCCTGCTCCCCATGCACCATCCTCCAGATGCAGAAGACCCTGACTACAGCAGAACTACACCTACTGAAAGGCGGGTGTCCTGATACCCCATACAGGGGATCTGCACCTTCTGTGCTTCCTAGGGGCTCTCTGTGCTTTGATATGCAGGTCGATTTAGGAAGTGGAATGAGGGCTGCTGGATCACCAAGTATGTGGATCCACCAATCATGTCTTCCCACAGAAAGGGTTGCAGGGGCTCTGAAGTCTGCTCTAGGCTTGAAACTACAGTGTCAACAAGGGAGGAATTCTGCTTCTCTTCCATGGTTTGGGGGGAGTTCTTGCCATAAGATCTGAACCCCATGGACAATCTCCAGCACAGAACCTGGTTACTGGGGCTGTGCGCTAGGAGCAGGATGTGACTTTGTGTATTGTCGTATAGCAAGGGCAGAGGGCACTGGGAAAGTTCTAGAAGGGCACTATGTAAGTGCTAGAATGCTCCAGGCTTTATTCTCTGTAGACTAGCCAAAGGGTAATTAGCGTCAGCTGACACCAATTAAGGCCACACCTAGGTGCCTATAAAAACCCTCTACTCCTGAGAGACAGTGTGGAGTTGAAGGAGTAGGTGTGTGGTGAGCAGAGGAGTGTGTGAAGTTGTGGAGGAGAACAGAACAGAGTACGGTGGTGTGTGGAGTCGTGCAGGAGAACAGAACGGAGTACAGCGGTGCGTAGGAGAGAGGTGGAGTCCTGAAGAAGGTGCTGGGCTCAAGAAGCCAGAAAGACAGAGGGGGGAGAGTGGCCCAGGGGAAAAGCCTGCAGCTGCAAGTAAGGTGCCAGCAGCACATAGCTGCTACTTAGAGGGCCCCTGGGCTGGGACCTGGAGGAGCGGGCGGGCCCGGGTCCCTACCCCCCTCCCTGGGAAGACAGGGTAACCGGCAACATCCTGGCCCACTGCGAGAGGCAAAAGTGCGAGACCCACTAGGGAGAAGCCGGCCGTTTGCCACAGTATCTTAACTCAAAAGAAATGGGTTTCTATTTTCCTTATCCTTCCCCAACATCTTTCTGCCTATAAAATCCATCAGTTTTCTTAATTCCTCTTTCTGTGTGTCCTCAGCCTGAAATTAGACAGCTTATTTTCCTTATCTGTGTCCTGCTCCATGGTGGTACTTCTCTGTTTCTTATCTACTTTTTTTTCCTCTGACTTCTTTCTGGAAAATGTGACTTATAGGGTACTTTATACAGTGCTGGAAAGGAAGATAGGAAAGCATAGATAAAAAATGGTTCCAAACATGCTCTTTTCCTTCAGCTCTTTAGAGGTATGGTCAGTCATTTGTCCTCTGACCTGTATCATCCCCATACAGACAGCTGCTAAATGCCTTTCAAGGATACTAATTTTGTTTCTTACATTTGAAACAAAATTAGCACCCTTGATTTGAAGAACAAAATGGTTTGAAAGGAAAAAAAACCTTAAACTGCCTTCTGATCTTACTTATATCAGTGAAGTCAAAAGAATCAGGTAATTCTTTGTGTTCAAATACTGTAATCAGGGCTTTTGCTGTTAACTGGGTGGAGGAGATGTGAGACTTGTACATGACCTGGAGTCATGTTTAGTGGTTTCCCTAGACCTCAGGGAATGCTTTAGGTATAGATGGTTAAGCAGTGGATAGTTCTGTAATCTCTTTCTTCCAGTGCAGAAAGAACACGTATTACTGAAGGGACACCTCGCTGATGAGGCTGCCGCAAATTGGCTTGGCATGCTCCACATCCAATAAGAAGATTAAAGAGATACTATCAACTCCAATCTAGTCCGACGCTTAGATTTTGTTTAAAGAAAATAAAGAGAGACACAACCAAAACCACCTATGAACTCTTCACCCAATAGAAATACTTCCATGCTATTTTCTTCTCAATCCAGTGGAAACAATTGTGTTTGAAGCAATAAACATCTTCGAGGAGTGTTGGCAAAAGCAACCCAAACACTGGAGCACTGAGAACCTGAATGTGAAACTAACACCATAAAAGTGAAACTGTCTTTGGTGACTTTTCATTAATCCAGGCTGAGAGAAACATACCCACACACAGCAGCAAATAAATTGAATTTTAAATTATTCTGTCACTTTTAATAACCAATGGTATTAGTAACATATCTAAGCAAACTTGTTTGTTTACAATATATAATTTTTAAGTTGCCAGTGTCCCTCTAACAAAGCCTGCCATAGTGATACTGATTAAGTAATCTGGCAACAATAGACACAATACAGTGAGTTTTCAAAGAATGAATGATAATGCTTCTTTTCTCCTAACCTTAGTCTGGGCCCTCTAGATGCTACTATAACAGAAATACATATTAATAATAATAATATACCTGCAATGGCAGAATAGAATGCAGACTGCTGTGGTAGCATATGTGATAAGACCCTGATCCAGCAAAGCACTTAATCACAAGCTTAACTTTGAGCATGCACTATTCCTAAAGTATGTAATAAATGTTAGTGTTCTGGAAAAAGCATCTGTGGAAGATCTAGATTCGCATGTGCAAATATATTACCTGGCCTCGACACAACATTGCACTAGTTTAATTGAAGGTGTGATGTGGCACCAATTTAGTTAAACCAGTGCAATTCTGTGTGTGGACACTCTACGGAGGTTTAAACCTGGCTAAAATTGGTTTAGGGGCAGTCTAAGGGCTTGTCTACACTTAAAACACTGCTATTGTGCCACTGCTTCAGGGAAGATGTTACCTATGCTGACAGGAGGGGTTCTCCCATTGGCAAAGGTAATTCATGTCCCTGAGGGGCAGTAGCTAGGTTAATGGCAGAATTCTCCCTTGGACCTAGGGTTGTCTACACTGGGGGTCATGTCAGTTTAACTGAGTTGCTCCGGGGTGTGAATTTTTCACAGCCCCAAGTGGTGTAGTTATACCGACCTAATTTCCTAGTGTAGACCAGACCTAAATCAATGTAAACCAGGTTTACACCCTGAAACAGTGTCCATATGCAGAGGTGCACTGGTTTAACTAAATTGGTGCAACATCACACCTTCAGTTAAACTGGTAAAACTTCTGTATATGGAAGACAAGTCCTAATTTGAGTTAATTAACTTACACTAATTGCTTGTCAGAATAGGAGCAAAAACCAGTGGAGAAAGCTCTCTACAAGAACAGAAGGGAAGAGTTCTACCTACTGATCACCAACATCACTTCCTACAATACAGAGGCTTACCTTGGAAGTCTCCCATTCAAGTTCTGACCCGCCCCAACTGTTCTAATAGTTTGCAAGCTCTCCAAGACTTCATGTTGAAATTCACCACCATTTGCTCTTCCTGCTTATCCCAGATTGAAGCCCCAACACTGAGAACCCAACAGTAGACTTATGGGGCCTTGTCTCAACATTGGCTGGTTATTTGCAAACTCATTTTTCCTCCAGCATTTCACACCAGCATAATGCTACTGTTGTCCCAATGTTTGTGCATTACTCACAAATCTGAATCTTAGTTTACAGAAAACATTCATGTTAAAACAGTTAATTCCCCATTTAAGTCTTGTCCTCCATTATTCTATGCCCTGCGTATTAATGCTGTATTTGACTTAAGGAGACAACTTAGCTAGGATAAAACCAACAATGTACCATCACCTATTGCCAGAGCCTTGAATGTACATTTACAGTGGCTAGTATAGATAGATTTAAGGGCTGCACGGGCAGCGCATGCTTTCTTAGCCAAAAGGCTGAGAAGCATAAAATGTATCTTATTTTCCTTCCAGCCCATGTTTGTGTCTTAATTGCCTTATGGAAAATCCTCTTAAAGTTCTCTTTTTTCTTTCATGTAAATATACTCATCTCTGTTAGTAAATATTAATGCAGTTCTCTAGCTCCAGCTGTGAGCATATTTTATTGTTGTGTTAGAGGTTTTGATTAACCTCCAAAAGATTCTTGCAGTGTCTGCTATGTTTATCTGAAGCTTGCAGAACTGCTGCAGGCAACGGTTGCCACAAAGAACTTTATGCACTTTCTCTCATTATTGTAATTTAGTCTCTGCACACATAAGTATTTCTGTTTATTTAATTATTTAAAATCTGTGTGAATTCTCAAAACAAGGAAGAAACTGTCCAGTGCCTTCTAGTTCTACTTCTGTACAGAGAGTGGTGAAGTAAAGGAAATGTATGTCACATGTTAACATCTTCTCCCCAACTGCCAGGACACATTCTTCATGAGCTGACATGGTAGTCCTAGACCTAGAGCATCATAGCACATACCTCTCTAATAACTCAGTGTTCAAACAATTTTCAGAGCCTGTTTACATGTGGTATTCATGCCCTCTGGCTGTACACACTTTGCCTCCCTGCCACCTACTTTGACCCTCTCCCCCTGAAATTAGCTGATTGGATTGGGCCCCCCCTTAACTCCCTTTGCTGGACTGTGGGAGTAATCATGGCCCCAGGGGTGCCATGTACACTTTTGGGTGTGAACTCACTACAGACAGAGTTAACTCAAGTCACTACTCTCCAGTTACCCTAACTCAAGTGAGAGTGGCAACTCTGCTTGAAGATAACACTCAAGCTGCTGTGTCCACACTGGCAGTGCATTCACTAATGTGAGGTGTTAGGACTTGAGGGACAGATCCCTGGTTCTCTGTGTGGCAGTAAATTGAGCCACAATGAATTCTTTCCCAGTGTATTGTGGGAGAACTTATTTGCCATTTCCTGGCACACAGGGGGAGTTGTAGAAAGGCAGTGGTGGACTATCTGCACGCAAGTGGAGCTAATCTGCATCCACACTGCAGAGTGTGTTGGCAGCTGATGAGCTGTGTTCACTTGAATTTTAGTCTTTACCCATCTCTCAGGCCAGCTAACTTGAATTAAAAGCACCAGTACACTAGAGTTAAGATTGCTTTGTGTGGGAATGGGACTTCAGTTAGGGATAACACTCGAGTTATAACATGTGTTAACTTTGCAATGAAAATGAGCCCTTTACTCCTCAATTTATGTTAATATGTGAAGTATTTCCATTAGGCATTCAATTTAGAATTGGTGAGACTAGTACTATGTTGTTCGTATTATGCTTAATTAAATACCTGTTGACTCTCAATATATTCTGTCTGCTGGGGGGTTGGGCTGCCTCGGTGAGGTAGGATGCCAATAGGATGGCCCACTGCTCAAGGGCCCACACAGCAGCTGAGGCTACTCGCTCGAATGTCACTAAGAATGCCTCTGCATCATCCTCCCGCCCCATCTTCGACAGCCACAATGGCATCATGGTGGTTGCGGCCCCTGCCCCAGCCCTGGGTGCCGGTTCTGGGGCATGGGTTAGCACAGCAGCCAGCTGTTCAAATCCCTGCTGCTGTTGGTCCAGCTGGTGGGCGGTCAGCTGCTGGATCATTTGCTGCTGGATCATTTGCCGCCAGCTGTTGCAGCAGTTCTTGCTCTTGTTGCAACTGGGCAGCCTCCTGCTGCTGCTGGGCCTCAGCCCACCACTTCATGAATTTTTCAAAATCCATGGCCCTGTCAGTCACTGAAGCTCAGGGGCCAAGGGAACATCTAAGCGGGCAGCCCTCCTTACGTCGGGGGGGGGGGGGGGGATGATGCTCGCATTCTCCACCATGTGTTGGGGGGTTGGCTGTCCCTCCCTGTCAGTCTCTGAGGGAGGCCACACCCCCTCCTTACCCTGCTCCAGCAGAGGGTTGGGGAATGGTCCCCAGGCTCAGGCGAGGTAGCCCTAAGGCCATACACAGTCTCAAAAGGCCCTCGGCGGGGCAGCACACAGTCTCAAAAGGCCCTCAGCAGGGCAGCGTGCTGCTCACAGCTACTCAGGGGGGTCAGGGAAGGGGGAGGGGGACGCAGGCCCACCTGACTCCACTGCGTCCCAGCTCAGGTCCCTATCTGCAGCAGAGAGGGATGCCACAGAGTAAGAGGGGGCCCAACCGCAACATGCTGACTCTTAGTCTGGTCCCTCAGTCTCCAAGCCAGGGGCAGCTCCTCCAGGTCTGGGCCTGGTATAGCCACCTCCTCCTCATACACATCCGGCAGCTCCTCTAAGTCCTGGCCCCTCTGGGACCCCCAGGCAGGTGGGGTGTCTGGATCCAGGGGCACCCGGCTGACCGTGTGGTGGTCACCGGTGCCCAGGCCCCAGCTCTGGTCTGCTTACTCAAGTACTGGGTCCCAGCGTGCTCGCCTGGGTACCAGGCAGAAGGTAGCTCTGGAGCCCAGAGAGGCATGTCCTTCCTCTCCGGGAGCTGAGCTCCGACTGAGCTCCTGGGCTTCTCTTTTATACTTCCTGTCCTGCCCCCTCACTTCCGCGTGGGCAGGCAGGCAGGCAGGCAGGCAGGCAGTCTCTGGCTCCGCCCCTACAGGCCTGGCCTGTTTCTCCTGATCCATCTCTGAGGGAGGCCATACCCACTCATTACACTGTCCAAGTGGGTATTCCCTTCTAAGGGTGAGAAGGGTAGTTCAGTCTCTAACTCACTTAACCCTTGGCCTCTGCTGAGATCACCAACTAGTTCAAACTTTGATGAGGACAGATACCTGACTGAGGCCATCAACTCCCTATACATAGGCTAGCAGCTGTGAGCTACTTTCATTTACTACTGACCAGACTTGGATTTGAACCAGCTGTCTAGAAGTAAAAGGCTCAATATTACATTACTTAACCACAAACAGATTCCATCCCCCTTTATCCTATGCCTTCCCATATTTGTATGTGCTGTTATCCTTACAGTTATACACAGCTTTTGTCATGCACATGCTTTTTCCTGTGATTTTCAAAGGGTATTGACGTGCTGTCTTAGTAGCATACTTTCACAAAGACACTCCACAAACAGAAGGCACGAGTATATATAAGCACTCAAAACCACTCTACTGTGCGTGCTTATTATATTGAGTTAGTTAGCTAGGTAAATAGCTCTAAATATAAAACCACAGTTGGCTTGTATGTATAAAGATAGCAGTTTAGGTATTTCAGACAGCATAGTCTTCTTTTTTGGTAGTGTTAAAAATCCGTGGTTTTAGTTGATCATTAAATGGCTCCTGTTTAATACAATTTATTCTGGAGGATTTGGAAAAACATTTAAAAATCTCATCTTTTCATTTTTGTTGGATTAAAATGATTTGAATAATTTATCATTTTGCAGTTTGTAATTTTGAACCAACATGGTTTCAATCTAGAGCTCATAGGAAAGCCAGACACAGCTTTAGAGAGACAAGGTGAGTGAGGCAACATCTTGTATGGGATCTACTTCTGTTGGTGACAGAGCCACACTGTCGATCTTCCACGTAGCTGTTCTTCAGGTGCTTACCTCTCTCACCAACAGAAGGGGTCCAATAAAAGATACGATCTCACCCACCTTGTCTTGCTAACATCTGGGGCCAGCATGGCTACGCCAATACTGCATGCATACACAGCTTTGTCTTGTTGCTTCTAATGTCCAGACTAACATACCTGGCCCTGATTCAGCGATACACTTAAGCATGGGTGTAAATTTAAGTACATCATGAGCAGCCTCATTGGCTTCAGTGGGACTGGTCACATGCCTAGAGTAATGCACAAGCTCATGCACTTTTCTGAATCAGGGCCAGAGTGCTCAGCACCTTGCAGGATTGACATTCTACAACCAGGGCCCAAGCATAATTTTTTCAGGCCCAGTACAAACTTGTAACACGGGCCCCCTCCCACACATATGTCACAATCCTACCAGAAGAAGCAGCAGTGCTGGCTCCCACTGTCTTATGGTGCTTTGCTTTGTCCCTCCCTCCTGCCTATGCATAAGGAACTCTGGGACTGGTAGTTCTTGATCTTGATATGATAGACCATGCCCCAGAGAGGAGCACAAATCTCTCTGTCTCTCAGTCTCAAACTACAAGTCCTAGTTTAACTGCACAAGCACACACCCTCTATTCTAGAAAAGGGCCTGGGCTGGGCTAGTAGGCTCAGCAACTCACTATTCAAAATGTTGCTTGAGACTGCGCTAACACTGCTTCTGATTGGCTCCAGCAAATCTCATTAGATCTGGACAATAGATACACAGAGACTGGGAAATAAGTTTCAATAAATATCCTCAGGCATGATCTACAATTTAGTCTCAATTTTTTCCTCATGGTAATGGGGCTTGCAGCCTGGGCCTTTTTTTCCTCCCATATAGGGGCCCTGTCTACAATTTCTCTGTGCTGGGTGGAAGGGCAGATCTGCTCAAGGGTGTGCTTGGTTCTATTGCCCTCTTGTGGCTGGCCCAGAGAGCCTGCTAGCCTTAGCACTGCTGCAGCATTTCTATAAATAAAAGCTGCAGAAAAGGTCCCTGCCCATACCTCTGAGTGCCCTGGTCAGAACTTAAACTGCCCTGCTACACTTAGAATATTTATTATTTTTATTGTATTTTTCATATAAACCACCCATCAGTGAGCTAGGCAATTAAAAAACTCACCCCAACAATTCCCCGCCTTTACAACTTTCTCTGCCCTCCCCTCAATGTTCAAGGGCCTGGAGGAAAATGCTGAGTTTGGCAATATGCCTGAAGGTCATCTAACTCTGTTATGACTTAGATTCCCCTTTAGCTCAAGTAGGAGGGACCTGCATTTTTAGATCATAATTCTTTCCCCAATGTCAATCTTGAAGTCTGTGTGTTCATGGTGAATGGGATAAATGATAAGCTTGAGGTCCTATGTGTCCATGGAATTATGATGCATTATTTAAGCGTTATCATTCTGCATGGTATTGTAGAGTACTGGAAGATGACATGTTCCTTGCCTGCAGGTGTTTATAGTCTAAGTTAAATATATTGCTCAGTACAGACATTCAAATATAACAATGTCATCAGATGAAAGTCCAGTCTCAAAACTGGGATAATAAGGAGGAGGTACGGTGATCGGATGTCCCAATTTTATAGGGACAGTCACGATATTTGGGGCTTCATCTTATATAAGTGTCTATTCCTCCCCCATTCCTTGGCCTGATTTTTCACAGTTGCCATCTGGTCACCTAGGAGGAGAGGGTAATGCTATTTTTTATGGACTATTGCTGAAGAGTTTTTTGGAAGATATTTGTCTCTTAAGAAGGGAATTGAATGAAAAGAGTGGAATAGAAAGGAAAAATCAGAAGGAAAACAAATATTACTATTATTAGTTTGTTTCTGGTAGCAACTATAACAGGATCAGTGGAACTGCCGTCAGAAGGGCCATGCTATCTGGAGGGGCTGTTATTGATGGGACATCAGGGGAACAGGGAATAGCATTATACAGGGAGTTAGGCTGGAAATAAGCAATGTAGCCATGTGGACAGAGGCTAATATAGTTTCACTGATTCAACTTAACCTGCATTTAGCTTCACTCTTTGTGAATGAAACAGCATCCACAAAGTGTTAGCACCTTTCCAGACATTCCTAAAAGGACAAAGTGCTTTGTACATCATAGATGCTAGCATATGTGCATCTTACTCACTGTTTTTCTTCTCAAATTTCTGCACTGGATGCCTAACGTTGCATACAGCAACAATCAGTGCACTCTTGTATATGTTATATGGATTTAACTTTGCCTACAGCAGACACGCATGCACAATGCCTGGTTTTCACACATGTAAATCGTTTATAGCATTTTGAAAATGTACTCAAAGGTTCCTAAAAGGAACCACAACAAAAGTATAACTGGGTTCAAAAAGAATGAGCTAAGTTCCTGGAGGATAAGTTCCTGGAGGTCCAACAGTAGCTGTTATTCAAAGTGGTCAGGGATGCAACCCCATGCGCTGTGTGTCCCTAAATCTCTGTCTGCCAGAAGCTGGCACTGGATGACAGGTTGGATCACTTACAATTGTCCTGTTCTGTTAATTTCCTCTGAAACATCTGGCCATGGCCTCTGTTGGAAGACAGGATCCTGGTCTGACCCAATCATTGGTCTGACCCAGTATAGCTGTTCTTATGTTATTTTGTTCTAAAAAATCAAAGCAGACTTTTGTGTCAGTTAAATCTTCTGAAAAGGAGAGGTAATTTTATTGGTTTCCTACACTGAGGGGGCAATAAATACAAATGTGTTTAATGGGGCCCAACCTTGACTATATTGGTCTCAATAAAACCTTTTATTCAACACAGCCTCCACTTAATGAAAATTGCAAACTGCCAGTCCCAGGGTCATAATGTCTATAAAGTAGCTGTCACTTTCAGACTGATTTGAGCCAGTGAGAGTCAAGCAAGAGTAAAAAGATGGAATATTCAAGATTTGATTGTCACACATGGGCCACCATGTGATAACCAGCTAAAGTTTAATGTTTTTAAATTAATCTTGATTCATGCCTCTTTGATAAAGGATATTGTCTCTTCCACCTTTTGTAGACACACACAAAAGGATTATTTGGTATATCATAACAAACACCATTTGCAATTCAAGTAATTTTAGATCCCAGATGATGTTTTTCTTAACTGCTTGCCCACTGCATCATATACTAGGTAAATGATGAAAATGACACACAAAGTACTGTTATTAATATAAAATATAGGAGTCCTGATTTGAATTTTATTTATACTAGAATAACTCTACTGAAGTCGGCAGAGTTATACAGTGGTATAAAATCATGAGAAGTCATGAGAAGAATCAGGCTGGATTTTAAAAGAGCCTAGAGGTAACATTATGCCTCTGATTGCTAAAATGGGGTAAGGCAAAGCTCATTTTTCATGTTATAAATTCATTACCACAGGGGTCAGAAAAGAATGTTTTCCTCCAGAATCAGCATTGACAATTAGCCAAATGCATTGCTTTTGCGGATTTTTTAAATGTGCTTTTCTACAAAGCGTCAAATGTTGGCAAGTATCAGAGACAGGCAATGGAGTTACAGCACCAGTTGTTGGATCTGGTTTATATCAAATCCTATATAGCTCTGCTTTCAAGTAGCTTTGTGCTCTTTCACAGTAGGACCCCATTTCTTCAGATATTAGAATCATAGAATTGTAGGACTGGAAGGGACCTCAAGAGGTCATATAGTCCAGTCATCTGCACTTAGGGCAGAACTAAGTATTATCTAGACCATCCCTGACAGTGTTTGTCTAATTTGCTCTTAACAATCTCTAATGATGGTGATTCCACAACCTCCGTAGGCAATTTATTCCAGTGTACTCCAGCAGTTTACACCCTGGCAGTTAGGAAGACTTTTCTAATATCCAACCTAAAGTGCCCTTGCTGCAAATTAAGCCCATTGCTTCTTCTCCTAGCCTCAGAGGTTAAGGAGAACAATTTTTCTCCCTGCTCTTTGTAACAACTTTTTATGTGCTTGAAAACTGTTATCATGTCATCTCAGTATTCTCTTCTTCAGACTAAACTAACCCAATTGTTTCAATCTTCCCTCATAGGTCATGGTTTCTAGACCTTTAATAATACTTGTTGTTCTTCTCTGGACTTTCTCCAATTTGTCCACATCTTTTCTGAAATGTGGTGCCCAGAATTGCACACAATACTTCAGTTGAGGCCTAATCAGCATGGAATAGAGTGGAAGAATTACTGCTCATGTCTTGCTTACAGCACTCCTGCTAATACATTCTAGAATGATGTTTGCTTTTTTTGCAACAGTGTTATACTGTTGATTCATATTTAGCTTGTGATCCACTATAATCCCCAGATCACAGTATTCCTTCCTAGGCAGTCATTTCCCATATTGTATGCATGCAACTGATTGTTCTTTCCTAAGTGGAGTACTTTGCATTTGTTCTTATTGAACTTCATCCTATTTACTTCAGTCCATTTCTCCAGTTAGTCCAGATCATTTTTTATTTTAATCCTATCCTCCAAAACACTTGCAACCTCTCCCAGCTTGGTATCATACACAGATCTTCTGAGTGTACTCTCTATGCCATTATCTAAATCATTAATGAAGATATTGAACTGAACTGAATTGTACCTTTTCACTGGTGCCACCTCAACAGTTTGTACCTCTTTCCCCCTCCTTTGAAACCACTGACTCATTATGTCTAAATCACTCTCTAAAACCTTCCTTTTCTTTTCAGCTTGAACCAAATCTCTACATTTTTAGTCAGTTTTTACTTGGTTTTTACTTGTTCAGGTTTTCCTATTGAGTTCAATGTGCTAGATTCAGCTGTGGATTACATCAGCTCCTTCCAGCATAACTCCAGGGATAGGGCCCAGAGTAGTAGAAAGGTACCAAGAGGGGAAGTTGTAGAGCCACGACACTCTCCCTATTGGGCAGGTGGGCCTGCAGGTAGCCTGTGCCACTCCAAAATTGGATGGTTCTAGCCATGGAGTGGGTGATCTGAGAGCAGGCTCAGAGTGCATTGTCCGTGCATCACCTCAACAACCTTCACTGTCAAGCTTCTAAGGAGCCCTGGAAATAGTTAAAGCTGCATTTCCAGGACAGAAACCCAAAGGGAAGTCAGGTGTCAGTAACATTTTATGTCCTACCCCTGGTAACTTCCCCTTAAAGCACAGCAGCCTAGCCTAGGACAAGGAGGTTTAACTTCTCAGAAAGAGGAAAACCTGACCTGAGGGGAGTTTTGACTGAGTAAAACTCCTTTGACAGGATTTGGCCAGACCTGCCTATCTGTCATGCATTTTGTAATTCTCTGCATGAAGAACGGTACTATAAAGTGAACAGCATTGTATTATCCAGCATGACTAGTTCCTTTAAAAAGATGTTTGATACTTTTGTAGTATTGTATCTGAAAACATGAACAGTGTTGCCAAAGGATTGCTGGAAGCAACAAAAAACCCAGATGAGGCAAGTTGCCATCTCTTAAAAATCTTGTCACAAGACAAACACTTTCTTTGTGTGACAACTCTTCAAATGCACCCAGAAATAGCTGAGCTCTTTACCGGGTTCTCAAAGAAAGGAACTTTCTCTTTTCCCTCCAAAGCAAGAATCTTAAAGTTTTAAAAATATCTAGAAGACAATGTTGAATGCAAATATTGTAAGTTCAAATGTGTGAAGAAGATGAAAGTATTTCTTTGCAGGAAAAACATCCCATGATGGTGATCTATCAAGCAGCCTTAATTAAGTCATGAACAGTATCTACACTGTCACATAGATTGTCAATAACTCATAATCTATTATAAATTCTCAGAGCAGGGATGCCTCAGGGTGCAACCCAGAGGTGGGGCTGTGTCACCACATGCCTTGCAACCTGGGGTGCCTCACAATGTTTTGCTGTGTAGCTCCCAACTTGATCCACTCACAATCAGCCAAATAGCATTCAGGTCACACTCTGAGTATCTGTGAATAGCCACAGCCCTGGTCCAGCAACTCTGACCCCAGCAGCCTGTCAGCAAACACCAGCCACACTTTGGCTTCCAGCACCCTTAGTTACCACTTGCAGGCTGGCCCTAGCATACTTCCAGTCTTGGATTTCCCCCCAAAAACGTGTTTGTTGCACTGTTCAACCCTCTCCTGGACAGTCCAGAGCTGTTGCCTCACTGAGAGGATCAACATATAACAGTCTGCTACTTAAATGAAGTTACCCAAACAATTCACAACACTGGATTAGTTGTAATTAAAGAATAAAACAGGTTTATTTAACTACAAAAAGGTAGGTTTTAAGTTAGGACAAATATAAGGCATGACAGTCAGAAATGGTTACAAGAGAAATAAAGGCAAAATGCTTCCTGGTACTAATCTTAACAAAATAGACTTGGTTCAAGGCGAAGTCCCTTATTACATATTTCCAGTAACATTGCTGACCAAATTCTCAAGCCAGGATCTGCTCCCAAAGTCCAATGGCTCTTTCTTTCTGTCTTCTTAAGTGAAACAGAGAGATTGACAGGGACAGATAACTTGGAGTGGTTTTGCTCCTCACTTTTATAGTTGTTACCCTTTGAAATGCATTTTCCTGAGGTTAATCTAGTTAAAGTTAATTCAAACAGTAAAGAAGGTGACATAGTATCTGGTGGTGAAAGAGGATGCAGTTTCTTCTCACCTCTGTTTGCTGCATGCATATTCTCCTTGTTTCCTGTCTTCCCCCTCTCGCTGTGTGTCTTTGCAAATTATATGTAAATTAAGGTAAACACACATTTCTTTGTTTAGGACCTGCTTGATCAGTCCAGCCTAAATGGGGCTATGAGGCTTTGAACATGTGCAACCAACATCATTCCAGGGAAATCCATAACTTTACATATAATGTTGTACATACATTTCATCATGATATTATTGACTAGTGAGTTGTTAGTTTTTAAACGATACCTCACAAGGCATATTTTGTACAAAGTGTATTATAGTAGTATGTAGTGTGTGAATACAGTGGTCCATTTGGTCATACTGTCTTTATACATGTTTGTACAGCACTTTCACTAATGGGACCCTGGTCCAGGCTGAGGCCTGTGGGTGCAATTACAATACTGTATGGCTGCTAACCCTCTGCATACTTAATTATCTAGGTTAAAAATTAACATGTTTATTTAAAGACATCCAAAATGTGAAACTTGCATGGGGGGATTTTCAGTGGGGCTTAGTGTGGGCCTAATTCTGCTTCCACTGTAGTGTATAGGAATTGGGTAGTATCCTTTTAAATAGCTTAGGAGCACTTAAGGACCTTCCTGTCTTCTACTGCAGATGCCACCAGAACCCTAACTCAGCTGTACCATATACATGTAGCTAGGTCTGCATGTTTGCATATAATTAATTAAATACAGTTATTTGGACCCCAGCTGTGTCCATTAGCATCCTCACACTCCTAATGTTGTGTAGCACAAAGACACGGCCACACCCATTGTCTTTTTTCTCACACTTGAGACTACACATCTGAATGAGCTAATAGGATTTCTTGAAAGGTGATGATATGTTGACAGTAGACCTGTGTCATGATAAAGAAAACATGGAGGCACACACCTTCTGGACCTGTCACTACTCATGTGTCTATTATACACCCAGGCTTCTCTTCAGGTATACAGTGCTGCTACTTGTTACGTGGCAGCTCTGCGTTCTTGGGGAACCAGGGTGAAAAACTCCTGTTCTCTCTCTGGCTCACATGAATCCCCCTCAGCCTTTGCTTGAACCAGAAACAAAAGCTATGAAAAGGCTGTAGGAGACACACCTAAAACCCTCCAAACAAGGGTGATAGGACAACTCCCCATGCCTCCTCTACATAGAAGATGTAAAAAGAGGCATCTCAATTAGTACACTGAATGGAGAAGTGGAGCCTCATTTACATCAAAGATGGAACAAGAATTAGCATGAAGAATGGAGAACCAAGCTCCAAAGCGGAACCGCACTGAACTCTGGGATTGGCAAGGCAAACACACACTGCATTATGGGAGGTCTCTGCTCTTGATGTAAATGAACTTACACCTACACCCATCCAGCTCCGCAGTTATCAGACCATTCTAGTTATTGATATGCAAAACACTGAATCTGCCTGGTTGCATTGTGAGCTCTCCCCAAGGAACATTGATCATAGCTGGGAGTGATCAGCTCCTATTGTCCAGCATAGAGAAAACCACTCTGGGGTACTTCATTGAGACATTGTTTATTCACAAACAAACCTGGTTCTCCAAACCCCCCTACCCAAGTTCAAACCCTCTCTCTTGCTCTCTTCTGATGCCTGGGCCCAAATGCTGCCTGCTTCCCCATTTCCTGACTGATCCTGTTGTGGGTTTTGCCTCATTCTCAAGCATTCCTGAGCCTAAGCTGAACAGCCTGTCTCCTGGGAACTTCTGAGCTGTAAGGAGTAGTGAGATTCCCCCCCCCGTCTCTCTCTCTCTCATATCTATATCTATCTATCTATATCTATATCTATCTATCTCCAGGTATAACTTTCTACTTTTGTAATCAAACCTGGGCTAGCCTTCTCTAATATCCCTACTGTAATTTTGTTGTATTGTAAGTGTTAGATTGTTTTTCTCTCCTTGTATGGCATCACTATTAGTATCCTAAGTTTTATACACCTGGCAATAAACTAACTATTGTAATTAAGCTGGTTGCCAGTTTCTCTCTCTCCAAATGCATTTACTCCTTTGTGTTCTTGGCTTCCCTACCTTGCTCTGCAGCAACGCTTCTTTTACCTAAGCCAAAGACCCCTGGAGTGCCCAAAATCCTATGGGGTTTGCTTATCAAGGGGGTTACTGCTAGAACCATTGTGTTGCAAAGAGGCATATAAAGGGGGTAGCTGAGAAGTGCTGCTCTGCCTAGCCTACGGAGTCCAGGGGGCACATAAGGGGAACAGCTGAAAGTGCTGTTTGACCCAGCCTGCTCATAAGTGTGCTCCATTCTGGTGTGGTGCAACGGGCACATGAGGGTGACAGCTGACAGTGCTGTGTCACCCAGCCTGCTGAGTTCAGGGATGTATAAGGGGTCAGCTGTGAGTGCTGATAGCCCGGTCTGCTCAGGCGCACTCAGTTAATCTGGAATGGTTGTGTGTATCTGTGGGGGGTTTATCTGAATCTGAAACCCTTAGGTCCTGCAGGATAGCTCCATTGGGAGGGGACTTGTAGCCATATGAACACACAAGTAACACAAGCAGCACATTAATAGCATCACACCCCCTCTTCCAGGAAGGTGACCCTAATAAATGAACATACCTCAAAGTGATGGGCAAATCTGCTAACATACAGGCCTCTCAGAACAGCATAGGCTAGATTCTCTTGAAGGCACCAGCTTGTACTGGTGCAGAACTGCTTGATCCCAGAGCTGTTCCAAGAGATTGGGAAGGACTATGGTGCTCTGAGGCACAAAATTCTGGCTGGTGGGAGGATGGTCCCACCATGACCTCACTTTCTCTCCATCCCTTCTCACCTCCTTTGTTCTGACTTGTGCCCTGACAAGTGCTAGAAGAGATTGTGAGTAGGTCTGACTCTGGAGATCTTTGTGCACCTGTTGTGAGCCAGGCACCATCTGGGCCATAGTGAGTTTGCGTTTGAAATCACCAAGGAGTTAAAAAGAGAGATGTTCAGCCTTGAATCTCAATATCCTTATTTTGGTGGGTTTGCTTTAGAATATCAATTTTGCAATTTAATTTGAATCAGCTTGTAAATGTACTGCTTGCAATTCATGATGAAATAAACTTGACATTCAGTCCCTGTAATACTGTTTTGA
This sequence comes from Mesoclemmys tuberculata, assembly GCA_007922155.1. NCBI lineage: Eukaryota > Metazoa > Chordata > Testudines > Chelidae > Mesoclemmys > Mesoclemmys tuberculata. The sequence goes on along the minus strand of ML675604.1, from coordinate 68,421,178 downwards.
ACTGAAAATACACAGTTATCTGTCCACATTACTTACACATTAAAAGGGCAAACTAACCAACCGGGTATGTGTACTATACTTCTCCAGCCATGAAGGACACATTTGCTATGAACCTCCTTGTGCCAGATGGTTTTTTCAGTCCAGATAAGCTTTCAAGTCAAAGAGCAGCTTTCCCCTCTCCCCCCTGCTCCCACAAGAGCATTTTGGTTAACATGAGCATATATAATACCTTTTCATTCCTCTGTATTTGCTTCATCTTTCATTTCTCTGAGATGATTAACTGTTTTATAAAACTGCTCTCCCAAAGCAAAAGAATAGCCAGCATAAAGGAGTCCAAAGAAGGGCAAAATCTATTTTCTTTTCTGTAATTTTAAGTGTTCTTTTCCATCAGACTTTATGCTCAGAAGCAGATAGCTCAGTCATTGCTTATGCAAAGAAAATGTTATCTCCTTTTGGACACATTTGAATTAACCATGATCCTATGCCAAGATCAGAGGCATAGGTACTGAGGCTGAATGGAAGTTTAACATGTAGAATCCAAGTGCAGGAACAGTCTGTGGATTCAATCTTTCTTTATTAAATTTGAAAAATGTCTTGGTATCCAATGGTCTTCAGGGAAAATGTTTTTCGTCGCTTATTTGTCTATATGTTTTTTACCCCTATGGCATTACTGCAGAGTAAGCAAGGTAATAAAAAAATAGCTTGATATTATAAAGTGTTGTGCACAGAGCTATTCCACAGGTAGCTGCTGTGGTAGCAGGATGTGTATTCATTATTTATACTGCAAACAAATGTTTCCCTGAAGTACTTCTCTTTAGTCCATAAAATCTAACATATCCTTCAGTGAGTGTCAATCCAGCTTCCTAAATTTGTTTTATGGCTTCTCCTGTTTTTTCCAGGTAACACTGCATAGAGAGATTCTATCAAAAAATGTTATCAGTCTACAAGAAGCCTGATGTAATGAGATACTCTGCAGGTGCTAGGAAACCAAGCGAGTCATTGATGAAAGAAAGGATCCAGCAAAGGTCTTGCTATATAGTACAACAGGGGTAGTCAATAGGTAGACCATGTGCCAAACCTGGAGCACCTAATGCTTTTGAACAGACCCTGAAATTTTTATATTTCCTTATTATCATTATTTTAATTTTTTTTATTTTTACCCTCTCATTCTCTCACAATGTGATCTCCAATACACTGTACCGTGAATTAATGATTGGCTAGTTCTCCTTAATTCCTTATTTCCTTAATTTGAGCTATCATCTTTCTTTGAAGTTATATGTAGGTTATACAGTGGTTTGATTTTATTTTTCATTTAATGCACTACAAATATAAGCAATGGGGTATAATACTAATGTACAGCATTGTATGTGTTTGTTGAATAGGGCACTTGCAGTGTGAAAAATGTTTCTCTGGAGTCTGGACCTTGTCTATACCTTAACCGAGAAATTTGGACCTTGACAAAAAATAATTGACTACCTCTGTAGGACAACATTCAGATGGTAATAACCTACACAAAGGCTTGCCTGCCAAGTTTTGGGATTACAGTAGAACAACTGCTGAAGTCTATGCGTGTGTTGTGATGGATATTTTTGTTCACTAACTCTTGGAACACCATGCAATGGACACATGCAGGACCTATTGTGCTGCAAACTGGTAGAGTGAGCTGCCTGCTTCAGCAACAGCAAGAAAGTCTCTGGCCAAGAAAGATTTTTTTCCCCCCTTAGATGTTTAGACTTGGAGTTTAAGCTGCTTAGGTTGTAACTAAATAAACAAAAGTTTTTTTCTTGTACAGATAAAGCCCAGCTCAAGCTACACACCAGTCCTTTAACACCTGCCTAGGGAGCTTGGCTTCTGCTCTTTCCTTTGACCACCAGGTAGCTGTCTTGATAGGGTTCCCAGCCTTCACTGCCCAGCTTCATTAATCCACCTTGTACACTTGTGCAAGGTCTAAGCAGGGAGTTAACTCCCTCCACATAGTATTCAGACAGGGCCTGTGTAAGCCGCTGTATGGAACTCCAATGAAACAGGAGGCTGTGCTGAGACAGTAGAGCTGTACTGGATGCTACTTCTGTTTGTGTGTGCGGGCTGTGGCTGTTCAATAAGACAAGAGAGCTGTGAAAAAGTAATGCAGCAAACAAGGTTTGTTAGAGTGTTGAAATGCTACTTGAACTGAATCTACTGTACATGCATATTTGAGCTTATAAATGAAATTCTGGTAAGATGATCAGCAAATGTAAAAATATAACCTTCAATTAATATAAAACCTGTCAACTTCAGCAAGATGCAACAGGAAAATTCTGCCTTCAGACAGGTAAGTTTTGTGCCAACTTAGGCCATGTCTACACTAGCAAGCTCACAGCGGCACAACTGTACCAATGCAGCTGCACCACTGTAAGATTTCCTGTGTAGCCACTCTATGCTGATGGGAAAGTTCTCTCCTGTCAACCACCCTCAATGAGCAGCGGTAGCTATGTCAGGGGGAGATCCTGCCAACATAGCACTGTCCACATGGGTGCTTCTATTGGTGCAACTTATGTCACTTAGAGGTGTGTTTTTTCACACCCCTGCATGTCAGACGTTATACCCACAAAAATGGTAGTGCAGACATAGCCTTAGGCAAGGTCTACGCCACAAAGTTTTGTTGGCATAATTATGTCAGTCAGGTGCATGAAAAAACCCACATCCCTGATTGACACGACTGTGCTGGCAAAAAACACCATGTAGACACAGCTGTACCAGCAAAAGAGTCATTTTGCCAATAGAGATTATATTTTCGAGGGGCTGGTATAACTATCCTGTCAGAATAACTCCTTTTGCCATTATAAGCTGCATCTCCGCTAGAAGGCTCTGTTGGTATAAGTGTGTCTGTTGTAGTGTGCAATCCCAGTAAAATCAATAGGGATTGTCTGAGGTGTATGCTACTGCAGAATTTGGCCCCAAGGGTCTAATTCTCACCAAGAAGAGCAGGGAAAATCAGAGTTATGGCAGTTGCTCTGTTCCTGCCCTTCCTCCCACCTCCTAATGTGTAACAGATATAATGATATTGACCTGTCTTTGTAAAGAACTTTGACATCTATTGTTAAAATAGTCTTATTATGTAGTACCTTGGAATAACAATGGTTAGCAAGTGTTGCTAGATCTATGGAAATCTCGGTATATAAGACCTATTGCTAAATCTTATAGCTTTTAGTTCTTGAATATTCATATTAGAGAAATGATGGTGCACCAGAATTTAGGTCAATAGGAGCACTTATATGGACAGATGAGTGTCCCAATTAATCAGATATGAGTGATAACAGAAGTTGAGATTTTTCTTCTAAAGGAAACCTCAGGAAATATTAAGTGGACAACATGAACACAAATTGATAGGAAATCATACAGATTTATGAATGTTACTGTCTATGCACTTTAATTACAGTGGTATTTAAAATGAACAGAAATGGCACTTCGATTGCACTGTAACTGCACTTTTGTTATTTTTATTTGATTATATTAGTAAGCAGAAAAAGCTGTGCTGTGTTGTATGAGACCAATTCATGCACTTAGACATTTAAGAAATTGAATGTAAAGAATAATTTCAGAGCTTCATCATTATCAGCTATGCTGAAAATTGATCCTTAATTCTATCTCAGTGTCACATAAAATTGCAACTTCTCAGCCATCTCTGTTATCTGAGCAAATTCTCAACAATGTCCCAGTAACACAGACTTCTCAGGCACCTCCTAGTTTTAAGCAGACATCTCTATTATACAGGTCATGATTATGTGGCGTGGAGTGTATATGCAAACCTGACTTGTGCAAAATGCTACCATAATCTTATTCAGCTACCTACAGCTGGGTTCTTATACCTGTTCCTGAAGTATCTGATGCTGGCCACTGTCACAGCTATGACACTGGACCAGATGCACCTCAAGTCTGATCTAGTTTGGTGATTCCTATGTTCCTAAACAACTATTTTGGCATGGGGGTAAAACTGGGAATTACCATTATTTCTGAATTTTCATAGAGGTTTTTAGTTCACCTAATATTGACTCTACTGATTTTTGTGTAGCGCTAATTTTTAAAGCAGAATATCAACTTACAGTGAATGTACAGTAAAATACGTCTTTAGAACCACTATCTCTGGGGACCACCAAATCACCTTAAATATAGACTAATGTATGAGAGGTACCTGTTCTGGGATAGGACACCAGGCCCTTATTTTGCAATGTGCTTAAGCATATGTCTAACTTTAAGCAAATGAGTCGTAACATTGATTTCAGTGGAGCTATTCACGTGCTTAAACATGTTGCTGGATCGGGTCCATACCTTCTGACCTGATTTATGCAGGTAGATTTTCAGGAATTGCCTGTCTGAAATATTGTTTTGGTGGGACACAGGTTCAGAATCCCTTTATTTTCAGTACCCCACAGCCTTCTCTTCTCTCTAATGGCTAAGTGCAAACATTTTCATTTAGTCTGTCCTGTGCTCTAATGGCAGCATGTGTGAACTACCCATCTTCCCAATACGATTTTAAAAACCTGTTTTCATCCCAATGGCGCCTTACTTGACTGAAGCTGTTAGTCCCAAAGTTCTGTGGGAACTGGGTGAGTCAGGAGGGGCTCGGTGTTTTGGGTCTCTCTTTAAATATCACTATACTTACTGATTTGCTGCTATCCGTGTCATTTTTATTAGTTCCTCACTGTTGAGTGTTATTCCAGATATGCTTGTTAAATTGGCAATGAGTGACACTTATTACAGGTATTCTAGGACCCACTGTCATCTGAGAACTACTAGGGCCTGACAAATAATGGTCCTTTCCGTATGCTTCCACCTACCCAATCCCTCTTTCCATTGATAGAAAATGAGTATTGTCTAACATGATCAGAGCAGATACCTATCAGATATTCCATCCTTAATGTAACTGAAGGAGCATGATGGACTGCCATTATTATTATATCAAGTCTACAGGTCATCCAGACACAATGCAACGTCAGTGGAACTATAACAAGTTATCAGCTTCCTTTTGCAGCACAGATACAATCTTGATGGTGTTTCTAATGCACAGTGCTGTCAATGTTTTTTAAAGTTAAATAACTCCTACTTATGAAGGTGTTCCTCATGTTTCAGATGAATGTGGAGAATCCTGATAGATTTTTCCAACTTTACATTTCTGTCCCCTGAAGCTCTACGCTGAAAGTACCAGACTCCAGAACAGTGGAACTCAATGAGTCTCCCTTTGCAGACAGACAGGGAGAAACATGGAGAAAGTAGTGGGTGACAGGAACAAAGGGAGCTGGTGTTAATGTCTCTTTCCTGATTGTTTATCTTTTGCCACAAGAGTCTCACCACCTTCCACTCTGAGAGCAAAGCACTTTTCTTTGACCTTTCTTTATCTAACACAAACACGTACCAATATGTACATTTAAAAAACCCCAACCCTGCTAATACAAGACATTCTGTTGCATGCATCTCCCTCTGGGGAGAGGATAGGAGAACAAACACATAATGCATCATCACATTGCTTAATGTACTACTGGAGTGTTTTTGATACTACAGTGATTAGCTCTGAAAGTTGCTTTTTCCTGAAAAAAATGCCTTCTGAAAGAGAACCGTATGCCTGTGGTGAAGGACACCGTACATCACTGCCTAACAATACTTTCCCCCACATCTCTTTTTAAAATGACAAACTTGCGTTTAGGAAAAGGAAATTTACTGCGGCTTTTTTGGGCAGATGGTGATAAGCGTGAGTTAGCATTTGTAAGCTTATAAGCACATATGGTTTTGTACATATCAATTAAGGCAGTTGGCTAATCACTCGAATATCATTACTGATTCATCTGTATTCCTTCAAATAGACACTTACACTCAGCTGCTGATTTTTATAGGTATGGACTGGGTTGTACAATTTTCTTTATCACCATTTTTAGTCAATAACATTCCATTGGCACCGAAAGACTTAAAAGGGTACATTTCAGAACTGTGTGGGCAATCCATTTGGCCAAAGCCTTATGTGTAAGGCACGCATATACAATATTTGTGCATGTGGAAAAAAGGTGGTTTCTTTTTAAAGGCTGCGCTAGTCATACAGTGGGCTGAGTGACGACAGCAGTATGTCTGTGCACACAGGAAATACATGCCGATTCATGCATGCACTCACCATTCTGAGTCTACTGTATATTGTGATGCTCAAGCCCATACCTGGCTTGTGCATTCTCTGTGAATTAAACCACGGAGGTTATCACTGTATTATAATCTACAAAATCCTTTACAAATACTAACTGGTAAATCCTTACAATATCCCTGTGCTTATGACTTGGCCTCTTTTTATAGTTTGGAGGTTGAGGACAGAATTTTCATGCTTGAGGAGAGATTTTCAGAGGTACAAATGGCAGTTAAGTGCCAACGTCTATTGAAAGTCAATGGGAGTTAAGCACCTAACTGCCACTGGTACCTTAAAATCCCTTGCTGCTGAAAGCTAGGCAACAAAATTCATATTTAGGCACCTGAATAAGTAACTCAAGTCCCTTCAGGAGACTGTAAGCATCCATAATTCTGGGAGTTTTGTGTCTTTGGAAGCTTTGAAAATTGAGTCTTGTTTAGGTGCCTGGATCATCATATTTTATGGTAAAACGTTGGAATCTGGGAGATTTCTCCACAAGGCTCTCCTTCAAGGAGAAACAATCCCTTCCTGATCATTCGGCCAGAGGAGTAGTAGGTTTTCCCTTCTCTGCAGAATAGATGGTAGGACTTGAAAACGCTGGCTCCAAGACCACACAGCCAGTTTTATGACTGAACTGAAAATAGATCCCAGCTCATTTCCTAGTGTTGGGCTCAGGCCACCAGATTATATCACGCTTTGATCTACATAAGCACTTTAAAAAAAAATCATTTAAACTCAGTGTTCGTTGGTATTTAGTTTCCTTGCAAGTTATAGACCAGATTAACAGAAGTAATTGACCCATTTAAGAGAACACTGATTTTTTTTACGTGTTCAAAAAACGTTTTCAGCTTTTGTCTTAAAATTACTTCTAAAACCGGGCCTGTATCTTTAGAGTCTACTATTTTTGAGCTAAATGAAGGGAATGAAATGCCTTTTTCTCCCCAAAATGATTTCTAATTTCGAGGTTGAACACAGCTGTCTACAGTGATAAAATTTATAGTTCCCAGAAGAGACACAAAACTAGCAAGGTCATAAAATTCACGTATGGCTTGCTCTCCCAGCTGTAGATCCAAAAGAAAACAAATATATATTATTTCTCCATGGAATATCATTTATAAACTATTGCTATCTGAAATATTAAGCCAGCTACTTGAAAGGTATAGGATACTATTTTTAGCATCAGAGGCAACACATGAAACCTGTGTGTGACTTTCCATAACCCCTCAGAGAATTTCATAATGGTCTCTGCATTATAGCTTTATCTAACTCAGAAAGGAATTGCTACTCCTTTGAACCTGCCTGAAATGAAATGTTACCATCAACTGTTTACAGAATTTCTTTCTTTCTTAATACAAACCCATCTTAGAAGAGCAAAAGTGAATGGCTAATGTTCCTCCTACTTTTATGTATTCCCTTTACATTTCTTAATTTTGTCAGTCCTGTAATGTGTGTAAATCTTTGTTGGTAGAATGGGCCCCAATCTGTACGGTGCACTGTGGCATACTCTCAATTCTCCCTGAGCCCTGTAGAAACTGAAGGTACTGAACACTTTAGAGTTTGGAACCAGTAGCAACAGCATGCACAGCTTTCCACTGACAACTGCAAATGCAAAACCAAAATGGGACCTACCTTCTTTGTTCAGATCACTGCTTGTTGGAAAATGGGGTTCTTTTTTGTGGAAAAAATTTCAATTAAAGTGAGAAATTTTGTGTTTAGTCAAAACTTTTTGTTACTCACATGCTTTAAACGGCATTGTTTGACATTATTTCTCCCAGGGAGGAAAAGAGAAGCAATGGAGAGGAGGTATGGCTCTGAGCTGGATACCAGGTCTTTGCACACCTGCAGAAAGCAGATCAGAGCAGTTCAGCAGTCCAGAAACATCCAGAACAGGGCATAGCAGTAATAGACATGTCTGATTGCTGTTTCTGAGGCTGCATAGGAAGTTTTCATGGTTGGCAAGTCACCTGGTAGATCACATGTCAGCCACCCTCTGAGAGCTAAGCCAGTCAGAGTGCAAGGTAGGTGGGAGGTGGGAGAACATTATAAATACTAGCATTAAAGGTTTGTGGGCTCAGTAGTTGACTGATGCAGGACAAAGAGATGTGTCTGCCATGAGGGCTGGGTCCTAATCTGAGTACCACTTTGGATACAGGTCAGTGCCCCTCTAGCTTTATTTACAGGGAAACCCTGCATTAGGATAATGGTTGGTCCACAGGGGTGTATTTTATGGACACAGAGGGAGAGCTGGAGGTGGGGTGGGGTGGAGGGGAAACATTTGTTATCCCTGCAAGCTACAGAGCTGGTGGTGCTTACCTTTAGCTCTCGGCTAGTTGCTGTGAACTTGGATTCTGTTGCAGCGAAAGGAAGAAGACTGGGGGAATGCTTACTGAGGGGAGGGTTTGTGAATTCTTGCCTGGTTTAGCATGGCTTATGAGGAGAAGATGGTGCCCTATAGACTGAGAGCCTTATGAAGATCCAGTAAAGGGATATTTAATATGTAGATCCCAATCTTTGCACCACTTTGGATACAGCCTACAGATTTCTGTTTCGCTAGCAACTGAGAGGCCCAGTCAGCTATTAACTCCAGGGCTGGAAAGCTGGTAGCTGTGGAGACCCCGAGATTGTTTGCTGACAGGGTTGTTAAGTGTTGGCAAAGACTGAGATGGTGCCATTTCTCAAGGGCCAATAAGTCACTTATTCAGGTGCCTAAATATGAATTTTGGTGACTAACTTTAGGCAGCAAGTGATTGTTTCTCTTGAACAAGTGACCATTTCTCAAGCTCAGAAGAATTTAGGCAACACACACTATGTATGATGGTCACACTAAAAAGACTGAGAAATCGTCTCTGAGAGCAGAATGTGTTCTGATGTATGCACTGAAGTATAGAAAATGTTGTGTTGAAACCTTAACATTTGAACATTGGGTCATGTATTTAGGTGCCTGGATCATCTCCTTTTGTGGTAAAACTTACTGGAATCTGGTAGAAGATTTCTCCGCAAGGCTGTCCTTCAAGGATTAATGATCCCTTCCTGATCATTCGGCCAGGCGAGCGTACGTTTGCTCCTCCCCACAGAATAGATAGTAGGGGTTGCCCTCATGCCTAGTGTTAGGCATCCAGGTTTGAAAATTATGGCCATAAGGCCTCACAGCTAGTTGGCGCTTCTTTCCTAGACTTGTGCTCAGACCGCCAGATCATATTGCTCTTTTCTCTATATAAGCACAATTTTTTATACATTTAAACTCAATGTTCATTGATATTTAGTGTCTTTGCAAGTTATAGACCAGATTAATAGAAGTAATAGATGCTTTTACAAGAACACTGATTTTTTTTTACATGTTCAAAAAAAATTGCTTGCTTTTGTCTTCAGATTATTTCTAAAACAGTAAAACAAACATTTAATGTGCACAAAACCATTGTAAATAGTATTGGGAATATTACTAATAATTCTTAAACAAAGATATTAAACAGTATATGTACTTGTGTGCCTTATAGAGATTGTCCCCTTTTTGTTTCTGTCATAAACACTTCACATTTGGGGAAGGAGGAGGAAGTGTGTGTGATATACAATTTTAGTATAAATGCTGGGGAGATTGGGTTAGTGGTCACAGGGCAGGTGAGGTGCATAAGTACAATTCTGAAATGGTGCTGCATTTGATCATGTGACTTTCATCTCTGTATGTGGTATATCTGCATCTAGCTACAGATATGGGTGCGTTTGTGAACATTTTTCTGCAATATACAGGCTCTCACACTTAGTTTGCAGTTATAAGATGCACATCTGATGCACACATTTTTGAAAATTTAGCCTAATGTTCTTAAAAACAAATCCACTGGTTCTAGTCTCCCAAATAATTTGAAATCAGTTCTTCACACTGGCACATGTGATAAATAATGTACATCTAAGCCTTCAAAGAAAGGAAAAAAACCACATGGAATTATGCCAATTTACACCTGCTGAGACTCTGACCTGCTGTTTTAAAGCAGACAAATGAACAGAATGTATTGTATTACTGTGGGACAATGAATATTACTATGATGACAGACCTTACTGATTCCATGACTGCATATTGTTAAAATAAGTCACTGAAAGTGCCTCAGGCAACAGAAAACACAATCCGAAAGCTCCGTGTAAAGTATCCCATTGAAAAATCCCATTGCTGATAGTGTTTTCTGATGGTGGTGGTCCATAGCCATACTTCTGATTATGTGCTGCTTCCCAAATGCTGAACATGAAGTACTGGGTTAGACACTTCTCCATATTGTCTGTCCCTGAAGCTTGGCAAGTCAGTCAGACTCACTTGACTCATCAAACACGTAGTCTTCTCATGTTGGAAATTCCAACTGGGACGCTCATGTGGGGCAAAATCCAGGCTCTCCGTGAAAGGTCCATGACATTTCTTGAAAAAACTTCAGAGATAAAATCACTGCATTGGGCATTATATGGCTAATGTATGTTTCATGCTCAGGGTGTGCTCAGACCTCAGGGTACCACACAAAGCACTTGAGCTTTGTTCTTTCTCATTATTACCGTGGTGTCTTCAGAATCCCTCAGTAAGTTTTATATTATAATTCTGTTAGCTAGCGCTAATATATATATATAGGAATATATATTTATATGTAGGAAACTGAACCCTTGTAAACATTCTATTTTCAGGAGCCTCCTTTGTCTCTTCTCAGGAAAAAATTCCTTTCAAATTAAAATCTGACTCAGGTCTTTCATTGGCAGTGAATTTTATCACTGCAGCCATTTTGATTAGGACAGGTACACAATAAAACATGTTTTGGCAGGTTCAGATGTTCCTTGTCCTTTTATAACTCAAACCCCTTTGGTCCTAGAAAACCAGGCTTGCTGAGTTGTATCTTTGGTCTGTGTGTATTTACCGTGTTTGCAAAAAGAACCCAACAAATTAATACAAATAACCAAGATTGTATCGTTTTTAAATTCCATTTCCTTCACGTTCATTATGGGAGAAGATGTTGGATTGAATTACTTTAGTTGAAAGGAAGACATTGCAATTATGTTATTTCTGTTATACCAAATGACTCAGAGATGATCTCCTTTGCATTCTGGTGGGTTTAGGCCACATTTCAGGAAATCACTTAAATGCAAATTCTAGCCCTGTTCAGCAAAACACTTTCGACATGAGCTTAAACTTCATTCACTGTAATGGGACGTAAGCATATGCTTAAAGTTAAGCATGTACTTTGCTGAATAGGGATGGATTTAAGCATGTGCTTATGTATTTTGCTGCATTGGAGTCTTGGAGGCTCCAGCCGGTCAGAAACTGTTTTGTCTATATAAGTAATTCTGTCTTAACAGTTGATTTAACTTCCATAAATAGGGTGGCTTCTTACTTTTAAAAAAAAGTTTCCATCAGAATAAAGGTCAGTCATTCACTGCTTTGATTTTTCTTGTACAGATTCCACCTAGTATAATGTCTAATGAAAAGAAATTCAATTTAACCTTTTAAAATTACTTTTTGGATCTCAAAAAATGTCATGCTGCTCTTTCTTTGAAGCACTGTCATCTTCAAAACCTCCAATATCCTATCTCTGCTGCATAATCTATCTTTAAAAGTTGTCCATAAGAATCTTCCTTCCTTCATGCACTTTGCTGGCATTTCAAAAACATTTATTGAGCTCTAAGTAGATCTTGCTGCTATTTGTGTTATGATTTGGCTAATTTATAACTCACCTACCTCTTTGCCTGTCCATATCACTCTGCTGCCTAAGTTGGTGGTGATATATTTTCCGTACAGATCATATAACTTCAAGGAGAACAGGTGCTACAAATAAAAGAAATTGGCTTTCAGAAAAGCATTTCACTTCTCCCCTTGGTAATACACTTTCAGTCTCTTGTGGTTTTGCTGCTTGAAGTTTTAAGGGAATTGCGTTCACTTTTTGGTCACTGTAGATTAACAAGTTTATAGCAGGTTGTGCTGATAGAATAAATGAGGTCTGAGATGGAGCATCCAGCTTCTAGGCTTTGCTGGGAGTGGATGTGGCTGCTACCATTAATCTGATCAGTATTTTTCCTCAGTCTTTCTCCTCCTGGCTGTTTTCTGGGGTCTCTTCATTAAACATAACTCTAACCGAAATTGCAGCATCCTCTCTCATTTCTTCTGAAAAACTGTAGTACTTATTTTTACAATAACACCTTGACTAAATAAATATTGACTAAACTATATACAGAGAGCCAAATCCTAGTCAATAGAGCCACACTGATTTAAACCAGCTGACAATCTGGCCCTATATCATACACAGTGATGCAGCATAAAGGTTTTATTGGTATTGGTTTTGGTTTGGGATGGCTTCATTTTTCATGGGTATCGAAGCAAGAAGTGAGTTATGAATGTTATTCCAAATAAGTGTTGGCAAAACCTTAATGCTAGGCTCCCCACGTATTCTGTATTGCCTTGTATGTTGCAGAAAAAACTATTTTAGCAGGGTGTAGCAGCTAGTGCTCTAGGTACTGCTTTCATGGCCCCCAGACACATTGTACCTGCCTCAGTCCTCCAGAGAGACAGCCTCTCATTGCTGCTGTTGGAGTGTTAAGTTTCATACTCCTCTAATGCAGGAGAGGCTATAAAAGGCACACTATAGGCCACAAACTCCCTCATCTTTATCTGCTTTTTTGTGACAGGAGCTGGCAGTGATATTATCGTAGCTAGCTGACAAAGCATGTCTTTCTAAGCCTCTGTTTTCAGGGTCGTCTAACGGTACGCAAAAAAGCAAAGGAAAAAAAATTACTAACTGGTTTCTCTTGTTTGTTCACAGGTGAATTTTGAGGGAAGAGAGGTGAGAATCCATGTGATTGTTTGTGCGTTAGCCAAGTAGAAATAGAATTATCGACTGCTTTCAAAGATCCGGCAACACTATTTGAGTCTGTATCCTTCTGCAACCTGCAGTGATAAATCCCACAGCCTGACTACAGGCTGTAGAAGGAACAGCTTGCTCTGATGTGCTCTGAATTTACATGCCATTGACTGACCCCTAGTTCTCATCTGACGGGGCGGTGTGTGATTTACGTGTGATTCCTCATTTGCTCTCACAAACCCTTGAGCATCATCATGAGAACATCTGTGCCTCCTGTGGCTCTGCCAAGCACGGCACATCTCACACCACATTCACACATTCCCTTTTGGTGCGTCACTCTCCCACCTACCAGCTGTGCTCTTCCACACAGCTGGGGGGAGGGAAGCCAAGGGGAATGGGAGCAGACCTTAAGATTTGTATGTTGTGGGACGAGAGGAGAAGCGCGGCTGCTTCTCTCCATGCTACATGGTCATAGTCCACGCCTGCTCCTTTCCCTGAAAAGGGAGCAGTAGCTCGAAGCCTGATGAAGGTGTCCCTCCCCCATTTCCAAATCGACGAGCTGTCCACTGGCCCCACGCATCTCCAACTCCTGTTCCTATCCCCCCTCCCAATTTCCCACTGCCCTGGGACCCGGACCTTGACCCTGCCCTCCCAGCAGAGGCCAAATACTCCTGTCCCCCTGGCTCCTGTTCTTGCCCGCCTCCCCACTGCTCCTGTCCCCAAACCTCTCACCAATCACTGCTCATTTCCCTCCTGAAATCCCCATTCTCCAGGCGCCTAGCCCCTGGCCTCCCTGTCCCACCACCCCTTGCTCAGGCTCTGTGAATTCCGAGCTCCAGCTTGTTCTGTGCTTGCCACCCCCAACTGTTCCTAATCCCACCAATTCCTGGCTGCCCCCACATCAGACTGCTGCTCTCCCACACCGCTCATTAGCCCTGAGGCTGCTCTATGTTGTTCCTCAGAACCAGACTGGCACCTGGCAGCTGGAGCATCAGGAGTGCATAGAGCTGCCTTTCAGGCACGTTTGCTGCCTTTTTCCTTTAACTATCCTGAGTACCAAACTTCAAACTGGTCCTGAGGACTGGGTCTAATGTGTAACTTAAAGCATCACTTACATCACCACTGAGTTTGTCCCAGAGACTTCCAAGAAAACTGTTGCCTACTCCGGGCTTCATCTGGCATAAACAGTTCATTTGTGAATGCAGAGCTTCTGAGTATGCTTAACTACCAGCATGGAAAAGGGGATTACAAACTGTAAATATTGTAATCCCCTTTTTCATGCTGGTAAAGTGCCTTGAGATCATCATATTGGTAGAGTCCTGTGCGGATACCAAAATTGGATCTTTGATCCACAAACATGGATATCTGCAGATTTGCAGGGTTCTGCAGATGGAAGGCTCCCATATAAGGTCAAAGGATTAATATTTATTTATTACTGTGTTTCCTGGGCCTTTCAAGCTTGATGGGTCCTTGCCAAATTTAAGGGTCCAAATTTTACTGGCATATTTAATCCCTATTTTACCTGACATCTTTGTGGATGCATCAGTCAAGAATCAGGAGAATTGAGCTTTACAAAAAGAAATTGGCACTTATTATATATCCTAGATTAGCTCATTCAGTTTTGCTGTTTTATTCATTGAATTTCCAGTATCCTGATGAGGATCATTAGTTTCTGAAATGAAACAGTTTAATGAAGCTTATCTGGACTGTCCTTCTAAGTACTCAGGCAACTTTGCCAAATTAGGAAGGTAAAATCACTTCTGTGTTTGTACTTATTAAACATGGCAACGTTGCTTGATAAGACTGACAATATTGCATCAAGGGCTCTTGCATTTGTGTCCTACTGACTCACAGTTCCAGTTTTCCCTTGAGAAGGTGGGCTGTGAGACTGAATCACACTGGTTAAACCTGGCATACAGGAAGTTGAATAGTAAAACCATCTGCCTGACAGGTGTGTCAGTTGCTATCCTGATGAAGCTAAAAGTATCTGACAATTAATCACCTTCATAAGTTGTACCTTAAAATAACCAATTCTATTCTTCCGGTTAAGAAAAGCTGCACATTTCTGCTCAGCCCACCAGCATGAAAGTTGAAACGGTAAAGAGTTCCTCTCACCATGAATAAACTGTGACATGTAACAAATGAAAATAAAGGGCCTGATTCCCCATAGCCTTGTACCTTATGTAACCATATACAGCTATACCACGGTGGTGTAAAACATGCCATGGTAGAATTTTATACCCATTGTCCACAGGTGTACAGGATTAAAGCTGGTGCAGCCAGTGGAGGACAGGGCCTTCGTTTTCAGCTACAGTTGATAGGCATTTTTGGCCTTAATTTTGGTGGCAGCAATCATGCTAAGAATGTGACATGACTGGGACACTGGGAGGATGGAACAAGGTTGTGTGTAGCCCTGAAGATGGTAACAAATACTTGGAGCTCTTTTTGAACTCAAGTTCTGAAATTACTCAGGTCTCCTCCTAGCCTCTGAATCCAGGCCAGTCCATTGAAATCTTGTATGCTTCTGGGCTTTTCCTTCATATGCATCCAGAGGCCACTGCACAGCTGAAAGAGCCCCAAAATCACGCTAAGTTTCAGTGGAGCGGTTACCTGAGCCCAGCAGGTGGTAGATGTACTGAATCTTACCAAGGAGCCTGATCTAACTTCCACTGATGGCAGTGGAAAGACTCCCATTGGCTTTATTGAGAGATGGATTGGACACAACCTCCAGCTCCTAATGATATCTGGTGGCAGTGCTAGAGTGCTAAAGACACCTGGGAAAACATAGCTTCCCTATGTGAACCCAATAACTTACTCCTCTTACTCCTGTACACATTTCTAATAGGGTAACAACTCAAAGTAGAAGACACTAAACAACTGCACATCTTCCTTTAGTACTTGCTAACTATCATCTTACTATTTACTGAACATTGTCTGTACTCTGCAATGTACAGAATATGGAGGAAGACTTAGCATCTATTCCAAAAACTTTACATCTAAAGACTGTCTTACTACTCCTATTGAGGTCAGTGGGAGTATTTTCACTGCCTTCAGTTGAAGCAGGATTGGGCTACTTTAGATAGACTATTAAGTACAATACGGTACTTGCTTCAGTACAATTGGAAGAAAAAGTGTAATGTTAAAAAAAAAATCCAAGAGTATTTAAGTATAAGCATCTGAAGTCTGATGATGGCCCCTCTTTTTGTGCACAGGTTTTGCACCCAGAAATTGGTCATCTATCTGTACACACACATCAAAATTAGGTATCTGACTGCTTGAAATGGATGTTAAATTGTAGTAAACAGTTCTGCCACTAGGTGGCACTATGTGAAATGTACCTTTTTTAAGGTAACCTCAGCCATACCTGGCAGAAAATTAAAGGATATTATAGTGAACTCATCTCTGGTGTATCTCTCAGGGAAGGAAGCTTTGTAGCCCATCCATATTTGGTACAAGAGCCTAACCTGCAACCTATTGTGTAGAAGATGTATATGACATGGTATCAAAAGTAAACTAGTGACACAGGAGAACAGAAACAGAAGAAGAGCAGCAACAAAGGTTGCAAATAGAAGGAACAAGGCAACAAAGGTAGCAGGATTTATCTCCTCAACATGCCATTCTTCAATGTTGCAGAGAACTTCAGTTTTGATTGTCCATTCTGTGAGGTCTAACTGGAAACAAAATTTTACGAGATTTTGCATTGCAAATAAACTCCACAAGGAAGCTAGAGACATTCAGGTATTTTCTTTAATTTATGCTATGGAGAAGCAGGCAGAACATATCTCTAAATCATTTGGCTTTTCTGAAGACAGTCACAAAGATAACTATGAAAGGGGTTGGGCTATGTTTATGTATATTTTATATGTCTGAGAAATGTGGTTTATGAAAGAGCATGTTTTTTATCAGACAATTCAGGAATTAAGAGAAAACACTGAATCTTTTCTAGGAGCTTTGCATACATTGTGAAAGAACTGTGATTTTCGGGAATGCAAAACATGAAAATATCAGAGACCGGTTAATTATAGATCTTGTAGACAAGAACCTTTCACTGCACCTAGAACAGAAGACAGATTTAACCATAAACACAGATTTCCAAATAGCAAAGCAGTCTGAACCTGTGGAATAGCAAAACAAACTTGACAAACCTAAAAAACAAGAAACTATCTTATAAGCTGTAAAGCTATGCAGCTTGAGTGCTAAAAGTCATTACCATAAAAGCACTAAGGTTATGATGAAAATTCCAGGCAAACTATAGAGCCTTTCAGAATAAATGTACAAGATGTGGAAAATTTCATAGCTCAAGACTTGTGTCCAGCTAAAGGTGAAATATGTAATAAATGTACAAAATATGGACACTTTGGAGCGGTTTGCCATACTAAGGAAGTGAAAACTACAATTACAAATGATCCCAAGCCATTGTTTCTGGGATCTACTGTGTGATGACACACAGCCTGCCTGAAGAGTGAAAATGATTATTCATGGAAAGATTATTGACTCAGGAACAGATATGACCAACATTTCAGAAGGGACTTATAATCACCTTTAGCCCTTCACAGAGCTGAAATCACCTGATGCAGCCTTAATTAGCCCTGGAGATATTCTGAATTGCATGGGCTGCAGAAATGGTTTACAAAGACAAAAGCTTTGCATTCAGAGTGCATATGATCAAGACCAACAACCTTTTCATCTTCAGCATGGTAGCCATGGTGGGCCGTATGAGAGAGGTGGAAGAACTCAATGGAGGATTTGATGATGTCTGACTTCTCCAAGAAGATCCAGTACAAATAACCTCAGAGACAATACTGAACCATAAGGAATAACAACTGTGCCAGGCAGACCATGGAAGAGACTAGCTGCAGATTTATGCGAATTCAGAGGACATCATTAGCTGATCAGACTGGACTGTTTCTGCAGGTATAGAAATAATGTATTTGAAAGACATAACACGTTGCAATGTTACTGAGACACTAAAGAGCGTTTTGCTCTGTTCAACATTTCAGAATAACTAGTGACAGACAAAGCACCACAATTAATTGCAGCAGAATTTAAATCATTCCAAACAAAATGATTTTTGATAATATTACTAGCACCTCACTTTACCCACAAGCAAATGGAGAGGCTGTACAGACAGTTAAGAAAATTCTAAAGCAGGAAGGTCCATTTATTGCTCTTCTAAGTTACAGATCAGCTACCAACAGCTACTGGATACAGTCCAGCACATCTCTCAATGGGAATACCACTCAGAACTATTGTTCCAACTTTGGAAAAGAATCTCTCTCCCAAGTGGCCAGACACCAAGAAGGTAGCCAAATCATATAAAAAGGCAAAAAGAGCATATGAATACTTTTTATAAATGACGTCACTCCGTTAGGGAACTGCTACATCTAGAACCTGGTGACTGTGTCTGTCAAACTGGATGGAGAAAAAGGATAGAAAACTCCAACTGTCGTAAAGAAAAAGAATTCAGTGCTCACTTCACATGTGATCGTGCCTGACAATGGAGAGTTCAAAAATACCCCACCAACATCTACAATTTGTTCCTCAGAAAGAACAGTGAACAGAGCAAATTCTACAGATGGCAGATGCAGAACAAGAGGAAGACTCAGATTCCAAACTTACCACAGACAATTGTTGCAACTAATGGACAGCCAGATGACCAAGTTGTTATGCATTTGTGTTGTGTAATTAGAAAAGCAGTATGATTCAGAGACACTTAGTAGACTAATACCTACTGAACTTAAAAGATAGCATGATAGTGTACATTTTGTGAATAGTTGGAATGAAGAACTTAAAGAGGGAGATGTAATGGAATGTTAAACTGTGCAGTTCTGTTCAACCACTAGGTGGTGATGTATGCAACTTCTTATTTAAGCTAACATCAGCCATACCTGGCAGAACATTAAATGATCTTCTAATGAATATATCTCTGGTTTATCTCTCTGGGAAGGAAGCTCTGTAGCTGTTCCATATCTGGTACAAGAGCCTAATCTGCAACCTACCATGTGTAAATTGCACCTGATTCTGCTGACATTTGTAACCCTGACTAATTAGTGGTCCAATAACGCAGGTAAACTTTTTTATGTGAACTTTTGAAAGTGGACAACTGATTGAGGTTCACTTGAAAATCAGGCTCTAAAGTGCTAATTCCTAAACCAGCATGTACTGTAGGGTGGAATCTTGTTGACAGTCTCTCTAAGGGTGGAACTTCTTTCAGTATTCTGATTACTGGGCTCTGACATATTTTTCAGTAAATCATTAATGCACTTTGCAGCTGTCAAAGAAAATTATTTTTTGTACACTGTCATATGGAATTCCTTTGACGATACTGTACTTGTGTGAGCCTTTCCAAAAAGAAAAAGCAGAACTGACAAGGGATCACTCATGTTACCCTCAGATTTAGAGAAGGAAAAGAACTTTTAGATCATCTAGGCCCTCTATCTGCTACTCTAGGGTTGACCACTGGTCTCCAGTCTAGTTTTAAATGTCTCAAGCGATGGGGTTTTCACCTCATCCCTTGGGAAGATTATTCCACAGAATGACAGACTTCACCGTCAGGTAGCTTTTCTTGATATCCAGCCTAAATTCTTTTTCTCTCTCTCAGTTTAATCTCATAACACCTAGTTCTATTGCTCCTTACCATGCTAAACAGTCTCCTTCATAAGTGGTACCTTTCAAATACTTGTAGAGTTTTGGCACCTCCTTAGTCACCATTTTGCTAAGCTAGATGTATTGAACTTGACTAACTTTTCTTTGGAAGACAACCGCAGTTGGTGTAAATTGGGATTGCTGTGCCAAAATCAATGAAGTAGCAGCTGACGCTCTGACACCACTTCCTCACCACTTTTGTTGCTCCTCCTCTTCTCTGGACTCCTTACAATTTATCAACACCTCTTCTGATAAGTAATTGGGCAGAAATAACAAAGCGTTGTTTTATCAACATCGTCGATCTGTTTGTGCTTTTATAACATGTTGATCTCTGTCGTATTCTATGTGGGGAGAGCTTTCAGGACTAACCCTATTAAAGTCCTACCCCCTTGTCATTGCCTGTCCTCTGACAAGGTGTCTCTACATATGCAGCCCCAAACTGGATTATCCTTTTTTGCTACTGAATCATGTCTCCCATCCACCATCACTTCTTTGTTTCTTGTAGCACTTCCGTCTCATTGTGTTGCCTCTCATGGGGTATTTTTATTATGGATGATTGTATTATTTCAAACTGAATCTCACCATGATTTTTCTGCCCATGTTTCTGTTCTTCCTAGGGTCCTTTTGCATTATTTCTCTGCCCTGATTGGTATTTGCAGCTTTTTCTAATTTAGGGCTAGATTATGCTAATTAGGCCCTGCCGTAAGAAAGGAGGAATGCAGAGCTGCACTGCACCAGGGGGGAGCAATTGTGCCTCTGGATAACATTGAATCTAAGAGTTGAGCAGATTCACGAAAGGACTAGCCATGTATAATGTGAACACCCAGCTGCCTCTCGTGTAAAGCAAGAGGTTGGAACAAGAGCACTCCAGCCCTTTATTTGCAATGTACTCACATGCGAGAGGTTTGGCAAATACTAACCATACCGCCCCTGTAGATCGTCCTCGACTGAGTAGGGTATTCAGAACGGAAAACGTTTTAAGAAGCCCATACCAAATTCTTGGTTTCCTCAGTGAAATCCTCTTGGTTCAATGAAGGTATCCTAGCATGCATAGTTCTTTGATGTCACAAATGCCTTGGAGCTCATTATGGCTTGCGACAACACTTGTAGTGCTTTTGATGTGACATTGCATGGAATTATCTTCAGTGAACCAGGAAATACCAAAAAGGTTTGACTACACTGGGAAAATGAGTTGTGTGCTTTTTAAAAATGTAATTACCATGGTTTAATTAACACATTTTTAAAATACCACTTACTAACTAGTGTAGATGAAGACTGGCATGTTTTAAAATTGTGTTAGCTAGTTGTGGTTTAAAAGAAGTGAGGTAAAACATGTTAGTATATTTTAAAACATCATTCAGTTGCCTACTGCAGATAAACCCAGAGCAGGAGGAAAGAGAGTTAGAAAGGTTAGTTAAAGTTTATATCTGTGCTGCATTCTTCTTCCCTAACCTTTAGTCTGCTTAATGGGGATGTTAAGCACAAAACATTGTTTTCCCCTTTTGACCTGAGTGGTGAACCACTACTTGGGGTCTTGTGGGTTGTTTCCTGTAGCAGGAGAAATTGATGATGTAGTCAGGTATTTCTTTGCTGCAATCCTGTTCATTAACAAAGAATTTACAAAATCCTGTTTCACTTAACACAGTAGGAATAAAAAAACAGGAGGCTGGTTTTTTTTGGTCACAGTTCAAAACCCTTTTCATCCAGCACTGTGTCCAAAAAGCACTCTCTTAGCTTTCAGGGTCATGCTACGATGTTTCTCTGGCTGTCCTTAGCTATCTGCTGCTTTCTCTGTCTGCTTCTATGATGTTTCAAGCGCCAACTGTTCTCTGTCTTCCTCTCACATGCACACAGTGCCACCAAAACCCCTCTGTAAATGAATGTAACCCCCAATGAAACACCATCTCTCAAGTAGCTCAACTTCTGACTGACCTTGCATGTGGCCTGTGTTTTGGGTTGTGGCTCCTATCTTGTTCCATACATGAGCTTAATTGCTTCTTATATTTATCCTGAATGAAAGCTGGCTAATATGCCCACCAACTTCAACAATATTTCACCCAATCCCCAGCATAAACAATATTTTTAGTTTGCAGTTCGTTTTTACTACTACTCTCCTAGTAACAAATACACACAATTAAGGTTTACATCTTATTCATCTCCACATGAGACTACAAAGAGACTGCTATCCACACTTGAGAATGCTTACAGTGAATTGTTTATCTCCAGCAGTTTCTTTAGTAAACACTGCAGAGTGTCAGCTGGCAATTTAAAGCTTTATACTTTAGCAACCCACGTTGCCAGTGAAAGCAATCTTTTAAAAAATCGCTTTGCTGGAGTCTTTGCAATTTATTACAGAGTATGGCTTGTGTCATGGCCACCTCCTGCAGACCCACAAGCTGATCACAAATTTCCCAAATTTGGTATTTGGGAAAATGAATTATATTGCCACCAAATAATCTGGGTTTTTTTTCTATCAGCCTAAGGCTGTTGCGCTGATCCTGCTAGAGGATGGTTAGGGTAAGAAGTTGCTTCTCTTGCTTTTAAATTGCTGAACCATCTAGTTATAAGCACCAGACGTAAAGTGAGGGAAACTTACAAAACAATTTTTTAAAAGTCTAACAAAGGAAAATCTGGGGTAAGTATGTACCAAAATCATTGGGGTGAATAAAACAAAAAATGGCTTGTAATGACATGAAACCATATTTTTTAACTTCTGGTAATCTCAAAAAAAAATAGACCTTGAAAATCAGGAACAAAAGACCAAAACGCTCAAGGCTGGGTAACTTCAACTGTGCTTTCACATACGTACTCCATGGATATTTAAAAAAAGTATTCAAAATATTGTGCATCATATGTTTATGTTCAACCTCTTGTTGAGCTTAAAATGATGTTTCATTTGGTTGATTGCATTGTTATAAATCAGCAATATACTAAGCCACAATGGTTTAATGATCAAACCATGTGTTCATGTTTTTATTTCCATCATGAATTTTTGCATGCAAATAAAAAAATCAACGCTTCTGCATCCAAAAATCTCTGAGGCATCCACTTTATTACATCACAAAACGAATTTTTAATGCCCTTATGTTCTGTGAAGCAGAAAAACATAGCAATAAAAAAAATCCACTAAAGTGGCCTTCTTGATAGCTTTGTTGAAGGAGTTTTTTTAAATCTCCAAGGATACTGGCTTCATTTTGATCCTCAAAAAATGAGGGCATGATATACAGTGTGAACTTCAGTTTTTTCTGATAAGGTGGCGTTTATGAGATTCAGATTTTCTACTGAATGAGGTAAAGTCTACATTATGTGACTACATGGAATGTCTTGCTGACTTGCTAAGAAACACATTATATTCCCCTCCTAAGACGCTAACTGATGGCATATCCATTAACTTCTGGTTCAGAACACTAACAGAACGAGAACTGAACAGTGATGATGTCACCTTCCTTTTCAGACCAGCAGATTTGGAGTCATGCTGTAACATCTGCTGTAGTTTTGTTGTCCGACAGCAGCAGCATGAATGCGAGATTACTGGATTACTAATCTGCCTTTCGTTCGTGCTATGAATTTTCAGGGCAGCGCTGAGGTACACCAGCATGAGGGAAGAATTTAGATGTCCCTCGTGAATGTCATGGATGTCACGGTGCTTTTAGGTTCAATGGCCTGTTGGGAGATAATGATTTTCACTGTGATATACAGAAGGGGGCTCAATATGGGCCTCAGCACAAATGCACATTTCAAGTAAATGGCTGGAATCCTGCATCTTGTGCTCATCTGTGTCTGCTGTTGTAGACTCAGGGTTGTAATAGATTGTGTGGTTGCTGCACCTATGCAGCTGTGGGCATGCATCTGGCTGATGAGTTTGCATATTTAGTGAGATAATTACCTGAATAAAGAATGCAGGATCAGGCCCTGAATTTGGTGGACTCAGAGTCTATTTGCAGCATCTGACCAATTATGTATCTCCATATGCAAATAGAGACTGTGGGAGTTACGTACTGTAGACACAACTGCCCATGGGTGCTCATGCATGCCCTGTCAGGTTTTGTTTAATGCACCTATTTCTGGAGCTCCAGTTATACCATTTTAAAAAAAATTTTAATGTGCAGGCACTTGCTGAAGTGTGACCACTTAAAGAGCATCTGGTCTTGCATTGGATTTTGAACTGAACACACATTTTTAACAATTTCCCACTTCTCAGTCTGGACTGGGAAAATGAATAGACCAAGTATTCCATCCTTCCTTCCCATTTTGGAGTTGCCACCTCCTCGTTTCACATAGTACTTACTATGCATTCCAGGCTGGCAATGGAGGTCATAGTAGGTGATCCCAGGCAATTTCTTGCTTCAGAGAACATGTACTGTATTTCATAAAGAAAACCATAGAAGCTCAGTAATAGAAATTGGCTCTTGAGGCCTACTGGAAGTTTGTCTTATTTAAAACCCATTTCCTAATTTAATTTGTTCAATGGACTTCTTATCTGATTTATTTTAGGCATTAATGTGAGTCAAGATCTAACTGGGCAGGTCACTTTGGCTGAAACAACTTGGTTTGTCAGATCTTTGTTTGGACCAATTACGTGGCACAAAGTGGCCTTAATGAACAAGAGGGTCCTGGCCCAAAAGTTGTACTGAAAACAATTGTGTTTTTACTGTACCCAGAGAAAAATCTGTCAAGGAAACTTGATAGAATTAATCAGTGATCACTCTGTCATATGAGCCACGCACAGTAATTCTCACAGAGTATTCCATACTTTAAGCTGTTACAGTCTTGTTCAACACCATTAGCCTATGTGCTAGAAGTGACCGAGATAACCACCCATGAATCTCAGGATGACGAGGGTGGAGCGGGAGGTTCTCTGGATGTAGATCTGGGGGAATTAGCTGGCCCTAGCTAATTAGAACTGAGCAACTAATTCACAACAAATGACTTAGCTGAATTTAGCCTCTTTTCCTTCCTGTGCACTATCCATAAGCAAAGTGCAATTCCCTTGAATGTCTTGGTTATCCAACATGGTTCCACAAATTATTTTGCTGATTCTTTTAACTCTGTGGCTTGACCAAAGCCATTGCTATGTACTGTTTGAGCTGCATTGGCTGGTTCTGATGTGAATCCATCATGTGGCATTGTTTCTGCTTGCTGAATGGATGAGTACACAGGGGCTTCTGGCATTAACATGTGCAGGTGCAAATTTCAAACTTGATTTTCACAAATGCTTTTGCATGGAAGGCCGACATCATCTTCTTTCCATGGACACTTGTGTCAGTAAAACACAGTCATGTGAGTGACTGTTTATGAAAGCCTTCTGGCTGCATTCACCTACCTTTATAACTAGTTAATCCTTCCAGCTCCACCATGGGATAGGCAAATGTTTATCACCACGTAACAGAGAAACCAGCAGTCTGATGGGGCTGTAAAGTAAGCCTAAATTATTACATCATCATTATTATTATTACACCAAGGCCTTCTTCAAGGTAACTTTACATTGCCAGGGTGCAGTAAAGGGACTTTAGTGTAAATGCAAATCACATCCCTCAAATGCAAACACAAGCCACCTGGTGTATAGGTTACACAGGGACCAGGACTGCCAGTATTTGTGATGAGACAGGGAAGTGGTGTAAGAAGAGGCCTAGGAGAAAGTTTTGAGGAGACTGGCTGAGCACAGGGAATATGGGCGGCTCAGGGAGTAGGATTTAATAGTTTTGATACAGTGAAATAACTGGGGGGTTTTTAAGGCTCTTAAGCTGAAAGCTTTTAATGTGCAAGACTGACATATCCGGTTCGCCCAGAGGAAAATCTTTTCAGCAGCAATAAGTGAGATGAGAGATGCTTTCTGATTTGTACACAAGATGGAGGAAGTAAATGCAGCACCTAATACTATAAAAGAACATCGCCCATGCATAAATAAGGGAGCACAACACACAAGCCTTCACAAACTAGTCTGGAACTTAAAAGCTTATGGTTTCCCAAAGATTCTGGTCATCACCATGTATCATGCAGATGGGTTATAAGGCTCAGAGTGCTTGTGTCAGATTCTTAGGTGGTGTAAATTGACACAGCTCAAATGACTTCAGTGAAACTATGTTGTTGTACACTAGAGAAGAGCTTTCATAGAGTTTAAAAAGTTTGGTCCTTAGGTCTTTGCCCACCTCACATGCTACAGTTATTTTCACTGCCCTAGACAGGGCTCTTGAATTTGGGAGGAATAATGGTGGAGATACTCTAGCTGGACAGATCCAGAAAGCATGGAGCCCCTGCAGTTGTGTGGGAAGCAGAAAGATACTGGTGTACTTCACACCTTTGGACTCCCGGAACCCCTCCACACCTGTTATCTTAACCAAAGAATGATGAACCAACACCTCTGTTCCCTGCTCTGCTTCTTAATAAAAACAGAGGTAGTGTATGTGGCATAATAACAGAAAAGCTTTTCAAACATCAACAGAGAAGCAGGGGTAGCTTAGAAGTTTGCCACTGGCCATTTCTTTAGCAGACTGTAGGCCTATCTAAATCCAAAGGAGGCTCATTACATTTGAAAATTGCTGCAGGTTAACTCGACTATTTTTGCAATGAACTGCCTTGCTTCCATCCACACAAGTCTTTTGCTGTGAATTGTCTGGTGTTTTAACTTGCATTATTCATCTCATTTTGGTAGTGATTGTAATAGCCACAGAGGTATATCTCTTCTTAACATTGTGGGAAAAGCGTTAAGCCATCTTTTTACCTGGACTTCAAACTTTAGCTGATAGAATCTATCCTGAGAGCCAGAAAGGTCTACCATAGACATGGTCTTCTCTAAGACAATTGCAGGAAAAGTGCAGAGAGAAGCGTATTCCACTGTACCTGGCTTTTATAGATTGGGCCTTTGACACAGTTGGTCAAAAGCTTTTGACACGGTTAGTCAATCAGGGCTTTTTATGAAGAAGCTTGGTTGTCTGTCTATACTGTTAAACCTTTGAACCTGATGGCATGAAGGAAACTGTAATGTATGAAAACCAAGAGTCTGACTCTCATTTAACATCAATAATGGCGTGAAGCAGGATTGTGTATTAGCTTCCACATTGTTTAACATTTACTTCTCATCCCTCCTTGAACATGCGTTCCATGATGTTTGAGAGGGTGTCTAACTTAGCGCTAGATATGATGGAGATTTGCTTAATATTGCAAGATTCAGAGCTAAGACAAAGGTGAAGGAGATCACCACAAGGGACCTGTTTGCAGATGATGCATCCCTTGTGGTTCACAGTATTGATACCATACAGCATCTTATTACCAAGTTCTCTGATTCATGTAAAATCTTTGGGCTAGTAATAAGCTTGAAGAAGACTGTTATCATGCACCGAGGCTCTTCAGAACCAGTTCCAGAAATCACCTTAGATAGTTCTCATCCGGATTTTGTTGATCAATTTTGCTATCTTAGCTCCACTGTTACCAGCAATGTAGATGTTGATGCTGAGCTCACTAGCGGAATCAGCAAAGCAGCCAGGAACCATGGTCTTTTGCAAGACAGAGCCCGGAAAAATAACAAATTGTCATACTAAAGTATTTGTGAGACATGTATTTTATCCACTCTTCTACAGGGCTCAGAAACATGGATGACTTGTATCAAACATACCAAAAGGCTAAATAGCTTTCATATCAGATGCTTGCGTAATATTCGTCTAATAAAATGGCAAGATAGGGTGACAAATGTGTAAATGTTTAATTGTGCTGGTATGTCATTCATGGGAATGTTGACTCGTAAGAAAAGACTTGGGTAGCTTGGACATGTCAAGCAAATACCAGATTACAGGATCCTGAAGAGTGTGCTGTACTCTGAAACTTGGGAAGGGTCTAGAAAGAGAGGCAGACTGCTGCAGAGATTTTGGGATGCTTGCAAGGATCACTTAATATCCTTTGGAATCTCTGTGGATGATTGGGAAAGGAGTGCAGAATCACACTCTGGTTGGCAGAGTCAACTTGTAGATCGACGTGTCGTGAACGGATCGAGCTTTGTGGTGACAGGCGTCAGAGGAGGAAAGAATCTGCTTCTCCGATTCAGAGCAGGGCTAGTGCGTGGGTGTGCCCTACCTGTGGACAGGATTGTCACTCGTGCATTGGACTCAGCAGCCATGAAAGAGCTCATTGGTGCATGCACAATGCTCTGTAAAGAGTGATGGTGCCATTGGTAGCAGGTTTACTGAGGAGCAGGATGAGTTTTCTGGCAACAAAATATGTGTGAATGCACCCTCATTCTGAAACAACTCTTCAGCTTCTGGCAGGCCTCCTCCTGCTTTCTCATGGTGCTTTGCTAGCTACCTGGGTGAGCCTGTCTGTTTGCCTGTGTGCCCTCTACTGATTTGGGGTGATCTTGACCAGATGTCTTTAGATGCTGGTGCACAGCCAAGTGTGTCCCTTTGTGATTCCAGGTAGTGGTGAGTTCACACACCTGAAGTAAAAAATATTAAACAGCCATTCTTTATGCATCTGCATGGCCCCATGCAGAGGTCCTGGATTTCATTGCCCTCTGGGGAGGGGAGAGTGTCTAGGCCCATCAGATGAGCAGTCACTAATGCCTACAAGCGGCTATCAGAACAAATGAAGGTGAGGCGGCACGACCTGAACCCACTCCAGCACCACCAAACTCTAGCAGGGCTATACGAATGTTAGGGACAATAACAAGGTGTCTGTGAGAGCTCCCATGTCCTGCAGCGATCGTGAAGAATTGGACCATATTTTTGGCAGAGGTACCAGCACTCAACCACGGCATGTTGTGGACTCCACCGAGGACACGACCGCAGATGCCAATCAGGACACTGAGCCAGAAGAGATGGATCCTGAAATCTGGGATCTTGCTGACTCGCTAGACCTGCTGAGCTCTGAGGCAGACACAATGCTGGAGCCCAGCAGCCTCATGAAGCAGAGGCAGAAGACAAACCTGAATCACAGGTGGAGAGACCCAGCCTGGAAAGGGGCCTCTTCCAGCATGCATTATGTGCTATATTATAATACAACCATTCTGGGGGATTTCAACAATGTAATTCTGGGTACTGTTTGTGTGCCACCATGTTGGGTTAGCTTCTCTCTATCTCCTCAGCTTCCCCCCAACCTGGTGCTCAAAATGGAGGCAACGCCAGAGACTTTAAAAACTCCACACCATTTATTTCTCTGATATTTGCAAACACACAAACCATAGCTGAAGTTTACCAGGTCCCACCCCACACCTGTTTACTGCAGTGCTTATTGCTTCCTTTCCCTCCTGATCAATCACCCCCTCTCCCACTTCTAAATGGCAGCACCAGCTGGGTGACAAGTGAGATGGATCAAATGGCAGCTGTCTTTACTGTTGTGACGCATTCAGGGAAAGAAAGCACCAAACACATTTTTTTCTGACTCAGTTTTATTAATACCTTCAGCTTTGAGCACACTGGAGTTGTTCTGAGGTAAATCGCCCAATTCCAACAGACATATCCACAAGGAAAGAAATGTTGAGACATTCATGCCGACCAGCTGGGGGTTACCGCAGAATTGTATTTATTTTGCACTGCTTTTAATGCCGATCGGTGGGTACCAAAAAAGAGACTTTGAGACAAAAGTAGCGCTTTATTTTGGCACGCCAATGGGATGGCAACACAGCCCTCTTTGCATTGCCCATGCACTTGTAGTTCCCTTGCACTCCTGTACCAGCTCTGGATGCACCATCCTGGCAAACAGCAGTGCAGGGTATCTTCCTGGTTTGCCCATTGCCTTTTTGTACAAGATCTCTCTCTGCCTTATGGAGACACGTCAGGTAACAACCTCCAATATTAGGACAGCTTTCAGAGATGTACATGCAATTACTAGCCTGCCTCTGCTGATCTCCACTCCTCCCACTTCCCCTGCCACCAACCCCCAGCCTATTGGCATCTTGCAGAGATAAACCTGCAATTAATGGCCTGTTCTTGCTGGCCCGCTTCCCCCTGTCCGCCTGACACCGGCAGCCTGTATAGGTGCATGTGTAGTTGTAAATAAGGCACAACTCCAGAGCAGTAGGCTGGGCGTGCCCAGAATGACAGGAGTGATCACAACACCATTAATGCCCATAATCTTGGGAGAAAAATTCCATTTCTCAATGCAGGAAACAGGCCTGAGTGTCTAAAGATCCTGGCATCATAGACCCTTCCAGGCCAGGCCATATTAATACTGGTGAACCTGCCATGGGGATCAACTAGATCTTGCAGCACCATGGAAAAATACCTCCTTTCTACTGATGAGCGTGGAGGCCTGGTGTGTGTGCGGGGGAATAGGCATATGAGTCCCATCAATGACTCCAATACAATTTGTGAATTCCAACCATGCAAATCCATCCATTACCTTTTCTGCAGAAAAGGATCTGGGGGTTACAGTGGATAAGAAGCTGGATATGAGTCAGCAGTGTGCCCTGGTTGCCAAGAAGGCTAATGGCATATTGGGCTGTATTAGTAAGAGCATTGCCAGCAGATCGTGAGAAGTGATTATTCCCCTCTATTTGGCATTGGTGAGGCTGAATTTGGAGTATTGTGTCCAGTTTTGGGCCCCCCACTACAAAAAGGATGTGGACAAGTTGGAGAGAGTCCAGCGGAGGGCAACAAAAATAAGGGGCTGGAGCACAAGAATTATGAGGAGAGGCTGAAAGAACTAGGCTTGTTTAGTCTACAGAAGAGAAGAACGAGGGGGGATTTGATAGCAGCCTTTAACTACATGAAAGGGGGTTCCAGGGAGGATGGAGCTAGGCTGTTTTCAGTGGTGGCAGATGACAGAACAAGCAGCAATGGTCTTAAGTTGCAGTGGGGGAGATCTAGGTTGGACATTAGGAAAAAGTTTTTCACCCGGAAGGTGGTGAAGCATTGGAATGGGTTACCTAGGGAGGTGGTGGCATCTCCGTCTTTTGAGCTTTTTAAGCTGAGGCTTGACAAACCCTCACTGGGATGATTTAGCTGAGGTTAGCCCTGCTCTGAGCAAGGGTTTGGACTAGATGACCTCCTGAGGTCCCTTCAACTCTAATATTCTATGATTCTACCTCCTGTGCATTGTCAAGTCTTCTGAGCCAGGGGGACAGCACATTCTTGGTAGCAAAGCACACCTCCGTGACCACCCCATGGCAGTTGATCTACCAACACGGAACTGGTTAGCTGACTGATAACTGGCTATGGTGAGCTTCCAGATATTGATGGCCACACACTTCTCCATGCTGAGGAGAGCTCTCATGTACTGTTCCAGCACTGCAGATGTGGGGTGAGCCATGCACAGATTTCTAAGGAAGTGGCCTTTGACATCATGAAGTTCTGCCGCCACTGCTGGTCTTACTAGGTCTGCAGCACTATTCTGTCCTGCCAGTCAGTGCTGTTTAGTCAAGTCCAGAAGCTGCCGCTCAGGGACTGAAGCTACTCCAGGAAAAGTTCATGCAGAAGTAACTGCTTGAGTTAATGCTCCTCCTCCTCAGGTGCCTGCATTGCCTGACTCTGAAGTCATTGCATAACTTGGGATATATTTGCAGCAGCCTGTTGTATTAATCACTGTTAGCATCTCAGTGCTCAGCAGTGTCTCCTTCAAGCTGCCTGCCAGAGCTTTGAAAATGGTGTTCCTAACAAGATGTATAATGAGATGAAACAAAAATCATCACAGGAATTATTTAATTTGATCCCCGCCTGAGTCCCAGAATTTCAATGCCTTATAGCAGGTGTCCCACAATGTGCAGTGAGAAAAATCCCATCATGCATTGAGTCTACCGGCACAGCAGTGCCCCGTGAGATGTCTGCCCAGAATGCTGAGCATTTACTCTGGAACAGTGCTGCTCTGTGGAGCTGTAATGAGTCCAAAGGGCAGTCACTTAACCCAGGATAACAATGCAGTGTGGATGCACCTGGTTGTGTAGCCATCGTTCAAGATCATGTAAGGCATAAACAAAATCTACGACTTTCAAACGTAGACAAGTCCGTACATTTAATCACCACTGAGAACATTTTGGTTTATTTGTTTTGCACCTGTTTGAGATTTGGAGAAATAAACTAGATGTTGGTACCAAGATTTCTGAGGGGAATAGGGACATAAGAAAATAAAAGAGCTAAGAAAATCAGAGCCCGGGGGAGGATGGATCTATTTTTATTTCCATTATTTTGAATATTATCTCTTAGGTGTCAAGAAATAATCAATGGGGGACGACTTGCAAAGATAGGAAAAAACAAACACACTCATCATTTCTCATAGATGTAAAGGGCACTAGTTTAGATATTTTATAACTTGCTAGTATTTTTAAAGTAATTTCTTCAGACATCTGTGCATTAGCGTAATGGAGAGCTGCAAATGATGTATAGTTAAGATATCCCTCTATATTTAAGCTGGAATAATCAAGCATTATTCTAGCATAATTATAGGGGCTATTTTAACTATTAGCTCATTAAAAAGCTCTGATGCAAATCAAGGTCTAAAAGGATGTGAGGAAATGATAGAGTACATGGCCTAAGCTCCAATGTTTCTTAACCAAGATCAGGTAAAGAGTCATAAATGTGCCTTGATTTATCTTCCAATATGCTTTACTACAGCCAGGGATGAATGAAGTTTAGAAAGGCACTTTGATTAATGTCCACGTTTTCAAAATGACACTGCAATGCACAGTGTTATGGGAGGAAGGATGGTCTAGTGGACCAGACACTGACTTGGACTCAGACTCAAGGAAGCGGGGGTTCAATTACTGGCTCTGTCACAGATTTCCTGTGTGACTGTGAGCAAGTCACTTATCCTATCTTGTGCTACAGTTCCTCATCTGTAAAACAGAGAAATACACTGTGGTCTGAAGGGGATGCAATCCATTAATAACTGTGAAGTGCTTAGACCCTATGTTAATGAGGATTATATAAATACTGAGAGAGAATGAGAAAATGACGTGATTCTCCTGAGGCCACATGGCACTGATCTGAGTTTAATCTGCTCAAGGTCACAGCAGGTTGAGTCTTGTGAAGTAGCATTGTTACCTGGTTTTGGATGAGAAAAACTAAATAAAACACTTGGCTGGCCCAGTTTGGTTGACTGTTCGAGCAAATGGACTGTCTGGCAGAAACCCATCTATTTTCTCTCCCTTTAGCCATCCAAAAAATTAAGTGCAAGCTAATTGTCCCTGTATCACTCCAAAAGCAAATCCTCAAGGCTGGGATTTAAAAGCAGCCAAAGGGAGGCAGGCACCCAACGCCTTCTGCATTTTGATAGGAAGTAGGTGCCTAATTCCCTTAAATGCTTTTGAAAAGCCCAGCCCAAGTGTGCTCGCCAGAAAAAACTGAAACCAAACTAAGACGAGAACAAAATTCTGAAGGCCATAATGCTTGCTAAGAGACAGGGCTGTACTGTGCATTTAAGGCATAACCCTGCATTTGAGACAGTACAGCGCTGAACTGCCCTGGGGAAGCAAAACTAGGCACAGCCCCTCCCTTATCCCCCAGATCATATCACCTGCTAGGTGTCATAGCAGGGGGGATGAGACACAAGGAGTAGTCCCTATACTTCCTGGACACGGGTGCAATTGTGGGCACGTGTCTTGCACTCTTCCCACTCAAGCACCTGCATGAGGACCTGTTTCCACCTGGCATGGAGTAATTAAGAAAGCAGTTAATTTACAAACAGGACTGGGGGTGTCTGCTGGTGCCCAGATTATCTCCGAATCCTTGGTGGCCTATAGCAAATGGTGAGGTAAAATAAAAGATCAGAGAGGGAGCAATAAAAGTGAGGGTGTTTATTATCTTCAAACAGAAAAGATAACAACTGGATGGAGAAGCAAGGAACTGTCTCCTACAACCTCCCCTAGGTCTCCAGGATAACAATAGGCTCCTCTGGATCTTAGGTGATTTTACCTTCCTGATCCAAGCTATAGACTTCTGTTACTAGAGAATCCCATATTCCACTGTCCATTTCCCAGATTGCACCAGCTCTGGCCTCTACTCTCTGGCTGTTAAGGGGAAACTCACTTAGCATGTGGATGGGAAGAAGCATCTTTTATCATCCTGCAGGGATCGCTCCAGAGGATGTAGAAACAGAACTGGCCAGCTCCTGACAGAGTTGTGTCCATCCCATCTGAGAGATGGCATTCTGACACGTCTATGAATAGGTGACTGGAAGAGCAAATGGGGGGATTGTTGAGGTTTGGAAGAATCGTGAGAGGAACTCTTCTTATTTACTTTATTACTGTATTTCATTATTTCTATAGCACTATATACATGACTCATTACTGACAAAAGAGTGGGAAAAAGACAAGTTAGATTCCTGGCTGTGGCCTTGCAAGATGAAGGCTAAATTCTGCTTCCCTTACACCAGTGTCAATCAAAAGGAACACCACTGATTTCAAAGAAGGATAGAAATCTGCCTGAATTTAGTAAGATGCGACAGGCATGAATGGAGGTAGAGGATGTTGGGAAGGATAAGGGTTATGCTAATATAGACTTTTGGTGTATGTTCATTGTGGATTTTTAGAAGTATAGACAATTAGCATTTGAATGTTTTTATGTTAAAATAATGAAGGAACAATGATTAATAATCATTAATGATCTGGAGGATGGGGTAGGTTGCACCCTCAGCAAGTTTGCAGATGACACTGTAGGATACAGAGTGACCTAGACAAATTGGAGAATTGGGCCAAAAGAAATCTGATGAGGTTCAGCAAGGACAAGTGCAGAGTACTGCACTTAGCATGGAAGAATCCCATGCACAGCTACAGACTGGGGACCGATGAGTTAGGGAGCAGTTCTGCAGAAAAGAATCTGGGGGTTACAATGGATAAGAAGCTGGATATGAGTCAGCAGTGTGCCCTGGCTGCCAAAAAGGCTAATAGTATATTTGGCTGCATTAGTGGGAGAATTGCCAGCAGATCGCAGGAAGTGATTATTCCCTTCTATTTAGCATTGGTGAGGCTGCATTTGAGTATTGTGTCCAGTTTTGGGCCCCCCACTACAAAAAGGATGTCGACAAGTTGGAAAGAGTCCAGCAGAGGGAAACAAAAATGATTAGGGGGCTGGAGCACAAGACTTATGAGGAGAGGCTGAGGGAACTAGGCTTGTTTAGTCTGCAAAAGAGAAGAATGAGGGGGGATTTGATAGCAGCCTTTAACTACCTGAAAGGGGGTTTCAGGGAGGATGGAGCTAGGCTGTTCTCAATGGTAGTAGAAAGAACATGGAGCAATGGTCTCAAGTTGCAGTGGGGGAGGTGTAGTTTGGATATTAGGAAAAAGTTTTTCACTAGGAGGATGGTGAAGCTCTGGAATGGATTACCTAGGGAGGTGGTGGAATCTCCCTGGCTGGGATGATTTAGCTGAGGATAGTCCTGCTTTGAGCAAGGGGTTGGGCTAGATGACCTCCTGAGGTCCCTTCCACCTCTAATTTTCTATGATTCTATGAACAAATTCTGACTGGAGAGCAGGAATAGTGGGGCTGAGGGCAGCGATGGAGTTCTGGGTGACTCTTGAAGAGGGACTTGAAGAAGGAGATATATATGAAAACAATTAGGTCTATAGGGACTGGGGGAAGGACACTATTGCAGGAGATGGGAGAGTTTCTGATAGAAAAATGTGGACTGGGTTGGGAATCTAGGGTGGAACTGATCCCAGCTGTCTTGCCTCCTTGCTCAGGACCCCATTTTCCCCAACACCTTTCTCTTGTCAGTTCCAGTTGCCCCTTCATTACCCCCCCCCCAGTTTAGGAACCAGCAATAAGGAAGTAGCATGGCTGGGGAGAGCAAGCCAGTGGCAGTGAACCTGGCCCACAGTGTGTCTACACTCAGATGCAGGATTGGTGGCTGGAAGTGAGTGGGCAAGAAGCATGAGGCTCAGCACCTTTTAGGTCTGACCCGAATGGGAGTTTCACCTGATTAAAAGATTTTGTTAGAGCTGAGAACTTGACCCATTGTGTCTAATTGGGCAGGTAGCTAGTAAGAGTTTACACATGCACTTTCCCAGCTGGTGTTTGCAACTGTAGATTTTGCACATGCAACTACCAGTGACAATGCATTATTTTTGCAGGGTGCAATATAGGACTGAAATTTTGAAAACTTGGCCCAGTGAATGGATATTTGAGAGAGACGTTTAAAGACTGGTAAATAACATCTTAGTGCAAGGCACTGCAATTGCTGAGCATATTCTGACAATATTATATTGGGGCTCACCTTTTTCCTTATTACCAAGCAAATGGTCAATGATGCAAGCTCACATGAAAGTGAGGCAAAATGGAGTTTTCTGACCATGCTCTTGCGGCACTACTAAAGTTGTAACGTCTTGTAAAGCCACTAGGTGGCGCATGAACACTTATATACATAAAAGACCAAGCTCTACAGAAACAAAGACAGAAATACATTTAGATAATTATGTGGTTTCTTCTAGAATTGAGGGAACAGCAAGTGAAACTGACAAGACATACATTAGCAGAGTAGTAATATGGCATGTCTCCTTTAACAAATAAAAGTCACAATGACCAGCTGTTTAGGAATAAATTTCAGGCTGTAAAAGCAATCAGCTAATAAAAACCACAGTCCAGCCTTGTCTCAGCTGAGCAGAGACACAGGCAATGGAACATGAGGAATATGCAGGCTGCATATCTTCAGTGCAAATAGCTCACCAAAACCATTCCTGTCATTTAAATGTTGGATTAATAAAGATTTGGGATTTTTGGCCTATTTTAAAATTTAATCAGAAATTATCCATCTCATTGCTAAAGAGTTAGCATTTGCCAAACACCAGACATGTTTCAGGGCATGACTCCACTTCGGATGCGGTGCAAACCATGTCCTCACCACATCCCCTGCCTCAGAATGGGAGAAAAGAAACACATGAGATGGGATAATCTGACCTTCGCCAGCCTCTTTTCTCCCAGTTTTCCCTCCCAGGCCGCATACCGCCTTCCCCTATAAGTCCGTCAGGCCCTCCATCTTTGGTGTTTTAATGGGGGTGGATTTCTTTAGGAGAGTGAATCTGTCTGCTGAGCTCTGACCTGGTGCTCTCTTGGAATTTTTCAGTCCCCGTAGAGGCTGCGCATAACACTCTGCCCGCTTGTGGGGAGCAGTCTGCACAGCAGAGCTGCATGGGCTCAAGGTGGGTTTCACCAAAAGTAGGAAGACGCCTGTAGCAAAGGAATGAAATACTTTACCTGCCTGTGTTTTAATCAGCTGAGTTTATTTGGGATGATGGTTTTTTTTTTTCCTTCCCCAAACCATTTTGTCCATCCCTGCTCTGGCTGAGAAGGATGTTACTCCACAGACTCATTCCCCTCAGACTCTTAAATGTGCTTAAGAAAATACGTGCAATGGGCTCAATTCGGCTAGTTTACTGAGTGATTTAAAGTCCCCCAAATACAAAAGAGAAGCTGAAGGCACTCAGAACCTCACAGGATTGGGCCCCAGTGTATCACATTGAGAATGCTCTCCACCTTTCAGCAGAAACCTCACCCTTTAAAGATTCCTGCTGTATAGCAGGGTAGAGCAGGAGAAAACGTGTGAGTCTGGTTAGCTATTTGGGAGATGTTATTTCTTTCCATAAATCACAAGTTAACCAGTAGCCAGATTTGAAAATCAAACATTTCATACAATACATTGCATTCCATGGAGGGGGGGATAGAATATTTCTGAATGTTCAACCAAACAGTTATTTGGAAAGTTGGATGTATCAGTAACATTATGATAGATGGAACCTTCGTATATTACCATATTTATTATGTCCCCTGGTATGTCTCAATGGCATTCAGCCATCAGCAAAAGAAACTAACAACAGCAGATCAGAAAGGCTGAGCTATCAGCTGAGATGAATATTCAGGAGAGCAGCGAGATGGGTGGAAGTGGGGTGACCAGACCTGGAGGAGGGATCATTTTTAAATATAGTGGTTTCCTCCATGGGCCAAAGGAAAGATTTTAAAACCAGATTGGAGGGAAAGAAAGGATGGGTGTGGCAGGCTTCTGGGGTTGGGTTTGTAGTGGGGTCCAATGGCAGGCCTTGGTGGGGAGTTGTCGGTAAGCACTGAAGCTGAACAATAGGAAGGAATGATTAGTGGTCACCCTAGGTGTGATGGAGTCAGGATTCTTGGATTCATTTGCTGCCTCCGACACTGACTTGCTGTGTGATGTTGGGAAAGTAACTTCCTCTCTCTGTGCCACTGTTCCCCTTCCTGGCAGTTGGGGATAATACCTCTGTGACGGGGCGTACCAGCCTCACCCTGGCCTAGAGAGGGTTAATGACACACCACAGGCAGATGAGGCCATGCTCCTCCACCTGTGTTGGGCATGCTCACCCTGGAAGCAGGGTATAAAAGGAAGCAACCCTGCTCAGTCTGGGCTGGCTGCTGAGGAGGGAGGCTGCCAGCCACTGGCCACCAGCCTTCTCCAGGGAGCTGCTACAGACTCGACCCCTGAGCTGAAGCACATCCAGTTCCTGGCAGATTCTAGGTTAATGGGCGAACCCAGGAAAGGGATTGATCCACCAGGAGCAGCACTGTCTGAGGACCCTGGAGGCTCTGGGAATCGTGGACCATCGCACAGGAAACAGCGTAGGAAGTAGCTCAGAGGACTTGAACGGCACCGTGGTGGGAGAATCAGGGAACTGGTCAATGTGTTTCAGGAGGATCCCCGCTGACTCAGTGGCGTGTACCCCCACCGCTGCTAGGGCCCTGGGCTGGGGCTTGGAGGACCAGAGAGGGCCTGAGCCCCCTTTACCCTGGCCATTGCACATCCCTAGGCAGTGCTCCACCACCCCAACATGCCAAAAGGCCGCATTATCCCATTGCAGTGGGCAACCTTATTGACTCTGGCCACTAGGTTGCGCTGCCCTGATTGAGGGGGCCACTTTGACTCCGATTACTAGGTCATGCTGCCCTGACTGAGAGGTCCTCTGTATTGACCCCATCTACTAGGCCACACTGCCATGACTGACAAGGCTACCTTATTGCCTCTGGCCATTGTGCCGCATTCCCACATGGATAGTCAGGGTTGTTAACAGGAGACTTAATCGGTGGCACTATGGCTTTTCCCTGCTCACATGACCCAATGCCCATGACGGGGTGTACCAGTGCCATGACAACCTCACCTGAGCTTATGTTTGCATTACAGTCTTCGGTCCAGAGATGACAGACGCTATGTAAATTTCATCTGCTCTTATGGAGAAACATTTTGAGGTCACTGCACTGATTTTCGAAACTTTGTCTAGCATTGGACTGAGCTCCCTGAGAGACCACCTCTCCTTCCACCATGATGCCCTCGCGTGGCAGTTTTGCTTCAATGGAAAAATAAGATAGTTGACAGATGGGGGAAGTCTCATACCCATGGGAAACAGAACAGTAGCATCTGAGAGCCCATCTCACAATCTTTAACGTCTTTCCCCTCATACCACACTGGGAGGTGCCACTATCTGCCTTTTACAGATGGCGATCTGAGGCACAGAAAGTTGAGGAAGCTCGTGGTAGAGCAAGTTTCCCCAACCCGTGGCTACTGCCCAAACCATTGGACCATTCTTCCTCTCAATTTCTGGGTCTGGTGCTGATTTGCTCTGTGATGTTGGGAAAGTCGCTTCATCTGGCCCCAGACTATGGAGCTCATTGTAAGGTGCAGGGGAAGGGGAAGCAGCAAAACAAGAAAGAACAAAAGTAAAGGTCTCCAAGGTCCTGAAACTACAAACAAATGTTTAACTTTAAGGATGTGACTAGTCCCACTGAAGTTAATGGGACTAATCAGATCCCTAAAGTTAAGCATGTGCATAAGCATCTGCAGGATGATAAGGCCAAAGTGAGAGGGAAATGTCTTCTCTGTAAGTTGCTGCCTATGAACTAAACACCAAATGGCAGCTGCCTTCAGCAGACTCCTGGAAATGTAATGGTGACGTGCAATGAAAACACAGTCTAATATTTGCATAGCTACATAACCGAGCCTGACAATAGACTGAGAACTCTGCCACAGGTGGATTTTGAAGGGGTATCCCAATGTGTGGATCTACTTTTGGATGAATATCAGCTTTGACTGATTTCTTTCCCCACACCTAGCTTTGGCAGCAAAGGTGGTATTGCAGTATGAGCTCCATAGACAACAAGAGAAGAAAAGATAATTGTTCATTGCTTTTCCCTTGATCCCTCCCGGAATAATAAACCATTTCCCCTGTTTTTATTATCCACATGAGGTCATGTAATTCAGGACATTGTGTCCTCAAATATGAACTGAAAAATTAAGAAGAAATAATGACATAAATCAGAGAATATTGTACTTAATGAATAGAGCAGTTTGCATTTCCTTCCCCTGCACTACACAAATAGGTGCTGATAAATCCAGATATGTATATATATGCAAGCTGATGTCGGTGCCTGAATGCATTAATCAATTTAAATCATTTTATTTCTTGCAATAATGATGGCTTCTGCTCTGCCCTTTTCTGAGAGGGAAGAGGATTAGAATGGTTGAAAGCACCTGAATGAACAAAGTGCCAAAAAGACCAAATGCATGTTATGTATGGACTTTTATGTTACATTTTTTTGAAATTATGCTTTGGGCTCTGATCCTCCAAGAGGCCAAGTGCCCTCCAGGAAGTGGTAATTGAAGGCTAACAGCACCATGTGGGATTGGGCCCTAAAGTCCTGCTCTGCGTTTTGATGCTTTTCAGTCTTAGTGGGCCTGCTCCTATGTTCATTGACTCTCCTGGGAGTCCTTAGATTGGGCGATTCCTGCAGGCAGGCTGTGTGTCTTTGTCTCCTGCCCTGAGCTGGGCACTTTGTCAGCCATTACAGGGGCAATAATACATAGGAGATTATAAACAAAATGGCGCAGACCATCATTTTCTGCAGTAAGGCCCACAGTAGGAAATTCTAGGGGAGCAAAATCTCCATGAGGATCCCCATTGGCGGAGGCAGGGTGGAATTTGTTGTTGCCTTTGTTCTGTCTTTTGTTCTTTACACAACATGTGTACTATGAATGGAAATGGCAGGTCCCAAACCTTGCAAAGCCAGGAAGATCCGTACACAGGCCCTATGGCTCCTCACCCATCTCTGATCTGAACCCTCCCACACACAGCAGCATGGCTTCCCAGGAGCTGCAGTGCTGGGGACTCCTGACCGCAACTGCCCCACGGAGACCCTCGGGGGTGTGCAACGTGGATAAGCTAATACAGCCCCGCACCGCGTGTCCTCTCTGACTCAGCAAGACTCCATGCCCCCTCCTGTGTGGACCCTGTGGTGAAGCCCTTGTAGGGGCTCAGGGAAGCAATGCCACAGAAGCAACGGAGTCCCCTTTTCTGCTAATTGTGGGTTCCCTCTGGGTAGGGAACTTAGGGGGGTGGGGCTGCTGTGAGCCAGTGAATGGAGGTGTTTGCTTCTATCTCCATGGCTATATGTAACATTAGCCTTACCCCTTTGAAGACCTGGGTTTACTTCCCAGCTCTGATGATGTCAAAATGAGGTTTGTGGTCTCCTGAGAGTCAGGGCTGGATTTACACCTTACACGTTCCTAGACACAGCATCTTCAGCATTCCCTCCCCCCGCCCCTCACAGCTGATCTTTGTGTTTTCCACATGGGGAGGCAATGGGGGAGAGAGGGGCTGGCCAGGCCAGCTTTGTGCAGGGGGATGGCTGAGGCGACCGCCTTGGCCAGCTCTGGAGGCTGGGGAGGGGGGGAGGGGAATTAGGTTCATCTCTGGGCTCCAGCTCCTGACTTGGCCTGGCCAGGCCTCCGGGGGAAGAGGAGGAGCAGAGCGATGGGGCCAGAGTTCTGGTGCCCACGCAGGGCCCCCACATTGTCTGG
Organism: Mesoclemmys tuberculata; assembly: GCA_007922155.1. Lineage (NCBI taxonomy): Eukaryota > Metazoa > Chordata > Testudines > Chelidae > Mesoclemmys > Mesoclemmys tuberculata. Next base: position 68,379,844 of record ML675604.1, on the reverse strand, counting down.
GGTGCCTGGGCCCTGTGACCTGTGCAGTAACCTGCCCCTGTTTAGGTGCCCCTAGACACATGCCTCCTGTGCTTAATTGGAAATCCAGCCCTGCTTAGAGTCCCTATTTGTGCACATCACAAAACCACGTAGTGCAGCTTGGCAGTCTCCTATCTAAAGGGCCACATTTTGAAAGGAGGTGAACACGCCCTGCAAGGATCTGAGTGCTTTCCACTGCCGCTAAAATCAATGCAAGCTGCAGGCACTAAGTACCTCACAGGAGGCACTGAACAGCATGCAGAATGGAGCTGTAAGAGAAAACCAGGACTGGAATAGCGGAGGCGTGGCGGATCGATACAGAGGGCATTGTAAGCGATGACGGATGGAAGCTGGTACAGCACCTGTCTGCATGAGGTCTGACTGAAATCAATGCTATTAGTCCCTCACTTTCATGAGCACTAAATTCACTCACACAATTTAAAATGTGCAACTCGCTGGTTGAACTCAGATCTGTCTCTCCTGCATCCATGTTATAATTCATGCTTCACAGTTGAATTAAAATGTGAAACATTACAGGTTTTCTGCATTTTTGTTTTGAACAATCAATCTTTGCAATATTTACCTGGTTGGCTTCTTGATTAATGCCAACCTTGTTTAGCTTTTTTTCTTTTTCCCAGCAGGAAAGCTTAGCTTCTGAATCCAAACATGATACGTGAGTTTACTGAAGCCATTTGATTGATCAAAATAGAATGCTCTAAGATGGGTGCTGGCTTCAACAGGGTGTGCTCTTACCTGGTAAGATTATCCAAACAGTTGGTGCAGATTTGAACATTTCTGTAATTTAAAATCATAACTTGTTGCTCACGTGTAAACATACAAAATAAAGGAGGTGGCCAACGGGCCTGACAATGTTTCCTTGGCAACATTTCTTAGTTTTTACCCCCGCGACTGATATCCAAGGACAGCCACTCAGAAATAAGTCTTTTTACAAATGAGCCAGATAATATGGCCCAATGATCGCTCTTCTAATTGTGGCTGTGGATAGAAGGATGGACATGTTGAGATCCAATAAGTTGTAGCTGAAGTGGCTTTATTAATTTTTTTTTTAAAAAGACATATAAAATGTATTTGGGACCTTCTCCAGAGCCCACTGCAGTTGATAGAAAGATTCCCATTTACTGCAGTGGGCTTTGGACCAGGCCTCTGATGTGTATGTCAAACTGAATATGTTTTGACTGCACTCCACTCCTTACAATCCGCGAGACTTTTGTCTTTGTAGATGGCAAGGTCCTTGGGGCTGGAACTGTTTCTTCTTATGTGTTTGTACAGTGCTCGAGTTGTGCCAGAATGCTCTGGAATGCTGCTGTTCTGGCACTTTTGGGGGGAGCTGGGATGGTGTTTGGATACCTTTTGAAAACGGTAAAGTAAACTAATAATTATTGGGTGTTAGTTTCATTCGCTACCTTGCAGCATACATGGCCAGCACCTCCATGGTGAAACTGTGCATTCTGGCACTTCGATTTTTAGGCCTTTGAGCACTGGTTTGTACAGACCCTAAAATAAAGGGGCTTTGGTCCTGACTGAGGGCTCTGAGTGCTACTGTAAAATAACAATAGGTCCCTGGATGCTGCCATGATGGGCTCACAGGACATTCACACACAGATATGACAGAAAAACTTCATTTATGGCAAATGAGTCCAGCAGTTCTGGGCAAGTCAAATGGTAGTCTTGGGTATGCAAGTACTGCAGGCGTGGGTTATTCATCTTTCATATGTGAAAGTAATTGCCTTTCTCACATACACACATATTACTTTGACCTTGTTCTACAAGAGCTCTGAAGATTTAGTAGCTGTTTATTCACTTAGATGGTAGCCAATTTTTTATCCTAGGCCCTTCATGGTCATTAAACAGACAACATTCACTACAGAAATTAAGATCGTTAATAAACATATCACAGTGCCAGTACTCCAACATTAATGCAAGCTCGACAGCTTATAATAATTAATGATAACCTCAAGTCAAACACCCTGTATCCATATCAACTCAGCTCCTCTGCAAGTATACGAGCTGGGCTTTGCATCATGCCCAGAAAGTTAACAATTCCAGATGTTAACAATTGGAGTTATGCACCCACATTATGTATCAAATCCACGGTCCTGATTCATTATGCACCTGAGCTCTGTTTGGCACAGCGCCTGCGCGTGGTGTGTGCGAGAGGTGGCGGTGGTGAAGGGAAGGGGCTTTACATCACCTTTGTGCCTTCTTCATTAAAGGGATCAGTTCAGCCTCAGGCATAAGCTACAGAAACTTCAGGACGGCTTAAACTCTTGGCTGCCTGTATCCTCAAAGGTCTTTTCTTGCAGCCGAGAACAGCTGTAGTGCAAAGGAGTTTGGCCAGTTTCCCTCCTCTGTGGTTGTGGTCATGCCCCCTACGCAATGGGGGCTTTAAGGAAATTACACGTAGCTGTTGCGCAGGCTCTGTGCCACATGGGAATCCCCCCCAGTTTGTCAGCTGCCACCTATTCTCTCCTTATCTTTCCCTATTTGTGCTCCTTAGGTAAAGATAATCACAGAAATATCCTAAAAATGAGAAACATGCACCTTAGTGAAGTACAGAGGTGTTCTAGCCTCTGGGCTGTCTCTGCATTCCTTAGGCAGGTTTTGTGGTGTACAAGTGTGGAATATTGGCAATATATTTGCCTATAATTCAGTCAAGCCTGGGTTCAGAATTTGCTTTTTATAGCTTAAGTCACCAGTTCAGATCCAACCTCAAGGCCCAATTGTATCAGGCACGCTCCCTGGCTGCAATTGCCTTTAGAAACCCCAAGGAAAGGGATCCATTGAACAGATGCCTGGGGCTGGAAAAGGAAATTGTGCATCTCCTCCCCATGCCAGCCCTGTTCTGGACTATAGATTTCCCACTCCTCCCCCCAGCTCACTCATTCTTCATCCCCTCTGTCCCTGTGGGGTGACCTCTACAAGGTTGGAGGGAGAAATAGTGCTGAAGAGATGGATGATCCATGTGCAACCGTATGGGTGGAGAGGATTGGTGCATGAGGTTCTCCTCTGTGCACAGATCTTGGGTGGCCCAAGATGGCAGCCGCTATTAAGACCATTGTGGCTTCTTTAAAAATTATTTTTTTAAAGGTTATCTGAAAACAAAACAAACAATGAGCTTCTAAAGGTTCTAAAATTGCTTGGAAACTCTTATCTCACCAAGGGAAAGGCAACCATCCAGTTTACTTAGGTACTGCCAGTTTAGCTGTAATGGCTTTGTTTTGGTTTCAGAGAGCTTCTCTCAGTATACACAATGCTCAAAATGATAATGGCTTTTTGAAATTCATCCTGAAATGTTTTGAACCAGCCGCCTCTCACAGAGGGCATAAAAGATGGGAACTGTGGTGCAATAGCTTGCACACATTTGGAAATCAGTGCAGCCAGTCAGAAAGAAACAAATTAATACACATACAATTTTCCTGATGGCTGGTTAGCTGAGGGATTTTTTAAGAGTTTTTGGCACTTTCTTGAATAGTCTGTTTTGTGATGAGTTAATTTTCGTCTATCACAACAGTCCAGTTCCAACAAGTTGATAGACGTTCTAGCTACTAAAATGACAAATAAAAAAAATAAAAATCTATTTTTCTTCTGTTTTAAATGTGATCAGGCCCATTAAACGCCCTATATCCAGCTTCCAGCACTAGGCAATACCTGATCTTCCAGGGTAATGAGGGAATGAAAAACAAAACAAAAAATTCACAAACAAATGGACCTAGCAAATTGTGTTAGAATACTGTACAAGCGGGAGAGTTTGTTTTTGATAGCTATGCTAATTACCTTACATTGAGATGCATCAGATGTATTATACACAACGTCAGCACCATTTAGGTTACAAATTTATCCAGTCTTTTTTTACAATCCACCTTCAGTATTGGTTCCAATGGTCTCTTGCAGCAGTTTACTCCACAGCTAACTGCACGCTCTGTGCAGAATTACTTCCTTTTATTTGTTCTAAACTTTCCTTCTGCTAATTTCATCATGTATCTCCCTCTTCCTTGTATTATCAAGTAGCTAAATGCAGAAGTAAAATATACACAATATCTATATTAAGGACAGACACAGGCCCAGAACATCTGTTACTGTCTCAGCCCTTTAAGGACAGGCTTTCTGATACTGTAGTTGCCAGTGGGAGATAGGAACTGCAAGCTTGAAGCAGCACAGACTGGGGAAGAGACATGAAAGCCCCTCCCTTCTGTTCACTATATAGAGAGAAAGAGACCGGAGACAAGCCGTTCACAGCAGATTTTGCAGATGTTCACAGTGCAATCATGTGGGGTCTGCTGAGCTCCTTAAACATGTTAGTGAGGTTCAGATACACTCTTGCCCGGGCTAGATTAAGCATAGGCACAATAAGCATGTGCCTGCTTCCAGAATCTTGTGATGACGTCAGAAAGCTATGCTTTCACTGCGGATAATCGTTTCTGATCCTCATGGTTATAAGCAAGGCTAACTCATAGATTCACATATTGCAAGGCCAGAAGGGACCACTGTGATCATCAGCTTTGCTCTCCTGTATAACACAGCCATAGGACTTCTCTGAAATAATTTCTGTTTGAACTAGAACATTTAGAGCCTTATTACCATTCTGACTTTCTCTAGTTTCACCTCCCAGCCAGTGGCTCTCGTTATATCTTTATCTGCCACATTGAAGAGCCCTCTGTTATCATATTTCTGTCCCCAGTGTAAGACAGATTGTGATCAAGTCACCCTTAACCTTTATTAAACTAAGTAGACTGAGCGCCTTGAGTCTATCGCTAGAAGGCATGTTTCCCAATCATTCTCGTGGCTCTTCTTCAAACCCTCTCTAGTTTATTAACATCCTACTTGAAGCGTGGACACCAGAACTGGACATCGTGTTCCACCAGTGGTTACGCCAGTGCCAAATACGCCCACTCAATATTCTCCTGTTTATGTATCCAAGAATTGCACCACCACTTTTGGCCACAGCGTTGCATTGTGGAAGCTCACGTTCAGATGATTATCCATCATGACCTCCATCTCTTTTTTAGAGTTACTCCTTCCCATTCAGAATCCCCCATCATGTAAGTATGACCTTCATTCTTTGTTCCTAGATATATAACTTTATGTGTGGCTGTATTAAAAGGCATATTGTTTGCTTGCATTCAGTGACTCTATCAGAGATCTGGCCTCTTCATTACTTATCACTCCTCCAATGTTTGTCTCATCTGCAAACTTTGTCAGTGATGATTTTGTTTTCTTCCAGGTCATTGATAAAAATGTTAAATAGCACAGGGCCAAGAACCCATCCCGGTGAAACAGGTCCACTAGATGATGATCAGGGGTTACAATTACATTTGAGTCCTGTCACTTATCCAGTTTTTAATCCATTTGATGTGTGCCAGGTTAATTTTGTATTGTTCTAGTTCTTTAATCAAAATATTGCGGTACCAAGTCAAATACCTTCCAGAAATCTAAGCATATTACATTGTATTACTGAAGCAGTGATGTCTGCATGAGTTTACAGAGACCCTCCATGAGAGGGAGAAGCAGCTGTCATTAAAGCCAGAGGAGAAGCTGCTTAGCAACATGCCCACCCTTGGAGCAGGACTGGTCTGTACTGTTTGGGGGTGTTTGCTGATTGGGTGGGGGGTCTTAGATGTCTCCCTGGGCTCTGCGGGATTGGTTTCCTCTTTGTGCACCGCAAGGCTCCATTCTTTGCTCCTGTCTTTTAGGCTGCATGGCTTGAAATGAAAAAGGGAAAAAAGTGATGGTGTCTGCCAAATTCCATCCACTCATGGTATCAAAATGAGACACCACTCACAGCAAAGTGTGTATATCTCTGATCTTTTCTTTGTGTTTTTACATCAGTCATTTTATTACATCAGATTTTAGCAATGTCGATTTTTAAATTACCGTCATGGAGCATCTGAGCTAAAGTCTTATTGAAATGGCTGGGGAAATTCACACCTCTCTGCTATCGTTTCAGGCTTTCTGCAGATAAAGTGGCTGTAGTGGCTTACACTTAATTCACATCTGCAGGGTTTTCTTCACAACCACAAGGGCTAGACACTTTTAAAAACTGAATTTCAGATGCTGGAGAACAAGGCAGCAGCCTAAATTAAAAAAAAAAAAAAGGTGCAGAGTAGCTGGCCTGCTACAAACCAGCTGAGTTTGTGCCCGACTACAGATGATCTGGTTCTACCCCTGCAACCAAGGGGAAAGATTCTGTAAAACCCTTCTGCCAGAGGTAGAGACTGGGTGACATACTGCCACACCCTGGAAAGAGGCAAAGATGAGCAGGCCCTTGCAAAAGCTCTAACTCAGCAAAGAAACATCATGTTCCCCTCCTTTGGACTCTTGTTTGGGATTCTGTTACACCAGAGATAGAGGATTTTGAAGCTTCTCTGGACGGCTAAACTAACTGCTGAGACTGGTGAAAATGGAGGCCTGGGTGCAGTCAGGCAGGGGACAAGATAAGATACCTCCCCTCTTTCCCCCTGGCACACACTCATAGGTAGGTAAATAAAGGTGCGCTTATTTTGTGTGTGTGTGTGTGTGAGAGAGAGAGAGAGAGAGAGAATGAGTGAAGCTAATCACTTGTAACTCAACCTGTTCTTTACAGCACTATTTTCGCAGTAGCAATAAAAACTCGAAACAGGAAACCCTGCTGATTTAATAGTGGGGGTGGAGAAGAGGCAAGGTCAGAAGTTCTCCTGTAGTTGTCTTCCAGAGTGTAAACACACATGACTTTCTCCTCCAGACGCCAAGCAAGTACTTAGACATTTTAAAATGTGGCATTAGCTGTATCACCCCTTCTACCTGAGTGCATAAGATATGTAACTAAGGAAGCAAAGTATGCTGCGGCTGTGTTGATTTGGGAGGACTCTTGGTACATGCACATGTTATGGAATTGCTCCTAAGTAGTCCTCTGCTATAAAGAAGCAGTAGCATTTATCAAAGAGAGAGAAAAGTATCCAGGCAAACACTGGTGCATCTGTGCTGACATGTTGAACCTCTCTCCTCTTCTGCTTAAATGGGCCATGATGACAGCACTTATGTTCACTAAAAGGGATTGTATTGAGGCCCTGGAAAAAATCAAGCTGTTAAAATGAAGATGACTGGCTCGCTGCTTTGACAGAAACTGCGTCATTTGAAAGCATAATATACTCAAAGATGATTAAACCAAGGAATCATAATTATCTGTGGAACCAATTTTATTAATACTGAACAGGAATGCATAGTTTTGTACAAGTGAGAGGAATCTTTGTTTCTTGTAATGGAGATTACAACCTTAATGATCATTATACCACTAAAACTGAACAGTAATATGAAAACAAGTCTTGGGGGTCAGAGTAGAGGCTGCTTTCTTTGTATTGCAGGCATTTATGTCTTCATTTACTACACCAGTTCTCTCATTATTTCCTTTTCATCTGCTATTCATGAGCTTAATTCCTTTGGCTGACATTCCCATCCTCCTTATTAATGGACAATCAATATTACATCATCTTATTCTCTGCAGTTCCTCATACATGAGGAGATACATTTGAATAGCTCCCTTCGGGACTTGTTTTCCAGCTCCCCTATGCCTCAATCCATAAGGAAATGAGAATGCTATGCTAATACCTAGATATGATTGGAGTGCAGCCCAGGCAACATTCTCACAGTGTCTTAACCTATCTTTATGTGAGATGATGTCTGTAAGGAATCCATATGCTGCTATTTGTGCTCGCAGACAAGAGTAATAAACAATTAATGAGGAAACAAGTAGCAAATTAACTGAGACTATCCCTAAATTAAAAGGCTCATTTCTGATATATTATATAGGATTGTGGGGGATATAATATATTGTGTTTAGAGTAATTCAGTGAGGAAAGAGGTAACTGCTCTCCGTTACACTGGTATAAATGTAGAGTAAGTCCAATGAAGTAATTGAGTTGCTCTGTATTTATATTAGTGTAGCAGAGCAAAATCTATCCCTATAGGCTTAAAAGATGGCGTCTTCTAGAAAACAAACAGTAATATTGATTGTCAAGTAGGGACTCCTAATAGCCTCAATGCAGTAGCGATAATTGCCTGAGTTCTGTAAATACATGTTGGTGCAGTGACATGATAGTTCTCATAGCTCTGGCCCTTGTAGATATGTTATGGTAAATTGATATAGTGATTAAACCCCAGTAATTTATTATAGCTATAAACTCTTCTGCTTTCTGGCCTTTTACATACTGCAGGCTTGTGGGCAGGATCATTGGATGAAAGACAGACCTTCTACCTTGGAGAAATGTATCTTCAACTGATTCCAGATTAAAAACTGATTTCTATAAATATTATTTTCCTCTTGGTTTTTCATTTTATTTCCTGAATCACTACTCCCCACCTTCCCCCTCCCTCTTGCTAGCTGGCACCTTGTACGCCTGGGCTGTGTGACAAAAGAAAGCTATCGAACTGAAATTTAATAAAAGCCTCCTACATGATTTGGGACCGCGTAGGAGAGGGAGATTTTTAAAAACAAACTTTACTGCTATGGTGTATGTGTAGTTTAATAGGCTTTTCTTCTTGGTGAATCTGAGTTTTCAATCAAACAACTTGAGATTAAGGAAGGATGCAAAGACTTTATTTATTTTGGCGTCCAAGGACTCTAGCCATCTAAGTATGTTCTTCCTCACCCTTGCAACATCTCAAGAAAGAGCACAGGCCAACAGAGACCTCACACCTTTAGAATTAAAGTTATGTTGCAGGTTTTTTGTTCATCCATTTAAGGCCACGGGTTCCCCTTCCCCCACTCTACCTGCAATCTTACCTCTTTCCATATTGCTTACCCTAAATTTTGTTTCAATAGGAATAACTGTTCTCAGGTTTTATTTCTAATGCTACAAGCTTATGGCTCTTCTTCCTAGAGAGCGGCAAAGGGGTGTGTCAGAGTGACGCAGACCAGAGCATGATCGCAGTACTTTTGTTGCCCTGCGTTTACAGGGAAGTTACAACCACAGCCTTGATGAAAATAGCCAGGAGAGACTCTTAGTAAGTGATCATCTGTGATCCTTCAGTACTCTGTAGGGCAACATTTGCTCTTTCTGAAACAGAAAGCACTTGACTAGAAGCCCATGTAAAAGATAAGCGATGATTTGTAGTATAATAAACAAGTAAAAGCAGAAAGGGCTTTCAGACATAGATTTTGAAGACTACATTTTCAGTCATGAAAGAAAAACAATTGCTGAGGTCGAGGATGATCATTATTTTACAAACACCATCTCCTACCGTATATAGAAGTAGGAAGTCTGGAAGACCATTCAAAAGCGACCCATGGTATTGAATAACAAGTCTGTCTCTAGATTTCATCTTTGTTTAGGGTCTCCATTGGATCCAGGCCTGGTCATGTTCTGGTATATCATAAAGTAGAGGAAAGGAGATCTAAGGTAATGGTAAAAATACTAGATTTTAAAATAAAATTATGTAGATATGTCAAAACCAGAGACAATTGCAAGACACTTCAGATGGGTCTTAACAAACAGACTATCTACACTGCAATCAGAGGTGTGCCTGCAGCACTTGTAGACATACACAAGTTAGCTTTGATCTAGCTAGCTCAAGCAGTGAAGCCAGACCAGCCTAGACAGTGCAACCACAGCTGGGACTCTGGCTATGTGTTCAAGGGGCTAGCCTGTGCTGCCCCAACTTCTCTGCTGTTCTTGTTCAAGCTAGGTAGGTCAAAGTTAGCTTGGGTAGGTCAACGAAGCTGTACTCACACCTCCAATTGCAAATATGGAGGCAAATGAAACTCAGTGTCAAAAAGTACAATATGATGCACAAGAGAAAAAACAAATTAACTGTCATCATTGATAGTTTTCTGAAAACATCTGCTCAGTGTGCAGGCAGCAATCAAAAAGGCTAACAGAATGTTGGGAACTATTAGGAAAGGGATAGATAATAAAACAGAAAAATACCATAATGCCACTATAAAAATCCATGATACACCCACTCCTTGAGTACTGCATGAAGTTCTGGTCACCTTATTTCAAAAAAGATATATTAGAATTGGAGAAGATACATAGAAGGGCAATAAAAAGGATTAGGGGGATAAACAGATTTTATTTGAGGAGAAATTAAAAAGCCTGGGACTATTCAGTTCAAACACGAGATGACTAAGGGGGGAATATGAGAGAGGTCTATAAAATCATGAACGGTGTGGACAAAATGAATAGGAAAGTGTTATTTACCCTTCACATAACACAAGAACTAAGAGTCATCCAATTAAATTAAGAAGCAGGAGGTTTAAATCAAAAAGAGGAAGTACACAGAATCATAGCAGATTAGAGTTGGAAAGGACCTCATGAGGTCATCTAGTCCAACCGCTTGCTCAAAGAAGGACTAACCTCAGCTAAATCATCCCAGCCAGGGCTTTGTCAAGCCGCAGCTTAAAAACCTCTAAAGATGGAGATTCCACCACCTCCCTAGGTAATCCATTCCAGTGCTTCACCACCCACCTAGTGAAAAACATTTTCCTAATATCCTTGTTCTGTCATCTACTACCATTGAGAACAGCCTAGTTTCATCCTCCCTGGAACCCCCTTTCAAGTAGTTAAAGGCTGCTATCAAAGCCCCCCTCATTCTTCTCTTTTGCTGACTAAAAAAGCCTAGCTCCCTCAGTCTCTCCTCATAAGTCTTGTGCTCCACCCCCTAATCATTTTTGTTGCCCTCTGCTGGACTCTCTCCAACTTGTCCACATCCTTTTTGTAGTGGGGGGCCCAAAACTGGACACAATACTCCAAATGCGGCCTCACCAATGCCCAATAGAGGGGAATAATTACTTCCCGCGATCTGCTGGCAATCCTCCTACTAATGCAGCCTAATATGCTGTTAGCCTTCTTGGCAACCAGGGCACACTGCTGACTCAAATCCAGGTTCTTATCTACTGTAACCCCCAGATCCTTTTCTGCAGAACTGCTTCCTAGCCCATTGGTCCCCAGTCTGTAGCTGTGCATGGGATTCTTCCATGCTAAGTGCAGGACTCTGCCCTTGTCCTTGCTGAACCTCATCAGATTTCTTTTGGCCCAATCCTCCAATTTGTCTAGGTTGCTCTGTACCCTATGCCTTTCTTCCAGGATAGCTACCGTTCCCCCAGCTTAGTGTCATCAGCAAACATGCTCAGGGTGCAATCCACTCCATCCCCCAAATCATTACTGGTTTGGTTTGGCAGTTTCTCTCATCTTAATGTTTTGTGTATTGAGCTAAAAGCCTTTCTCTGCCCCCTGCCTGGCTCACACAGCAGCACATCGCTGAGTCCCGCCCCCATCATGCAGAGGATTCACACCATCTGCTCAGCTCTCAATGCCTAGCCCGTCCCCATTCACAGAAGAACCACATCAGTTCGGTTGCTTGGGGAGCCTCTGCCCCTGCAGAGGAAGGTGTTTGCGTTTGGCCATGAAGGGGACATCGCTGATTAAGAAGCATCAGAAAACATTTTGTTGAACTGGTGCAAGCTTGTAGGGACTTAATGAAATTTGACTGAAATGAGGCCCACCTCTGGCAATAATGGATCAATATAGATTTTTCATGAGAAAGCCTCAGAGCTGTGCTTTGTGTCTCATGAAGCCTCCGTGATGACTCAGACGCAGGGATGGAGCTGCACCAATATTTGTAACAAACGTGGCTGACGTTACATGGTGTGGCCTCCTGTGCTGTGAATGACTGCTGTAAGATTATCACCTCTTTAGAAATCGCTGGCATTGTCACTCCAGTAATATTTCTGATGAGCTAGAGTGCCCCGGAGCTCAAGTCACTTGCTGATACTACCCAGAATGAAGCCCCTGGGAGTAGAAAGGCAGCAGAGAGTGGCTGTGCAGTGACGTGAGCTGCCTGCTCCTCCGGGGGCTTTGAGACAGGTTGCGCAGCCCCCTTATTGAGTGGTGCTGGTCAGGGAATGCATTGACTCAATAATGCTGCTTAGCCCCAGCCTGAATTTAAAGCTGCCCATCCTGATGGTAAGCCTGGGAAAGGCAACAGTGGTGACACCGTATTTTCTGTCCTGGGGTGTTTATCTCCTCAAAGCAGCTGCCCCAACAGACACAGGGAGGTGAAAACTGTATCACCTGGTGCCCATTGGGGTGAATCTGGAACCTCATGCGCAAACCCCAAGGGAGACTTGGCGACAGAGAGAATTTGTCCAGGTGTTATAGCACTAGCTTGGTACCCAGGAACGAGAGGTGCCGTTCCTTGCTCTGCCACATACTCCCTGTGTGATCTTGGGCATGTCACTTCGTCTCTGTTTCTCAGTTCGCCATCTGTAAAATGGCAATAATGATAATGCCTGGCTCTTATATAGCAGTACTTCCCACCACACAGGGGAGTGGAGATAAGAAATGCATTAGATTGTGCGCTGCTCCGGTAGCATGGTGATGGGGGCAACACAAGTACCTAAGATAACTATATAAGATAGATTTGGCCAGAACTTGATAAGCTAAAACTAGCGTAATGTTGTGTAGTCAGTTATCAGCAGTTCAGGGACCCCATTCTCATGCAAGCAGTGCATTGGGTCCCATTTTGCAAACTTTTAGTCATAATGAGTAGCACTTACATCTGCGAGTTGTTCCTTCGGCTGTAATGAGGCTACTTAGGTGAGTAAGGGCTAGGGTTTAAAGGATCAGGCCCTTAATTTGCAGATTTGCTCATATTTCATCTATGAACTGTGTAGCTTTATGCTGTAGAGTATTTGGACATGGCACACAATGCTGCCGCATTCTGCTAAAGCAATGAATGATTCATTGCTAGTTGTGACAGGAAAGCTTAAGGCTTGTCTACACTTGTAAATTTATTGAAATAACTATTTCAGAATAGTTATTTCGGTAAATTTCCAAGTGTAGACAAGCCCTAAGCTTTCCAGTGTCAGCAGCTGCACAGCTTTTCACATACTTTTTGGGCTGAAATATCACATGAAGGACATTTGAAAATGATACACTTTTTTTTTTTTTTAAATACAATGCTTCAGAAGCATGAAAACTCGTTTTACCTCTGAGAGAGGGGGAGCACAATGAGGATGTCATTATGTTTCAAGAGTCCAGACAGCAAATGATCCTTTGAATTTCTGAAAATCATAGTGAGCCATATGGAGATAACTAATAAAGCAGAAGTACTCTGCAGAACAGCTGTCTGTCAAGTCAATTCCCCTACCGAGGTTGTTTTATTATAATAAATTACTAATCAGTGACTTTTTTGCGGGGTGGCGGGGTGTGCCAAAAATACTAGTAGTCAGAACATAACCAGTAGGCCTAGCATGAAAGATTTTTGAAGAGACCCCGGAACCTAAATGAGAGGCCACAGCATATCAGATTATTAACACCTAGGTCCCGGACAGAACAACAACCACACAATAGAACTTATTTTCAAATCCAATTTATGGTACAATAGTTCCAGCAAATAATATGCCATTGATGGTGTGTGTGCCCACTACTGTTTTGGGGCGCCGTACTTGCCCTGGCTGATGAAACCACACCCTGACATCAGAGCAGCTGGCAGAAGATTTAACCACACACTGAGCACTTGCAGGAAGGTTGTGGAATGCATATATGGTTGGCTGAAGGTAAGATAGCCTGCAAAATTGTCTGGACGCCAATATGGCCAATGTGCTCCCGACACTGGAGAGCCGTTCACTTCATCACCTCCTCCTCCAGCCTTCTGGAGATGATCTTGCACAGGTGCTGATTTCAGGTGGATCTCCCAAAACCATACTTCTTCCGGCACTCACACCAGAGGGCAACCGCAACCCTGCTGAGGTCCTCTGGCCAGCTAGCAGAACGTTGGGATGGCATCCTCTCCCACTGTTAAGCTGAACTGTGCAGAAATGGAGCAGGCTACATGGAATGACAGCTTAAATGCTGACCAGGTATGTGTAAACCAGCAGGTAGCTTCTGAGGCATAGGAAGCAAGTGGGAAGTGAGCAGGTAAAAGGACCAGAAAATACAGCTTTGGGGGTCTATGGAATGGCACCATTGAACTATTCGGGTACGGCCACGCTGCAGCTGGGAATGTGCCTCCCAGTCCAGCTAGACAGACTGGCACTAGCTCCGGTTGAGCTAGCATTCTAAAAATAGCATTGTGGCCATTGTGACATGGGCAGTGGCTCAGGCTAGCACCCCAGTTCAAACCTGCTTGACTCCCTCGCCAGAGCCCAGGTAGCTAGTTTAAGGCTCTGCTGGTGCTTGAATGTTGCCAATTTCTGGGCCTGTATTTTTACTGCGCTGATCTAGTGCAAGTCTGTCAACCTGATCCCAGAAGCATAATCCCAACTGCAGTGTAGACGTTCCCTTAGTACCTGAGCACCATAACTTAGGCTTCAGCTGTAAACTCACTGAAAGCTAGGCGGGTTAGAACCTGCTTTTAAGCAAAACCCAAGACCTAATTTAGGGCAGCCAGCTTTGTAATATGTGCAACCGGACACTGAGTGCTGGAATGAAACCTGATTAATTCAGAGGGAAGTGATTTTATTCAGTTTGTTTAAACTCTCTCTGTGTGTGTGCTTTCTCTCCAGTGCCTGCAGAAACAGCTGCAAGAAAAGCTCTTTTGTTAAAAGCACCCCTACCTTTTTTGGTGAGGACTGAGAGGCTCTCATTCTATTTGTCTATCCTCAAAGGGAACCCTCCAGCAAAAGAGGGAAGACAGTTGTGGCATTCCTGATATTTCTAGCATCAAAATGAGCAGAAAATAAATCCTTTCAGTCTTTATTATTTATAAGAGAGCAAACAGAGGCACACACTCCATTTCCCCTCTTTTAGGTCACCTTTAGAAAACTATAGCTGTTGGCAATAGCATTGCTAGCGACACTTTTTGGGTTCCATCCTTTCCATGAAGCTGAAATCCCAGATCCAAGTAGGACCGGGAAAGGATCCATAGATAAATGAGCCATTTTATTATCTGTTCAATAGACTTTGTTGTCTGGCTTTAAAAAATCTCTTTAGGCTAATATATGCAGTAAAAACACTTTAGGCTCTTAATGGATAAGCAAACCATAAACAGCAATGCACAGACAGGTTTTACCTTGCCCGTTACGAGTTTGTTCCAAGGCATTGGAACCTGGCACGAACACATTAAGATCAATGCATATCGACGGAGAGCGTGTCGCTGGGAAAACGGCTTGAGCATCTCACCTGGTTCTGTCCTCAGACAAGTGCATTCTGGGAAAACATTCATTTTTATACTTGGGCCCGGGCCCGGGGTCACTTTTCAGCCTCCAGAGGCGATGTGGCGACAGGACAGCCATTGGTGTCAGGACTCGGGCCTGGCGCGCTGCCGGTCTTGGGGCAGCTGATGGGTAGGAAGAGTCACCAGGCAGTCCTGAAGCCCAGCAGCAGTATTTCTGTGGCTGCTGAAAGTGTTTGCCCACGGCTGCAATAGCCTCTGCCCCGGCCTTGCCTCGCTCGTGGTAACCAGGCTCCTGGGCGCCAATTCTGGACTTCTGACTCAGGCTCTGACCCTGGACTATTTCTGGCTACCGACCCCTGCCCTTACCACAAGGCCTGACTTCTTCTCTGAGCACAAGACATGACCGCCCACATCCTGGTCTCAGACGCTGGTAGAGGAAGACTCCCCAGATTGATAGGGATGTAATTCCTTGCAGGTCTGGTGTAAATAAAGAGAAAAAGACACATGTTCTACAGCAAAGCCCCATAGATGCTCAGCTCAATGAAACACAACGCCGTATTTGGATCAAATCTCCCCCACTCAAAGCTGTTCCTTCAAACCAAGGGGTTTGGCTGATGGAGTTCACATAGCTTGCTCCCAAAACCCTTCTCAGCAATTCTTTGTCCCCAAGCACTGTCGTAGGGCATCCGCTCTGCCTCAGCGTATTACTGACTCCCAGCTTCACTTTCTAGAAACTCCAATTACTTTCAGTCTCAATCATTGTAGGAGAACTGATGAGCTTTCCTGCAGGAGGTGGCATGAGTAGACAAAAAAAAAGGCATGCACTGGATCTATAAAATGAAGGTCAAGGTCAGTCCTGGTGTCAACAGGTGCAACCCTACTGACTTTGGAACACCAAGATTGAATTTGGTCCTGAGACTTTAACACCAGCTGGATATTGGAGACCATTTTTATCATAAAAGAATTCCTGCTATGCTCTAGGGTCTCAAGTTATAAGGAAAATGTAACTTCACTATATGAAGACTATGATGCTATTATCTTCAGGGTGTATATTTCAATGTTTGGATGCATTTTGTATATAAGCTACATATAATCGTGGTCAGAGGGGAAGTCAAAGAGATAGAACGAGAGCCATTCCATTGATGAAGTGTGAAAACCAGATTTAACTTTTTGTGCATGTGTTCATTCCAGGAGTCTGAGTTAATGACACTACTGTTTTCATAATCATCACTATTCTCTGTGTACCCTCTTTCACAGTCCTACATTCCTTGGAAAACTGATGCTGGCTCATGAATAGGCAATTAGATGTTTCCTTCTTCCAGGCTTTAGGAGGATGCGGTTACCCTGTGGGATATCTCCCCAGGTCTGGAAAATGTAAACTTGGAAACATGAATTGTATGTTTTATTCTTCATAAAAGTCTTTAAGTAGGAATAACTTTAAGATAATATAAGACAAATTTCCCTGCAGAAGCCTAGAGAAGAGATGTGCACAGGCTGGTGCTAGAGTTTTTAATGGTAGTCAGAGATTTATCAAATCAGAGTGGAAGATTTTATAATTAGATCTGAAGGAAATCTTGGTAGTGCACTCAAAGTCATCAGCCTGTGGCTAAACCAAAGAGGAGGGTAGAGAATTGACTGTCCCAGCTGGAGAGATACCATGTTGAAGAGTATGGTCTGAAAGACTGGCTAGATTTGAATGATTTCAGTGCAGTTCATAAGGTAGGTACTGCCCCTGGACGCTGCATTGGTAGTTGTTAGAAATGCTGGCAGATGGATGAGTCAATAGAACAGCAGTAGCAAAGTGGTTTATAACAATTCTGGCAAATAATATTTTATTGGGGTGGCAAGAGAGAATCATCCATTATATGACCAGAGAGAGTGATTAGTAGGAAAGCCAGGATGAAAAAGCTGGTTAGTGTGTAAACATCACTGCCGTTTGGGAAAAAGAAAATATTTCCTAAGGGAGATAATTATGAGACCCTCAGCATTGTCTTGGGCTACTGTGCAAAGCTGGTTCAGTGAGTGGCCATGGGATAGTGTAGAGGGGTGCCTAGGTCAGAGGGAGGCTGCACTGCCTCACTCACTGTTTGTTGGCAGGGGGAATTAGCCAATCAGTTGAGTAGCAGTCTATTTCCCCCAACCCTGAGGCGGGGCAGGGCAGGCAAGCAGTATGTACCCCAGGGAGGCTTTACAGTTGGGGTGAGGCTTTCATCCCGGGGGTGGGGTGGTCAGAGGAGAGGGGGACGTTGGCTCTCCTAACTCCACCACGTCCCAGCGCAGGGCCCTAATGGTGACGGAGCATCCCGCCACTGGGTCAGCGGGGCTCCAGCCAAAACTCATTGACCCTGCTGCAGGCCTCAACACAACCGGACAATGGGCTACTTCCTTGCTGTACCTGGGCTTCAGGGTCACTGTCAGTCTCACTGGGGTAAACCGCAAAGGGCAACCCCAGCAGGCCCTCAGTGTTGCAGGCATCAGGCAGCTCCTCTGGGCTCCAGGCAGTAGCCAGCCCTGGGAGCTCCTCAACAGTGCAACGGTTGGATTTGAGCCCCAGTACCCGGGGGAGAGACGTCCTTCTCCTCTGGAAGTTCCTCCCAACTGAATTAGAGGCCCTGCCTTTTGTACTTCCTGTCCTGCCCACCCTTGGGTAGAGCGGCTCACTTCTCCCCCCCTGTGTCGGTGGGAGGCCACACCGCCTCACTACAGATGGGCTTTGGCATCTGTGTTTACACAGGTCATCCAGTGCCCTCAACCTACGATTTGGAATAAAGACCGTGGGGGGAGGGTCTTACCTTTGCCTTACGTGTGGGTTCTCCTCAGCCTATCCAAACATTACCTGCCTGGAGCCTGATTATTCAGGCGTTGTGTGAGCGCAATGAACGGCACCCTTAGGGGGTGTTATGTCCCTCTGCTGGATTTTTTAATTCATATTTTTAAAGTAGCCAGTCAATGTGTGGGAACATCGTTTTTTTCCTTTTCCTTTTTATTTGTAGGTGCTGATATATGCCTGGAGGCTTGAATGTAAGTTGTCTTGATGTTCTAGTAACTCGATATTAAAGTTGTTGTTTTCTGGTGTTAGCAGTTGCAGAATTGGTTTTAATCTAAGGTTGACAGTTTCTGTAGTTCAACCTGTGGCTTGCTATATTTTTATTTTTATTTTTTTGGCCTTAGGAGCTATCACTTGTCCCTGGATGTTCTACTTATGTATTTCTCCTTCCCTCCTGTATGAGCCAAGCTTTTTGTTTAAAAATCAAAAGTTAGATGGTGGTACATGTGTTGTAAGAGTGCTGACGAGGGGTTTGTAACCCCGCTAACCTCTAAAACACATTTAATGGGCCTTTTACCTTCTAAGACTGATTTATGCTTTGTTCTAGACTTAATTTAATTGCCATACTGAATCAATTATCTGCAAATATAAAGGGCATGAAGACTCCCATTAAGAGAGGAAAAATGATAGAATTGCATGAAACGGGAGCAGATGTTATTTTTTTCCCCAAGAAATTCATTTAAATTAGTTGCATAAAAAAAAACTGCGAAAAGGATTGAGGAACCAAGCCTATACTTTCTCTAGGAAAATCAATTTGTAGCAGTTGTGATCAGGAAATGCATTCTCCATACTAAAATTTTTACAAAATTTAGTTTTGATTGTAAAATACCATTTTTTAAAAATGAGGTAAAGTCACCCACTGATGGGGGCCAGATAGATAGATTAGACAAAGTAGCCTCTTCCACCAAATGGCTGTAAAAAACTTCTCTGAAGTCAGAGATCAGTTGCTGTGTGATGGCTTTTAAGAACTTATAAATCTGTCCCTGAAATTGCAAGAGAAAATGACTACGTCAAGTATTCACTGATCACTTTATCAGCAAGCTGAGGCCTGTATTTCCATGGCAGGTCCCCTGCCTCTCCCCCTCCCCCAACTAACAAAATCTTTTGATGCCATCCAAAAAGATATAGTCTATGATGGGCTTTGCTATGATTTCGCTAAAGTGGAAGTCAATATTTATTGTGCTCTGATTCTTTTTCCCCCAATGCCTAGCTAATCTTCAAATGCAGTGTATGTCTGGGATGCCTGAAATGGATTGTCACAATATTGTGTGCTTTAGTGGCAAGCTCGGAGACATGGTAAATCTATCCCTGCACTTCTATGGCTTCCATCACACAGTATCCGTGCACCTCACAAACAAATTTATCTTTGCAATACCCCAGGACAATTAAAAAAATAATGAGAAAGTTGGGCAGAAAATACAGTAAAAGAATTGGGAGTAGGAGAAAACAATTTAAGTGATGCAGAGGGGAATATTCTGTTTCCTTCCACACCATTCTCTCCTGTAATTTCTTCCCAGCTTTAATTATCAATGAGGAGAAGGTGAAGGGAATGGAGGAAAGGGGGTTTGCTTGGCTAAGGAAAGAGAGAAGGAGGAATGGATGCTACTTTCTCTTTTTCTCTCCCAGCCACCAAAGCCCTCCAGTGCACTGTCCCATGTTCCCTATCAAATCTATCTTCAGTGTCACAACTCCCTCCCCCATGATGTGTGGCTCAGCTTTCCCTTTGATAACCTGATCCCCCCCCCTTGCTTCTGCACATGCAGAAATGACACATGCTCCAGGAACCACTTCTCTCATCATGAAAGCAGACTTATTAGAAATTCTCCCTTCCTTTCCTGCAGATCATTTTACTGGCCTCTTATCATTACACACAGGCTCAGCCTGTAAACCAAATCATGGCATCTTAACAGTTCCTTCTTAGGATATGCACTTTTCAGGAAAATGGAAATAAATTTCCTGCAATTTAACAACAATGGAGACATTTCTCCTATAATCCTGCAAGAAACCTAAAATTACCCTCAGCATGCAAAGGACTCAGGCTAGAATAATTGCCTTCCCTTTGGAAAGGAAAACACAATGCAGAATTCAGTCCCAGGAAGCCACAAATACATCATGAGAAACACAATGCACACAACCCCCTAAAAAGGCAACATTTCTAAAATACAGGCGAAGAAAACAGACTGAAATAATATCTGCTATTACATGAACAACCCATTCAGTGGTGTAAATTAGTATAGCGCTGTAGACTTCAACCGAGCTTTTCAGATTGACACCAACTGAGGAGCTGGCCTGTAAACTTTTAAACATTGTTTTTGTTTTTTATATCTCAATGCCTGTAAAGGCAGAACAGTGAGAGTTCTGTGGCACCTTTAAAGACTAACAAATTTATTTGGGCATAAGCTTTTGTGGGCAGAAACTCACTTTGTTGGATGCATGTAAAGGCAGGTTTCTTTGGATTTAATCCCACTGTAAAGGCCTCAGGGGACAGAAATTAGTAACAATTAAAACCCCAACAAATTATCAAACAGCTTGTCTATAGATCAGGCTGTAGTGATCTTGGGGCCTGATATCTCATGTGCTTCTGTGGAAGGTGTGTGTCTCTGGAAAGGAGGGATTCCCAATTCTTCAGCTGTATAAACCCTGTGTTTCTAGCCAAGACAGGTGAGGAGCGATCAGACCTTTAAAACTGGCACTGGACTACATGTATCAGTTTCTTGGCTCTGGGTCAGTAAACCCTGCTCTTACCAGATCCAGGACCAACCGTGCATGGGAAGGGAAACACACACCCTCCTCCCAGCAACCACTGGTAAATCTGCAAGGAAAGGGACTGTGGAAATATTAATGCAGCTCAGAACTCTTTTAATTTTGGGGCAGGTTTATCACTGGCTGGTGGTGGATGAGGTGCACTCTCCTGACCTGTGCCCGTACACCTGTAGGCAAAACCTGGATCCGAGCACAGCTAAGGTTACTGACATGAGGATGAGAAATTCCTCCTGCTTTGCCCCAGTAGAGTCACAAAAAAGGAAATGGCAGCCTGAGGCTGTATAAAGAGTTCTGCAGCCTTCCTCTTCGCTGGAGCTCCCTCACATGGTGCCCTAATGGGCGAATGAAATCCTGGCAACATGGAGCTGTGCTAACAGGGAGCCAGAGACAACAGTAGTAATTGCTGAAGCCCAATCAGAAGCACAGGGTCTCTGGGACAAAGGCCCTGCGATTCCACTGTAACCCTGTAATTCTGTCTGGCAATTGGGGCGGGGCCAGGCCTCCACCCATTCCACAGGAAGTGTGGAGGGAATTTCACATCCAAATGAAATGCTTTGGAGGAAACCATTTGAGTGGAACCTCACAGAAATGTCTTACCGTTAGGGTCCCTTCCCATGGATTTTTTTATGTGGGGGATAATTTCACTCACTCACTGCCCCCAGCTGAGATTTGCTAAGCTGACAGAGCAATGCAAGAATTCACCACGACATGCAGAGTAATAAGGAATGTGTCAATCCAGCCTCCCGGAAATGCAGCTTCTGCTATTTTTGTATTTACTGCTGGGCATTAGAGGAAGAGGACGGAGTACAATGAATATCAGTCAACTCCCATTAAGGTGATGGTTGGCAGACGGTACTTTGTCAACCCTGATATTCAGAAAGTACAATGGACCATCCTGAAACACTTCAACCCTTCGTGATATGTGTGACGCTGGCTTGCTGACGCTTGCTGTGTAGCAGCAGTAGCATACAAAGTGCAAAGCGGTAAGAGATGCAGTTTCTGTGTTAAAGAAGTGATGTGCTGTAATGACTCTGTCTGAAATTATTTGGTACAATGGGAAATTCTGAGCTGTCATTTATTTGTCCAAAATGTTTAAACGTGTCATGTGAAAATAGCTTTAGAATTTAACAGATGTTCAAATAGTGTTTATCGTATGTGAAAATGAAGGTAGAAGTCTTGCCTCATTGGAAGGAGATAACCTCAGTTCTGCAGTCCCATACATCAACATCTCATTCCCCAGTGGCACATTCCCTTTGTTCACACTTTGAGAATGAAGCATTCATTTGCAGTCAGAGCCCAGCAAGAAACAGCAGTCTCAGAAATGGAGTTCTTTAATAATAAGGAGTAAGCAATAAATAGATTCAAGGATTTGGAGTGGAGTCAGATCATTGAGAAAGAGCAACATAAAAACTCTTTGTATAATTGAAAATGGGCTTACTCTTCTCATCTCCTTTGGAACTAGACTATTACACTTCAGAAATAATTGAAATTTTTCCAACCTTTTTGTCAAGGAATTTAAAGTTTCAGATCAGGAAATATGTTCCAGCTTCCACGCAAGAGATTTGAGGGCAATATTACATCCTGTGGCATGGGAGATAGAGGTTTGGGAGATAGCGGTTTAAGGCTGTGAATATTTGTCTTTTGCTGTCTGGGTTGGTGAAAGTCAGGCATGTTGCAATAGTGATGACAGGAATGGGAAGGTGACCAGTACTTCTAATGATCAAGGCTTAATCCTGTCTGATGCTCAGTACTTGCTTTGCAAGATATGTTCTGCACCTCATTGGATGGGCCTTTAGGTCCTGATCCAGCAAAACACTTGATCATATGCTTGACTTTAAAGCTTGAGTCGTCCTATTGACTTCAATGAAGCAACTCATGCTTAAAGTTAAGCATGGACCTTTGCTGGATCAAGGCCTTAATGATCATATCCATACACAAATCCTAGTACTCCTACAAATTAGGAAACATTCTTCTTCCTCCATATCCAATTTGTAATGAATCTGTTTGCAGTTACATACAGATATCAAGCCAAATCTTCACCTGGTGTAAAATGACATAGCACCATTGACTTAAAAAAACTATGCAAATTTACAGCTGCTGAGAGTCTGGCCTATCATGATCATTTATTGTTCTGCACACCGGCAACAAGGAACGGGCACCACTAAAGAAGACTCTATTAACTATACTATAATAACCTATAGATTTATAGTCTCCATATCAGTCAGCCAGCCACTAGAGGGCAACAAGATTGCAAACACTTCAGCAGGTTTTGCATTCCATCCAGCAGCGGTCAGTTGTTAGCATACAGAACAATGCATTTGTGCTTCGTGGGGGAAATTAATATGAAAAACTTTATTTTCTCTGGTTTCAATCTGTGTGATTTTGGGACCCCCGAGCTCTTTTGGTTTGAGTTTGGAAAAATCAAACAAACCTCGAACTGGAACTGACACCATCGAGTGTCATCTGCTTTAGTATGGAAACTTCAAATTTTGCATTGGCTTAGTGTTAACTTACAGAGCATTCCAGGCTTGCTCAAAAGGTCTGCAAACTCTTCAAGAACCCTGGTAGGAGGCTAATTTTGTAACAATATAAAGCCAGATATTTTTCTGTGTTTTTCTTATGTATGTCTTGCTTAGCTCTATAAGTGGCAATTCACTCCACTCAAAATATCTTCATCTGGTGTGAATTGCCCCTGATGACAATGGAGTTATGCCTATTTACACCAGCTGAGGACCTGGCCTCATGTAGCATTCTAGCAACTACATTGCAATGGGTGCTGTAGAGCTGATGAACTATGCTGGAGTGTAATCACTAAAGTTAATTACCTATTACTGCATGTCCACACAGTACACAATTTTAATTTAATTATCAGTTTGGTTGAAAAATGATGTTTCAAACATAGCAGAGCACACATTTATCATTGAGGTCTAAATCTATTCTATCTGTCAAGGCTCATGCTTTAAAATGAAGACATCGTTTTTATTGGAGCAAAATAAAATAAAAAAATAAAATAAATAAAAAGCATTTGAAAAAGCAAAATGCCCACATTTTTCCTCTTGAGCTAGATGAAACAGATTTGTCACCCATGCTGCATTTGTAACAAATGTCTTTTTATCAAACAGAAAACTGCCAAAAGTCAGCCCAGAGAAACTGCAATTAGCATATTGCCCCCCCAAAAAATCCTAAATGGACCTTCAAGGGATAACAAATGATCCTCCCATCTAGATTTCAGCCATGAGAAGCACAGAACTGCTCCTGACTGTTCCCTGTTTTTAAGTGACTGACTCAAAGCGGATAGAGCAATTCTCTTGGAAAGATGGCTTCTGTTAACTGAAACTCACTGATTCAGCCAGTGAGGAAGCTAGAAACAATACCTTGTGACTTACGTTATCAAAAAGAAGCAGCCAATGCAACTGAAAAATTTTTAAACACAAATTTTGTCGCAGTTATTCTTGGAGCAAGGCGTTATTACACACATTTCGATCAAATTATTCTTTCATCTCATTGCTTTACAATTCATGGACAGTTTGTGAACGCAAAAATGGGCAAAATTTCCACAATCATCCAATCCTTTGTTATACAAGTTTTGACCAGCTCTTGTACTCATTTTGAGGACCACTAGTTCAGAATAAAAAAAAGGGTGGAAAGTAAAGCTTGTTTCATTAAATTCCATTGAGGGTCTAGCAGTGGTGCCAAACACCTGGCCTGTTGGCCACATGTATTTATGTGGCTCACTTGGCATATTCTGGCCTTGTCTTCACTAGGAAAAAAGGTGTGTTTTTACCTCATGCTAACTAACATGTGGTGATTAACATGAGAGAAAATCCTAATGAAGATAAGACTGTTGTAGTATTAACATGTGTTAGCAGGTCCAGATAACCCCATGTGCTCCCCCATAGTCTTTACCTCAACCCACTAAATTGAGAAAGCTATGGACTGCTTTGTCTTCACTCGGATTTTATCTTGTGTTAGGGACCCCATGGCAGCTAACACGAGGTAAAATACACCACATCCCATGACTTTTTTTTGCTTCTCTTTTTTTTTTTTTTTTTGAAAATCCCACACAGCTACCCAGTGCTTTTCTGTCTCTGCTATCTCTGACAGAAACATGGTGCCCTGAGAGCTCAACACTATTCTCATGAACTTTGCAAATACAGGACACATGATTTCTGTGTATTTGCAGAGCTTCAGGAAGTGCCACAGCAACTGGGATCACAAGAAGGAAGACAAGGATATCTTCAAGAATAGTTTGTTGATGGACACTGGAGAAAAAAATTCCAGGTTGTTGGTGGCATTCACAGAGGAGCTGCAGATGGTGGAGCTGTGCATTTGGGCTCAAGAAACAAGCACTAGCTAGTAGGATTGCATCATAATGCAGGTTTGGGATAAGCAGCCATGGCTGAAGAACTTTCAGGTGCAAAAGGCCACATTCCTGGATCTGTGTGCTGAGCTCCCCCCACCCATCCAACTGGCAGGGACACCAGAATGAGAGCTGCACTGACAGCTGAGGAGTGACAATTGTGTTCTGGAAGCTTGCAGTGCCGGATTATTACAAGTCAGTAAGAAATCACTTTGGAGTTGGAAAATCCACAGTGGGGGCTGTTGTCAAGCATGTGTGCAGGGCCATTAATCATCTCCTGCTATGATGGACTGTGGCTTTTGGCAATGTGCAAGAAATAGTAGATGGATTTGTAGCAGTGGGGTTCCTGAGGTGAGGTGAGGTGATAGATGGAATACATATCTTTATTTTGACATCAGCCCACCTTGCTATTGAGTACAACAACAGAAAGAGGTACCTTGTCATGGTTATGCAAGTGCTCATGGAGCACCACAGACACTTTCCTCATATCATTGTGGGTTGGTCAAGGAAGATGCATGATTCTTACATCTCTAAGAATACCAGACTGTGCAGAAAGTTGCATGGTGGAACATTCTTTCCCAAGTGGCTGATTACCATTGGCTATATGGAAATGCCAATAGTGTTTCGGGAGATCCAGCCTACCCCTTGCTCTCCTGGCTCATGAAGCTGTATGCCAGCCATCTGCATTGTGCCAAGGAAATATTCAACTACCAGCTCAGTAAGTACAGAATGTGCTTTTGGTGGATTGAAGGGTTGTTGGTATTGTTTACTCACTATATTAAATTTCAGAGAGAAGACCATCCCAATGGGTGTATTGTGCACTGCATAATACTGGTGAGGCAAATGGGGAAAAGCTGCTGCCAGGATTGTGATGGTTCTTAGGATAACCAAGACTGTGATTTATCTTCTCATTTTCTGCCTCCAGCATGAGGGACACTTGCTTGTGCTTAACTAAGTGTCAGCACTTGCTTGTGCTTAACTAGGTGACCCCATCAGCCCAAACACTCTACTCCTTTGGACTGGGCCAGCTCTTACTTTGTTTTTCAGGTTAACAAAAGATGTACTCCAGTCCCCGAACTCCTTTGAAGCTTTCCCCATACTGTCCAGCCCCTTATTTTCTGAACACTCACAGAAATACCAGGTCTTCTGAACCCAAGTGAACACTATACACACCAGCTTGTATGAGTCAACTCAGCATCAGCACCTTACTTAATACCACAGCACTAAGATATATTTATAGTGAATGAGTATATTACCAAAGAGGCCAAAGATAGTGAGTAAGGATAACAGAGACAAAAGGGTTAGATATAAAACAAAATCATAACATGCTTTCTAGAGACTAAATTGAACTATTAGGATAACCTGTTTAATGAAGTTTATCTCACCCAAAACCTTTTGCAGCATCTTCAGCTATGGCTAGTTGAGATCCTGTTTTCATGAATGTAAATGCATTGCTCATTCTTAGGTGCAGGATGCCAGGGTAGCTTCTTTGTTCCTCAGTGAAGTCCAGCAAACCTTTGAAGTGCATGGCTAGATAAGGTTCTCTTCCCCTACTGTGTGCGCTTTCCTGTTGACTTCATATCTCTCTGATGACTTCATATGTAAATGTGCCTCCATTCTGTCAGCTTACAATGCTTAATGTATACACTGACCGAGAGAGAGGCGAATAAACATTTTTTGTCTGAGGAGGAAACTTGTTTCTCTACCTCTGCTGTGATACAGAATCTAAAAACATATTTTCAGTACAGATATGTAAGTCCTTCGTACTATCTGTATGTACATTTCAAAATAATAACAATGACCAGAGTGATCCTGGCTTTCATTTCAGACCTCAAATGGCAGTCTTTGGTGAACCAGAATTACATACTAGAATCAGGCTAATCTTATAATCCCCTTTGCCAGTTGGCATTGCGGGGTCCTTGGGTCACAAGGCTGGAGGGATGAGGTGGAAGGTTTGTCTGAGGAGCTTGAACAGCCAGACATCAGGGCTATTACTGGAGCCGCACATAGAGCTATGCATTGGAGGGAGGCTTTAAAGATTTCACTTTCACAGTCAGCCACAGTAGTATTCTGTCCTGAGGTAAATTCTCTGTCTTGTGTAATTTAAACTGTGATTTTTGGCTTTTGCCTGCTGGTATCTCTTCTGTTGTGCCTGCTGCAAATTATAAATACTGCTGGGCCTAGGGCTTTGCCTTGTGCTATGAATTGTGTGCTGCTTGCTGTACATTTATAAACATGGCTGGGTGTTGTCCTGATGCAGTGAGTTCTGTGGTGCTTGGCGTACATTTAAAAGTACTGTTTGATTTCTTGACGGCTGCTGGCATGCTGTAATATTTGTTGGGAACTGACAAAGATGCTTTGAGTGCAAAAATTCAGTGCCCTGAGTCAAAGCGCAAACAAACATCAAATGTCATACAGACTCCTAACAGACCTTCACGGGCTGCAACTTCTAAAATTCCTTTGGAAAAAGAGGTAAATGTTCATGTCCATCTGTGTAAATGAAACGGTGGCTCAGTGTAGTCTGTGGTGGCCACACGCTCACCAAACTGTGCTTTTCACAGGGCAGTCTAGGTGACGCTGTTGTTTTTCTTCCTGTCCCCCTGTGTCGAGGGGCAGGGCTGAGGATGCAGTCTGTGATGCTACTGGAGTGTTGAAGTGTGACGAGAGCTGCTACCACGGCGTGCTTCCAACAGTGCAAAGGTTGGTGAGTCCAGGATTTTTTGGTTTGTGGGTTGATCTCTGTGGAATTTGTGTTTGCTGCCTGAGAAGACCTGTTATGTCCAGGTGCACTTCCTCCTCCCTGCCCTGCTGGGACTCCTAGCCTTTTCCCTGTTCTCTGGTTTCCTCCAGGCTCTCAATTATATTGACTCTCCAAGGCTTTGTTCATGACCTGATGCAGCACTGGCTTGTAGGATCTCTCAGAATTTGTCCTACCTAGTCCTTTCCTCCTCATCAGAGGCATTCTGTGGGCATGGAAGGGGAAACTCTTCAAGACCACCAGGCTGAAAGCTGCTGATAAAAACAGGTGTACCACTGGATTTACAGTCACAATAGAAAGGGAAAGATAAGTTGCAAAACTCCCTCTTTTACTCCCATAAAAACTTTTAATAAGACATGCTTATTGATATTGCTGCTTTGGAGATTTTCAGCACAGCACTGTTATCCAGCTCCAACCTACTGAGTACAGCCTGCCAGGAAGGATGTGGGGGGAGGATTATCTGTTGCATGAAGCTAGACAATTCTGACACTTATTCCATGGGTATGAATATAAGACAATCACAGGGATTATTGGCATATTTTCAACAGGCAGTGGTAATTTTGGCTGATATCTCACTCCTGAAGGTCATAAAGGCATAGAGAACCCAGCTACAACTAGCATCCCAAAGTAACCTGGGCCTGCCTGCTAGCCTGTGTACTGCAATGGTGCCTGCCGAAGTTATCACAGAGTGCCATAGGACTACAGAATATCTCCATGAAAATTTAATCAAGCTCTGCCAGGAGGATACAAGGGCCATCCTCATTCACATCAATAAAATGTTCCACATGCCCCGTGCCCTTCTCTAGCCCAGCAAGGGAATGCAATGCAGATGCCAACTCTACCTCTATTTGTTCTACTTCTGCCTGAGCACATGACACCAAATCGATGTGGACTGAGTACCCAGACTGCCATAATATTGTTCGAGAATTCATTTTGAATTGACTTCCTAACTTTTAATTTTCTCACAGTAAACCAGGGAAGACATGAAAAGTCAATACCATGGTCTTGTACAGTTGGGGACGGGTTGGGTGTGATCTTTAATGGGCAGGGCAGGGTGGAGGAGAGGAAGGAAAAGCAAATAAAACATTGTAAGGGAAAATGCACGCACACACTTACCTGAGCTCCTTTCCCCTTCATCAGTGGGCTCATCTACACTCAGTTGGTAGGACAGTCTAGATTCCTGCTGATTTTCAAATAGGTCCTAGCTCCTGGTATGTTTGGAGCCTTCATCTTCCCACTCTTCCTTCTCCTCACTTTTCATGGCAGGGATATCTGTCTTAGATTCCTCCAAGTTATCCACAATAGTCTGCAGGGTGTTAGTTGGGTCACTGCCACATATGGCACGCAGCTCATTGTAAAAGCAGCAGGTCTGTAGAGCAGCACCAGATTTCTTGTTGCCTTCCCTCACCCTGTGGTCTCCCTGATGAAGTTCTTTCACTTTCAAGTAGCACTTCTACAGACCCCTTTGCCTGCGTCCCCCATGCAATCTGCTCATAGATGTCTATGTTTCTACAGATGTTCTGTAGCTGGGTTTGCACAGCCTCTTCTCCCCACAGGCTCAAGAGATCCAACGCTTTTTGCCTGCTCCAGTCAGGGGTGCATTTAGTACCTCTCTGTGTCCGTGGAGCTGGCATGGTTGGTTGGACACAAACAACAAAGGTGCGGGATTAGGTGAGTTCACCAAGGTGGGCAATCAGGAAAAGACATTTCAAAAACACGTGAGGTTTTTAAAGTTGAGGGGAGGGCAGGCTTCTGATCTCTGTGATCCCTGGGCAGTGGAGTTTAAAATTGTGAGCAGAACGGTCACTTTCTGGGGACTGGGGTATTGTGGGACAGTGGCTGGAGAACTGTTAGGGTTGACACAGTGTCTACCTGTGCACTGTGTCGACCAAAGTAGTTCAAACACGACTTTGTGCCTATTCAGGGAAATGGCTTTACTGAGTCTCCCTAATGGGATCCTTATGTCAGCTGGTGACAAATATGAGCGTAGACACATGCATAAATAAGTCAACACAAGGCAGCTTACATCAATCCAACTTTGTAGTTCAGATCAGGCCTGAGTTTCTAGCCCTCTTGATTCCAAATTTAATGCCCAGCTGTTGACAGAGTAACTGATGCAGCATCGTCTTTGTGCGGCTCCTGACAGCCTGAAACAATGGCTTTGGGAAGAGTGAATTCCCTTGCCCTCGTTAATATAATGGAGGTGTTAACACTAAAGGCCAGTGATAATCCTTTAACTTGTCATCATTAACGATTTCATTTTATCAGCAGGGATGTGAATGGAGAAGTTGTTTCAAGCCCAGGGTGGGTAGGGAGGGAATTGGGAGTTGCTGCAAGGGAAGGAAATGCAGAGAGAAGAGAGCAGAGGAGCTGCAAAGACAGGGTAAAGAGAGAGGTGGAAGGGAAGGAAAAGAAACAAAGAACAGAAATGGCAATAGTCCTAATGGAGAATATATTTCCCTACTCAGTGATTCTGAATGCAGCTGAGCTATTATCATTATGTGTGTAACCCTTCTGCCAGTTGGAGTCGGCAGTAACAAGGGCTGGGTTCAATATCTAGGGGTTCCTTTTCAACAATACAACACAACAGTGGCTCAAGCCCCCACACAGTAACTGGGACAATTACACAGCACCCCTTGGGCACCTCTAGAGGCAACACTTCCCTTCTCGCAAGCACAGAGACTGATTGTAGGAAAGAAACTTTTAATAAAAGGGAAATGTAACCCAGCATTAACTTGGGAAAACACTGAAGCAGGGTCCATAAGCATAAAACCATTAGCAAAATACCCACCCCAGAGTACATTGGACAGTTTTCTTTTGCCTCAGGTTCTTAAGAGCAGCAACCAGAAGTTCCTTTAATGTGCCCCTCCCGCCACAGCACCCCATTACTCACAGTAGTTTTTCCTGGTCAGTGAAGACTTAAAGTTCAGAGGTGCACCTGTGGCGTTCACCTCCCAACATGGCTGGGGAAGAGGGAGAAAAAGTGCCTTGCTCAGTCCACTGCCACACCGCTGGCCACACACCATTCTGCTGGCCACTTGCTGCTTTGCTCTGCTGGCCACCCTGTCAGCCGCTTCACTCCATTGACCACCCCGCCAAGTGTATTGAGGTCCAATCCCTTAATACAGTGCTCAGCGATCTCAACAGTTAGTGGGGGAGCCTCACCGCTGATGCACATTGGGCAGTCTCTTAGAGCATCAGAGATACTGTCCCAACACAGGTCAAATGATTAGACCTGGTTTAGTAATTTCCACTGTGGTGTGTAAGAAGACTCTCACTTGAGTCTTAATCAGCTCTGTTATTATACAATGGAGAGCGGCTGGGTCAAATGGTGCCTAGGACCTTTAGATAGGGCCCACACCACCTCTCTCAATTCCACTGGCCTTTGGCCCCCATGTCCTCCGTCTAGCGAGTGCAGTTTAGCTGAGGGTGAGTCCCTCAATCAGGCTATGCCAAGCACAGTTCTGTTGTCCTTGGTTCACATAACAACCCTTTAGTACCTCCGCCCAAATAACAAAATGACTTGTGGTCCAACACCAGCCAAAAGTGATCATTTGGGCAAAGCAGTCCCATCGTGCTGAGCACCTAGGCAAGATGGGTGTTTCCATACCAACAATGTCATCTCCTGAAGTTCTCTCGCTGAGCTCCTCACTAGATTCCGGGGGGCATGCATTCAGACCTTGTTTACATGTGTTAAGCCCCCGATCTCAGCTGATTCCCAACTCAACCATTGGCGCAAAGGGACCGGAGTCTGGCCACAAATGGCCAGCAAGGCGTTCCCTGCTGCTGCTGCTGCAATGATGATGGAGGCAGCTCTTGCACCAGCTTCCCATCTGTCACACCCCCCAGTGTGTGTATGTGTGGGGGAAGAGGGAGATATCAAGGGAGGAAGGAAACAAGGAGGGGTGGGGAGTAGCCGTAGCAGAGTTCTGCTTTGCCGACTCTCCACTGACATAGGCTCCATTACGGACCCTAGAGCTGCAGTGTAAATTAGCATCATCTTTCAGGCATGCTAACTCTTTCCATGGCTAGCATAATCATAATCCCTCATAATCAGGAAGCTCTGACTAGCACCCCCCGCCCCCAACCACCTCGCCTTCTCTTCAATTAGTCACAGGAGAGAACCTAGCCTAGAAATTTAGCTCTTATATTAAGGCAATAATCTTTCTACCTTTGAGCTTTATGCAAACTTTCCATTAGCATCAGTGGGAGACCTGCTGTGCATCCAGGAGAATATACAGTCCTTCATTTATGGACTACAATTGGAATTGGAATTTGGCCCCCTCTAAAAATGAGTATGACACCCTGATCTAATGGCCTAAAGTTGGTGTGCAACGTTTATTATTTGTTAGGTACGGCCAATGTGCTCAGGGCACTCTGAGACATGAAAATAAAGAGATTCCCTGCCAAATGGGCAACAATATAGATAGCAGGTAGACAAAGAAAAGACAGAACATATTGGGAAACATAGAAAAGGCTTCTCAATTGTCGTTTATTTTATTTTATTTTTTTTATTCAGCATGGAAGAAATGAGATTTTAGGGGAGATCTGAAGAAGGAAATGCTTATGAATTGAGACAAGAAGGTCATTCCATGTATAACAGGTAGCATGGACAAAGGTACAGAGAGAGGATGGGAAAAGCAAATAAAAGGGGTAACATTGTTGGCAGATGGGGGTCAGAAAAAGGGTTATGGTCACTGATAAATTTGTGATATATGTTGGGGTGTGTAGGAAGGCACCCTGGCCTGCCCCGGGATGGGGAGCCGAAGGAGGGCCACCGCCAGTAGGCCAGCGGGATAGCTGGCCAGGTAAAACTGCCCAGCAACAGGCCGGGATTGGTCCAGCGCGCCGGGCCGCCCGTCAACCCTTCAGTCCGGCCCGGATAGGACCACCGGGGACGGCCAACCAGGTGCCGAGGGGCGGGACTTCCCCAGGAAGGGGAAGTATAAAAGCCAGGCCCCTGGGCTCAGTGAGAGGCAGGCAGCAGAGGGAAGCAGACCTGCCACCCAGGGCTCCTGCTGGGGAAGGGAATGGCTATGTCCCTGGGCCGAAGCCCCGGCGTAAACCCCGGGACCGGGACTGGATAGGGCCTCCGGCCGCCGGTGATTGGGACTGGCCGTTGAGACCCCCGAGGGGGCTGACACCCCCTGAACCCCAAGCCTGGCTGGAGGGGCTCGGTCAGCCCCAGTGGGTCCCACTGCCTGAGGCGGGGCTAGACCTTGAGGAGCTGCCGGCCGCTGACCCCCCTGAAGCTGGGGCCGACCTTGAGGAGCTGCCAGAGGCCGGACCCCCCGATGAACCCCTGGATCTCGAGGAGTTGCCGGACGCTGATGACTTGCCCCTGTTGCTGCCAACGGACACCAACGGACTGGTGAGCCAGCCGTGGACCGCGCCCCCCGCCCCCGGGGTTGCTCGGGGTCAGCTCCTGGGAGGATGGGGAGGAGGTGGCCCAGGGGCAGCCAGACGTAGGGGCACAGGCCCCGTGGCGTGTTGCGGCCGGATCCCCGCCGCACCAGTGGTACTAATGGTGCCACTGGTAGGGCCCTGGGCTGGGACGCAGTGGAGACGGGTGGGCCTGCGTCCCCCTCCCCCCTCCTCTACCTGCACTTGCCCAAGCGAGGGAGACTCCTAACCGCCGGCTAGACGGCCGGAAGATGCCCGTCTCAGCCTGCCCGGCTGCCCAGAGGGCCAGGCCTTTGAACTGTTTGTGGCCTGCCTGCCCTTGCCCAGGGGACCGGGCGCTTGAACTGTTTGTGGCCTGCCTGCCCTTGCCCAGGGGACCGGG
>ML675604.1:68253301-68346212 GCA_007922155.1 Mesoclemmys tuberculata | reverse complement strand
TGTGACATTTTGGATGGTCTGGGGATGGGGTGTTATGGGTATTGGAAAGGCTGGAGAAGAGAAGGCTGCAGCATGAGGATTGAGAGTAGTAGGGTTTGGACAAGGCTAATAGTTGACAGGACAGATAGGAAGGATCAGAATTCTGATACCTTGTGGAGGAAGAAATGGCAAGGTTTACTCATGGGCGGGATGTGTGAGACCGAGAGGGATGGTTTCATGTCGAGTCGCAAAGTAAGATGATTGGAAACCATTTAGAAGAACTGTGTCTTATGGCACAGACTGTGCAAATAAAACCAGCCTGGCACTTTTGGTCTCAAATGCCAGGGTTTATTTATGGTGATTATAGTGATTGAGCAATGAATTTTCAGTTTTTATGTTCTCCCCAGTTATTTACCCTGGCAGCATCAAATGCTAGGCTAGCGGTGTGTAGATTAGAGGATTTTCTGTCTGACTTGTAGCCGAAAAAGCCCAGGTTTTTTGTCTGATATGGAGGCAAAGTTGTCTGCACTGCAGCATTAGTGCCCAGGGTTTGACTTTGTTTTCAGCTAGACATTGAGAATTCTGAGTGAACTCAAGGCAGTTGCTCATGTTCTGTTCTTTTGTGTGTGAGTTGTAGCAAGACTCACGGCACTGAATGAGCTGAAGAGACTGCTGGAATTGTCAATGCAATCATCCTGGACTTAGGTACTGCAGAGTACCTGGAAGAAATTATCAGAACCTGTGGGAGGCGTCGCTTCTTGTAGGCACCAAAAAAAGTTTCTTACAATTCTTAGTTGAGTAAAGATTGAGTGAATTATATGCATGACAAGTGAGGGATGGGGCACCATCCTCAAATGGTGAAATTCCCCTTTATGCAGAGAGAAGGCACAAAACTTATGCCTCAATGAAGTTCCATATAAATCCCCAGTGAAAATGTGGCTTATGTAGGACTTGAGTTTCCTGGTCTACTTCGAAGGTCTGCATTTCACCTAGAAGAATTAACATGGGTTTGGAAGTTTCCAGGAACTCCTGATTTCAAATCTTGGCTCTGCCATTGATTTGCTGTCTGACTTCAGGTAAGACACTCGGTCTCTCTGTTCCTCATTTTCCTCTTCTGTAAAAGGGAGGTTGGAGGACTTATCTGTTTCACAGCTGTGCTTGTAAAGCATGTTGTGACTTCAGAACTCTTGTGTGAGTATCATCTAGTCTTGGTGACTTAACTGTTTAATTTATCATTTTGTTCCAAAACCAACTCTAATGGCATCTTAATCTGGGACAATTCCTCAGATTTCTCATCTAGAAAGAGAGGCTCGGGTTTGGGAATCTCCCTTACATTCTAACACATGAAGACTGATGCAAAGAATTAATTTAGTTTCTCCGTAATGGCCTTATCTTCCTTGAATACTCCTTTAGCATCTTGATTGTCTGGTGAACCCCACTGGTTGTTTAGGCTGCTTCTGATGTACTTAAAATTTGTTTTGCTGTTATTTTTTGAGTCTTCTCCTTTAGAAAGTCCTAGATCTCAGGGTCCAGTCTGAGCACAATCATCTGCACCACAATTGTATAGCCCTGCAGCCTGAACCCTGTGAACCTGAGTCAGGTGACCCAGGCCACCCACAGGTGTCTAACTGCAATGTGGACAGACCCAACTCTGCAAAAAGCTGTCCTAGAGAGGCAGTGAAGATTCCCCCAGAAGAGGAGTCTCCTTGAATAGCACAGAGCTGGGAAAGCTGGCTCCACATCACCTGGTTCCCTTGCCCCCATGTAGGGGTTAGGCCAGGGTGGGAAAGGAGGTAATGGGGGTGGGGCAGAATGCCTGGTGCTCCTCTTGCTCTGTGGCTGGTGCAATGACCTTTGGGAACTACTGTCACTGATCTATAAATTGCTCCTAGGTAGCTTTTACCGTACACCAGGGGTCATTACATCCCTTGGCCAACCCAGGATCCTTCTCCCCTCCTCATCTACGGTGAGTTTACACTCAGTGCAGCTGGGAATCTGGCCCCAAATTAGAATGATTTATTCTTTTTAGAGCCAGAGGTTCAAAACTAGATCCATCTGGCTGAGCCCGTCACCTTCAAGGTTCGTAAATTAAGCTCAATGCAGTTAGTTTCCTGTGTGGATTTTTCAGAGCTCCATGCAGCATCCTGTGTGCCAGTTGGCTGCTGCCCTTCACCCCTGGGGCCACTGCAGTTCAATGGTGCAATATAGTGATAATTTGTCAAGTGCTGCAAGATGAAAGGTTCTACATAAATGTCAAATAATGTTATAATCCACTCTACTGAATCAGGACACACTGAACTGGGACATCTATCTTATTGGGAAGTTTCCCAGGAAATTGATTTAGCATAATGGTAATTGCTGCTGCCTAATCAGGACAATATTTAGGATAAATTCTGTTTAATGAGGATCCATTTAGCTCCTACCGGATAACGAAGGGATGAAGAAACAGATTTTCAATAGGTGTGAGATTCTGAGGTCTGGTCTCTTTATACAAATAAAGATTAAGATGTGCATTTTCTTGTGTCACCAATCAGAAGTATCTGTAAGTGCAGAAAATTAGTTCCTTTGCAGCTTGTGTTAGTTAATCCTTCACTGGGATCGTGGTGGGCATGTGTGTGCGTGCACACAGGCACACGCTCATACACCAGTCTGGTTATAGATTATACAGCGATTTAATTTCTGCTTAAACTAGAGCAGAGCTTCTAAAACAGCAGTTCCCAAACTGTGGGTCGTGATCCCACATGGGGTCACTTCATCAGTAGATGGGGTTGGGGCAATCTCAAGCATGCAGAGGATGCCATTTTACAAAATGGCCTCCTCCGCCCAACATCACCTCACATGCACCGTACACACAAAGTCATGTGGCATGGAGGATGCTCTTTTGCTCTACAAAACAGTGCCCTCCATGCAGCATGATGTCGCCTGCACCATATGTCTGTGAGATTATGCAGTCCAGAGGACACTGTTTGTAAAGCAAAATGGCATCCTCCCTGTGGCGTGATCTTGCATGTACTATGCGTGTGAGGGCACACTGCAGGGAGGACACCATTTTTGAACTGCAACTTCCATGCTGTCTGGGGTAGTGGAAAGAACATCTCTGAACATGGGTCATGCAGGGAAAATGTTTGGGAACCGCTGTTCTAGAAAAACATCCATCTTGTTTCAAAACTTGCCAGTGATTGAGAATCCATCACAAACGTCAGTAAATTGTGGCACTTGTACCCTGACTTTGGAAATTTTGTGCCTTATTGCCAGTCTGAATTTGTCTAACTTCAGCTTCCAGTCCTTGGATCTTGCTGTACCTTTCTCTGCTAGTCTGAAGAGCCCATTGTCAAATTGTTCCTCCTTGTGTAAGTACTTGTGGACTGTGATCAGATCACCCTGTAACACTCCCTTTGACAAGTTAAATAGTTTCGCCTCCCTGAATTTCTCACTGTAAGGCAGCCTTTAATTATTCATGTGGTTCTTCTTATTCTCCACGGGAGACCCACGTACCGGGCTCAGCAGGGAGTAGCAAAAGGATGGGTGGGGACCAGAAAAGTCACAGCCTGCCATCTGCATGCTACTGGGGTCACGACACACGTCTGAGAGGAGAAAGTGGAGCTACGGGTACGTCTACATTGCCGTTAAAAATCTGTGGCCGGCCTGTGCTGGCTGACTCAGGTTTGTGGGCTCAGGCTAAGGGGCTGTTTACAGGCAGTGTAGGTGCTTTGGGCTTGGGCTGTGGCCAGGCTCTAGGACCCTACGAGGTGTCAGGGTGACATTTTTTAACTTCTTCTTCTGGGAATTATTGTTCTTCTCACCAAAGAATGTTACGTAACTCTCACTTTTGAAGAACTGTGCTAGTCTTCAGTATAAAAGACGTGCTTTTTACGTTTGCTAACTGTGAAAAAAAGTATTTATTTTCTTTCCTTTCTAATTTCCTCATTTACATTGACTCTAAAGCTCTTTCCAGATGTCTAGAGTGGTATGTTCTCTTCCAAAGGAAGACCCGGGAACAAATGCCTGCCAGAAAAAAGGCTTTTATAATGTACTGTGGGCAGCGGTTTCCCCAGGAATTGAAATTACAGGAGATGTTCAAATTTACGGTGATTGAGTGCACGGGCCAATGAGAGGTGAGAGTGGAGATGGGCTGTATGGCACCACAGTGAAAACTGAAAAGTGTTTCATGACCATTTTACTAGGTTTGATTCATGTTTTAAAATCATCACACAAATTAAAGTTGGCTACTCAAGCCTTCTATGAAGCACTACATCTACAGCCTTCTTGATTCTTCACTTTTTCAACTGCTGAGTCTTTCCCTGTTACACTGCACGCTGCTAACCAAACAGAAGAGTTTCTTGCAGAAAGATCATAAGTATGTGCTGGTCTTATTTGGAGCCAATGTCCAACTTCAGGGTTAACAAGTGACAATGCACTTAACATTGGTCTCCAGTTTGTCGTGTGAGGTGTCTCTTACTTATTATCTATCCCTTTCCTAATGATTCTCAACAAAACGGTGTATGTGAACAAACATGGCTGTCACATCGTACTTTCCATTTAAGACAGAAAACCTCATAATGCCGCTATATAAATCCATGGTACACCCATGTCTTGAATGCTGCTTGCAGATCTGGTCACCCCACCCCATAAAAGGTCGATTGGAATTGGAAAAGGTACAGAAAAGGGCAGCAGAAATGATTAGGGATATGGAACAGCTTCTGTATGAGGAGAGGTTTAAATGACTGGGACTTTTCAGCTTGGAAAAGAGACAATTAAGGGGGGATATGATGGAGGTCTATAAAATTTTCATTGGTGTGGAGAAAATGAATAAGGAAATGTTATTTAATCCTTCGCATAATTCAAGGACTAGCGGTCACCCAATGTAATTATTAGGCAGCAGGTTTACAATAAAGAAAAGGAAATACTTCTTTGCACAAAGCACAATGAACCTGTTTAACTCTTTGCCAGGAGATGTTGTGAAGGCCAAAATAACAGGGTTCAAAAAAGAACTAGATAAGTTCATCAAAGATAGGTCCAGCAATGGCTATTGGCCAGGAGGGGCAGGGATGCAAAACCATGCTCTGAAGTGTCCGTAGTCTCTGTTTGCCAGAAGCTGGGAGTGGATGACAGGGGATGGATCACTTGACGATTGTCTGTTCTGTTCATTCCCTTTGTAGCACCTGGCATTGGCCACTGTCGGAAGACAGGATACTGAGCTAGGTGGACCATTGGTCTGACTCAATATGGCTGTTATGTAAAAATTAATTATAATAAAAATGTTTAGTTCAGAAACTCTCCAAGATAACAACGTCTTGTGATAGAGATGATGTGTGATAATGACCTTGGAAAATAATGCATTTTAAAAATCTCGGCCTACTAGGAAACATATATAAGTTTCCCAGTCACAGATCTAGCATCCTAGAACAAAGTCACTAAAACACAGTCGAACAAACAATGTTCCTTTAATGTGCCCCTCCCCCCCCCCCTTCTCCCTCCACCACACTCCACTCACTGCTGTTTTCCTTGGTCAGTGGAGACCCAGAGTTCAGAGTTGCTTTCATGTTAGTTCACCTTCCACAGAGGCGAGGGCAGGGAAAAGGCACCTTGGCCATTCCTCTAGCTGCTTTCTCTGGCTGCTGTTTTTTGTTGCGCCAACATTCACCCCACTGCTCCATCGCTGATGGCTTTCCGCCATCACCTTCTGCTGCCACCCCCCACTGTGACCTCTGCATGGTGGTCTCTTGAGGTTGCACCCAGCTCTCGGTGATTTCAGCTCTCAGTGGGGAAGCATTACTGCTAGTGCAGGCTGGGCGTCTCTTCTGCAGAAACCCGCTGCCCCGCAGCAGGTCACCTCCCTTAGACCTGATTATCAGGGATTTCAGCTCAGTTGTCATTTAATAAAACAAAAGGCTATCCATGGAGCCTAACCAGCTCTACCTTTTAACATTGGAGAGGGACAGGTCAAATACTGCCTCTGACTCTTAGGCAGAGCCCACAGAACCAAACAAAACACCTGTTCCTCTGTCTTCACTGAGATCTGGCATCCGAACCCCCTGCTTAGTGAGTGCAGTTCAGTCAAGGGTGACACCCCTCAGTCACGTCAGGCAAAGTCCACTTCTGCTGCCCTTTACTCATACAACAAGGATAAGAACATTTTATTATCCCCACATTCAATACTAAAATGATTTGTAACACAACACCAGCCAAAATTGATCACTTGGACCACACAGTTCTGGCTGCTGGTTACCTTTCATCACTAGCTGTCAGGGGAGAGCTCATTGAGACCTTGCTTACCCATCATCATTTAAATTATTAGGTCGGCCAACATTGCCAAAACAAATGTGCCGACATTGTCATAAAACCAGAACTGTGTGAGAAAGCTAGTCTTTGTTCATACTTTTCAAACCTATTATGCTTTTTCAAGTACAAGTGTTTTATCATATATTGTGAATGTTTTTAAAGTGTGTATTAATGTTTCAATTTCAATTAAAATGTCCAACCAATGACTAAATTGGCAACACTGCTTGAAGAAACTAGTTGACCACTGAGGGCGTGCTGGGAAAATTCAAGGGAGGTGTAGGGAAATCCTTGGCTGGGTGTGTGTCATTATTACTATCAGTAGTTCTACATCTAATATTTCTGCCAGCCTCAATTTCTTCCTGGAAAAATTCTCTTCATTTCTGAGATCTGAAAGGGTATAATTCAAAACATCTATTAAAAGCACATGAATCCACAACCCTTTCCCCAGATTTATGCTGCAAAAAAATTATTGGGCTCTAATAATAAATAAGAAGTGTTGACTAAAAATAATATGGGGAAAGATTAAAGTCAATAAGGTGACTTTTATGTGGTTGAGGATTAGCTGTTACCCATATTCTCATAGGAATTTGAAGAGTGCACAATTCTTATCACTACTTCAGAGGTACCCTTTTGATTACTTAACCCAGGAGTCTTCAAAGTTTAAACATGCAAATATTACTATTATTATTTCTCAAACACCAACTGTATGCTTGGCACTGTGTAAATAGATAAGAAAGCACCATTCATGCCCCATGGAGTTTGCAATTCACAGTCCAGACAAAACAGTCCAGACAAATGTAATATACCAGCTGATGATGTGAGATTGAGGTGATCTGGAAAACTTGCAGAGGTCACTATGAAAGGTTTGAGAGCCACTGAAGAATATGCTGGGAACTTTGTAAAAAAAGTGTATTTCCTTTAAATCATATATAAAAAAAGAACCACAAACATGGCGAAAGTGAAGAAAATTCACCCACAAGGACTAAATTTATAAGTTGTGCTTAGCAGTGAACACATGCATAGCATATGGATGCAGCTGACGGAAGAGTTGCTGGACTCCATTCAAGATACCACTCACATAGCAGATGAACTGTCATAAATTTAAGCTACACAAGTCACGTCCTCACCACTAAGGCTCCATTTAGTCATCTAGGAATACAGTTCCGTGTCAGAATGCGGATACCTAGCTTTGTTGTCTTTTGAAAGTATATGCGTTTCTGTGCATGAAAATGATTATGGACACATAACATAGACAAGTACTCATTGGCTCTACCTCTTGTGAATAAATAACTTGCATTTCCTACCTTGGCATCCTTTACTTCATAGACTCTCTCTGCCTAACAGATTTTGCATAGCATTTTATCATTTGATATTTTTTGACTGCTCAGTGAAAAATAGGCACTGTTCCTTAGCATTATTTTTTATGAAATTTTCTACAATTGAGTTAAGCTTCAAAAACAGATTAATAGCTTTGGAGAGTTACATCTTTGCCAAGTCTTCTTCACACACAAACTGACAAACACACAGCCACCACACAAGACAATAACCTTGAAAAGGGAAGCAAATACAAATTCCTATTTTGTGTCTCTTTAATTTCCATGATCACTGCTCAGTGTTCATCCTCTTATCTGAACTTTCACATCACTGAGACAGACTAGACCTCTGCTGGACCTATATGAATGCCAGATTATTAGTGTTCTTCAGTGATTATTTACCATTATTAAAGTATTTTATCAAAGAAGCTATAATATACCTGCATGACCAATAGAACTGGTAGACATATACAGAGCAAAATCAAATATTCTTTCATTTCCAGTGCAATATCTGAGCCATAACATATTCCGAGCCCACTGCTTGAAAAAAAAAGAGTGATTTTCCTTTGAACAATTCTTTTGAGGATAATTTGATAAGAGGCTGCCTAGAATCCATTAATTTATATCCTAGGTTTCTAGGTGGGTAGAAAAATCACAGATGCCCCCATGAGTTTTGCTACCACTACACAAACCATTAGCTTCCATTCCAAGTTAATTCCTTTCCATTTTTTAATCTTGCATGCTCCTCCTCATCTAAGGGACTAGCAGCATGATATTTAAACAGATTACATCTAGATAATCCAAATTATATTATATGAGGGATAGGTAGCTTGAGTGATTTTAATTTTTCATAGGATGTAAAAAATTCAAAATTAGACATTCTGTTTAATGACTTTTAGAAAACTCTTCTTCCTCTTCAAAATTGATGGACCCAAACCAAACCTCTGTCTCCTAACACTCAGATTTTGAGGCGGTTTCGAGTTACATATGAATTTCATGGCTTTTCCCTATTTCTATAAGGAGCTGAACTGAGACCACAGATCTAAGTGCTCAGTAAACTTCTAATCAAATCAGGGTTGGTCAGGATGGTGATGATTATCAATAAACCTTATTGTAGCATCCAAAGGCTACAATCAAGTTTGGGGCCCTACTGTGCTCTATTGTGATGTACAAACATAGATAAAGAAACCTGTAGAATTTAGGATCTAGAAGATGGCTGGCTGTGGATGGGACTATAACAAATATAATACAAATAAATAATAAAAACAACATGGTCATGACTCATGAAGTTTTGTCAGATATATATGTTGTTTTTAATCGTGGGCAAA
The DNA here is from genome assembly GCA_007922155.1 of Mesoclemmys tuberculata. NCBI lineage: Eukaryota > Metazoa > Chordata > Testudines > Chelidae > Mesoclemmys > Mesoclemmys tuberculata. The sequence continues at coordinate 68,337,310 of ML675604.1, read as the reverse complement.
AGTAGAGTGAGGAACAATGCATGAATGCAGCAGGTAGTAAGCATGGGGGAGTAGGAAAGAAAGGAGGAAAGAGACGGTCATAGCTCATCAACTGCTGAACCATGGTCAACAGATAGAGTTTTGCAGGTATGCAGCAGCGATGGCTTTCAAGGAAGTGTTTGGAGGAGGATAGAGCTGTATGGATGTTTTCCCAATTTTTTTCCACGCATAAAAGGAAACATGGGAGAAAGGTTGAAGTTGTCTGAGAGAAAAGTAGACTGTTGCGTAGCTTGGGAATGTTGGAAGAGAAAAGGCAGAATCAACTTCATGGTAAATTATTAGATCAGGAAGATAGCGTAGGGCTAAGATATGAGGGACCTTAAAGGTAAAAAGCTGAAGATGGAGATGCTGTGGTAGTCAAGGACAAAGAGAAGAAGATTCTGGACAAGAATTTTGATGGTGCAGACAAAAAGGAAAGGCCAGGGCTTAGAGGTATTACCTAAGAAGGTTAGCAAATTTAGATGAGGCCTGGATCTATGGTCTAGAGAGAGGGTTAAATCAAACACAAAGCTCAGGTTACAAGTCTGAATGACTGAGAAGATGGTAGTGTTGTCTGTGTTGATGGAGATGGGGGAAAAGTTAGGGCTTTATGGGAAGAGATCAAGAGCTGAGTTTCAGCCAAGATGAGTTTAAATTTACAGATAAACATCTATGTGGTGATGTCAGAAAGACAGGCAGAGAGGTGTGTTTATTCAGAAGGAGACAGGTCTGGAGTGGAGAAGAAGAAATGAAGAAGAAGACTGGAGAAGAAGAAATGAACATGATTAATTCATAGATTCCAAAGCCAGAAGGGACCGTTGTGATCAGGCAGTATGACTTCCTGTATAGCACAGATCACAGAACTTCCCCACAATAATTTCTAGAACATATCTTTTATAAAAACATCTTGATTTTAAAATTGCCAGTGATGGAGAATCCACCAAACAACCATTGGTAAATTGTTCCAATATTAATTACTTACTGTTAAAAATGTACTCTTTATTTCCAGTCTGAATTTGTCTAGCTTCAGCTTCCAGCCAGGGGAGAGGTGTAGAAGGAGAAAAGAAGGAGGCTAAAAATAGGGTCCTTCGGGGCTTCTACTGAAAGTTGTAGAGGGTATGAGAACCCAAAGGACAAAACACTGAAGATACAGTTTTTTTCTCGTATTTTAAATTTTAATTTAATTCATTTAAGTCTATTTGGAATTTAATGTCACTTTTTACTATATTTCACTTAATGGTAGTTACTTGGGCAATTAAACTGTCCTGTCTGCAGTTGCCAGATGTCAAAGGACAAAGAAAATAAATTATTGAAAGAAAACTGAAGCAGCATTTCTATTCTGCATTTCAGTTGCTGACATTTTCTGGAAAATGGCAAGAGAAGTTAGAGGAGTGGCTGTTAAAATGATCTATCTTTGCATCCTGTTAAGTTGAATTCTGAAAGAGTGAAGTGAAAAGAGAAGCCTTCCAGGGGGGAACTTCATATATTTTATCTGACATACTTTATTACTTACATTATTTCAAGTTTATAGCAAAAGATGTCTGCTTTTTCACCCAAGGGTTCCTCTTTAAATGTGTCAGATACCTGGGAACCCTAACATTTGCACTCATATTTAAACATCTCTGTCAACTTTAAAGCAGACCTCCGAACAGTCCTGCATTTTACATTTTACATTTGACCCCCAACAATACACTCTGTCCCAGCTGAAGCAGAACAATTCTCACATTCAGGGGGAGGGGGAAGGAGTGTAAAAGGGGTAGTCTTACCCAGATCCCCTGTTTACAAGGGCCCCACAAATAACCAAGTGGTGTTGCAACCGGTTGCACAGGGTCACAGTGCTACTTGGGTTTGGCCTGGCTGCCCCTCTGCCCCTGTCTATGGAAAAGTGGCTGGGTCAAATTTGAGTGGCATTGCAACTCCATGCGGTAGGTCACAACCTCAATTAAATTTGGTCCGTCCATTCTTCTGGATCCATCTAAAGAGAGGCAGATGGACTAAACCTGAGTGGCAATGCTTCCTGCTTTAGCCACTTGAAAAGTTGGGCGGTGTGCTATAAAGGGCCCACTGTGAAGTCATTAAGTTTCTGATCAGGAAGGATTGGGTGGAACTCCCTCTTCTTTGTCATCAGAAGTCACTCTTGAGCAATATGAGAAGCTGTCTTTCCTCTCGGGGCTGACTGAACTGCCTCATTATTGCTCCTATATCATGTTGGCTAAGGGAGCTAGAGATTTTTCTCTCATTAACACCAATATAAATCAGGAGTAGTTCCATGGAGGTCATTGTAGTTACACTGGGTTAAACAGGCATGAGAAGAGAATGGGACCCTGGGAATCTAACTCAGATCTTCTGAATGGCAGTTGTAAAGCAAGCATAGAGGTTTCAGTCTTGCCACAGAAATACTGGCCTGGGCTGAGAGTGGTGCAGACCATGCCATGCAAGTTGTAGGAGGAAACCTGGTATGTTGAGCCACCTGCAATGCTGGGCAGGAGCAGCCCCTTCCATGTAGCAAAGGGACTACTGCTGATTCACGCTACTGTGCAGGGCTGCAAATGTGGTAGGTGCCTCTCTTGGGTGAATGAGTCACTAATGCTTCTATTTCTTGGCTTCTGTAAAGTTTGGAATTAGGAAGGGTCCAAGCATTTTCTGAGTGGACTATGTTTCATGTACCGCGTGCTGGGTAATAAAATGAGAGGACTCCATTCCTGTGAAACTAAACGTATTAAGGAAACTATTTACTGTGATGTTGCAACTGCAGCTAGCATTCTAGCCATGTGCACACAGACTGACCCCCTGGTGTCTCCTCCAAAGTCTTCCCTCCTGTACCCTGTGCTTTTCCCTCTGCATGCTGCTATAGATTAGAGTAACAAATCTTCTCTTCAGATGGGAAGAATTCTTATTTTCACTTGGAAGAGGAGGCGTTCTGACCAGGATCTTGGGGGCAGAAATTTACTGTCTTACTCTACATCCAGGTTCAAGAGCCATTCAGGATGTGGCTGTGCGGAGAGATTTTCTGTTAGAAACCTAAAGTGAAAAGTTCAGATAGAATGTTTGGGGCTGTTGTATCAGAGTGTGATTTATGTGGCGATGGAAACATGCCAGGATGATGATTACTGGGGGCCATAGAATGTGGCAAAGTGATCTCTGGGACAATCCACAAGCATCCACCCCTGTCCATTGTTGGGTGCCCCCTTTTACACACAAGACAAAATGCACACACCTGAAACTATTCTGATGCCAACTGAGGGTTCACCAGCAATGGTGAATGCCTCATTGACCTGCAAATCCAGAAGAAGAGACTCCCCCATCCAAGACAGCTGCTGTTGGGGATAGTCAGAGTGTACTGACTGATCAAGGAGGTAGCTACAGACACCTTCACAATTAAAGCTCAGTCACCAATCTCCAAACAATAGTGTCTGTTATTGGCTCCTGCTTGCCGCTGCTATTTGATAGAATGTCAGAGGCAAAGGGTTGTATTTCCTCAGTAGAGAATCAGCCGCAGTGCATGGCTGTCTAAACTGAGAAACACCTCAGGAGCATAAATGTAATTAAATTGACACTGGACACCCTGGAAGGCAGATCACCCAGAAACAATCTTAGACTGATAGGAGTCCCTGAAGGAACAAAACAAGGGAAGCCTTTGGAATTTATCCCCGGAGTTTTAATGAAATACATGATCTGCTTGAGGACTTTATATTCAACATTGAAAGAGCCCAAAGGTTCTTGGTCTCAATGGCTGCCCCTAGGGCTTAACCCAGAGCTGTGATAATTAAGTTTCTTGGGTTCACAACCAAAGAAACCATTCTATGCAAGGCAAGAGAAAAAAAGAGAGCTTTGCTGGAGCAACTGCCCCTCTAAAATACTGTTCTTTCAAGATTTTGCAAGAGAGATTTTAGATCATAGGGTGGCTTTCAGGAGGGTTACCGCAAAACCAGAGTTAAAGTATTACGTGAGTCCTGATTTATAACTAGCTTCTGATTTATATTCATTACTATCAACTTCACCTTTCTTCCATTTGTTATATATATTCCCAAGCCCCAATTATCATTAATATTGTTCTGTTTAAAGTCTTCCTCTCAGATGGTTTGGCTCATAATCGTTTTCAGCTTTGTGAAATTGACCTTTTTAAAGCAACGAGTATATATATATAATAGGTTTGGACTTTATTCTGTTTGCACATAACAAATGTGGTCAAGTCATAAACTCTTGTACCTAAGCTACCACTAATTTTTAGTTCTGTGATCAGTTCCTCTGTATCCATCAAGACTAGGTCTAATATAGAATTCCCTGATGTTGGATGCAATACTTTGTAGGTTAGGAAATTGTCATCTGCAATATTTAGAAATTCCAAGGATGATTCCAGCATATGTCTCTAAGGTTGAAGTCCCAATGCAACTCCCCCCCCCCCAATACAGGTGCTTAAGGAGCCAGTCATCCTGTTCCCTAGTGTGAGTTGGTGGTCTGTAGCAGAAACCCACTAATATCCCATCTCATGTTTTATCTGTTACGATATTGATTCATAAGCATTCAAGGTCATTTTCTTCCAAGTTATCTGTAACTCAGAAACAGATAAAGCCATTTTTGCATAGCGTGCAACTCACCCTCCCCATTTGCCCACTCAATACTTCCTAAATAGGTTATAACTATTCATTTTAACATTCCAATTGTGAGAATCATCAGTAATACCAGTAGATGGAATTTATGCTCTAAATGAGCAATTCCAATTCCTCTTCTTTGTTACCGAGGCTCCTAGCATTGGCATATAGGTCATTAAATTTGTTCTTCTTTTCTATTTCTTAGTGCCTTGATTAATTTTATTTTTGTATAACCCTTCTGCCAGGAGGAGTCGGCAGCAACCAGGGCCGGGTTCAATATCTAGGGGTTTCTTTTCAACAATACAATACAGAACTGGCTGGAACCCCCACCCAGTAATCTGGGGAAATTACACACCATGCTGAAGACACCTCTCAGAGGCAATACTTCCCCTCTCACAAGCACAGAGTCTGAGTGTAGAAAAGAAACTTTTAATGAAAGGAGGGAAGTAACCTGGCATTAATTTGGGAAAACTCTGCAAGCAGAATTCATAAACACAAAACCTTGAGGAAAGCCACTCCAGGGTATGTTGGGCAGTGTCTTTTCCCTCAGATTCTTGAGTTCAACAACCAAAATTCCTTTACTGCGCCCCACCCTTCTCCCTCAACAGGTGATTGCAGTTCTACTGATCACTTAACAAAACAAAAACCTCCTAATGGGGCCTTAATTAGCTCTATATTTGAACAGTGGAGAGGGCAGGTTAAACCATGCCTAGGACTCTTAAGCGGAGCCCAGATATGTCCAGGCCAGTGGGACACCTGTTCCCTCCCCCTCTTACCCTTCACAGGGGGTCTGGCATCCGAGGCCCCAGTTTAGCAAGTTCAGTTCAGTTGAGGGTGATACCCCTCAGTCAGGACAAGCTAAGTACAGTTCTGCTACTCTTTAGTAATACAATAAAGATGACAATATTTCATTGCCCCTGCATTCAGTTTTAAATTTTTTGATTAAAGCTAATGTTATAGAATTATCAAATACAGAGTTTTTGAAGGGATGAGATTCTGTACATTTGGGAATAATGAATAGATTATCCAAAAGGTACAAGGTTTGGTTCAAGAGTCATACAGTACGAAGAGTACATAATCTGCATTATTTCAGATTAAGAGTTATTCATTTAGTGAGACAGTTGAGATATAAACATTGCAACATTCGGGTACATCACTCATACAAAAGAAATACTGAGGTTGGTTAGTGGCAAGCAAGTATAATGATGAGGTGTTGATTGTCCTTCATTGAATGATAAATTCAGTATAGATAGTCCTTTTAGCAAATACGATCCACAGAGCAAAGGTCTGTCTGCATTGCTTTGCCAGTACGCTCTGACTCATTCCTCCAGGTATTGCCTGTGTCCAGTGATGTGTTCCATGAAGATGTCCCTGGACCACTTCATGGTGTCCGACACCATGAGACGCTGCATCAGCCGAGCATAACGTCACCCGATTCCACGCATGCACAGCACTAACATGATGTGTAACCCAACACCAGCCAAAATTGATCATTTTGACAACACAGCTCTGCCTGCTCCTACGTAGGCAGTGTGGGTGTGTTACTGTACATGCAGTCTGATCCTGAAGCCTTTTCCTCTTCCCAGATCATGACTAGCTGTCAAGGTAGAGCACATTCAGATCCTGCTTGCATCTGACATCTTGATTTTGTGCTAAGTTAGGTCTCCTTTTGTTCCACTATTTCACTTTTCCTTTTTGTTAATAGTTTTTATGTCCTCCTGACTTGTCTAGCCAGTCTATCCTCTAGAAGCTTGGTTCCTCTTCTGCTGAGATGGGGCCATGCAAATTATATAGCCTCCTCTCCCAATACTCCACAAAATCAAAATCTTCTATCCTCCGTCACTTACCTAGCTAACAGTTCACTTCCAGAGTCTTCTGCCTTCAGTCTTGTTTCACTTCCACAATAGAGAGTACCCCTGAGAAGATTACTTGTACATTCCTGTCCTTTAACAACTCCCAAGACCTCTGAAGTCATCCGTCTGTGAGGTATCACATGAAGCCATGTTACTAGTGCCATGTGTACCATCATCAGTCCATTGACTTCAGAAACACATCGAGTCTCAGAGTCACTCATTTTCGTGTCTTGGGTCAGGGTAGACAGCACACCATCTTCTTCTGTGCTTTTCTTCATATCCTTTGGTTTCTTGATTAATTTTGTTCTCAACATTGTTATCTTGTGCTAAACAAGTGGTCATTTGTTTTCTCTTTTCATCCTCCCCTTTTGTTATCAGCTTAATACACTCCCGACTACCCTAGTCAGCGTGACCCCAAGACGATTGGGCAAATTCCTCTTCTACTAAGATGAAAGCCATACAAACTGTACAGCCCCCATTTCCCCATTGATGGTGGGCCAATGCTCCACAAAATCAAAGCAACTAAAACTAGATATCTGGGACTCCTGTCCCATTACAGACCCTCTTGTTCTCCCACCGCTGGGGATTTTGCAAGGGGCATGGGACAACAGACATATATACCTTAAACTCTCTTTCCTATTTATGTTTTAAAACTTTTCTAAGGGTATGTTTACACTAGAAACGTAAGTTGGCTTATGTTAGGTCCACTTACAGCCACTACATTACTTCCTGTGCTAGTTGATATCCATACTACCTGCCCAGGGTCAGTGGTGCGCATCCTCACCAGGAATGCGTATATCGACCTAAGAGGGGCAGGGTGGGGAGCTGAGAGCCCAGTCTCTGAGCTCCCCTAGCAGCTTTCTGTCAGGAACCCTGCTGCCCCACAGGCTCCTGGGCTCCTGGTGGGCTGCTTCCCCCCTCCACTCTCCATTCCCCATGGGGAATGGAAGAAGTTGCTGGGGCCCCAGCGGCTTCTTCCCTCCCTAGTTCCCTCCTGGGAGCTAGGGGAGGCCCCGGTTACCCCAGCTTCTTGGCCCCCTCCCCCCCACTCCCTGCTGGAAGCCAGGGAGCCATGAATATGACAAGGCTGCCCCGCTACTGGGGGTGTGTGGGAGTAGCAGAAGGGAGTGGAGGCACCCAGGCTTCTTGCCCCAGCTCCCCACTAAGAGCGGGGTCTGAAGTCGCCCAGGCTTCTCGCCCTAGCTTTCCACTGGGAGCAGGATCTGAAACTGCCCAGGTCTCTGGCCCTGGCTCCCGGCCCAGATCTGGGTTCAGCTGCCCATCTCTCCAGGGGAGCAGGGGTCAGCTGGGCTCTAGCTGCCTGGCTTTCTCATCAATTTCACAGCTTCTGCCCTGGCTCTGAAGTAAGGGACGCAGTATCTACACAGACATTCCCTCGCCCTAAGTAGACCGACAAGCCTTACTCCTTTCATGGAGCTGGAGTTATTATGTTGATGTAGTAGGACACTTACATCAGTGGGAGAAAGGCTGTAGTGTAGGCACTGATATCATTAGGTCACCCTAACTATGTAATGTAGACCAGCCCTTAAACAGCCCTAAACAGCAGTGCTATGGCTCTGTACCTTAAAGTAATCTCTTGGAATATTGAAGGCTCTAACATCCACATTAAATATAAATAAATATATATCTGGTTGTAAACAGACACATTTGACATAACATTTTTATAGGAGACTCATTTAACTGTAGAAGAGCTTCAGGAATTGGAACGAGATTGGGTTGTTTAAAACTCTGTCCTGCTGCCACACCTCAAAATCTAGAGGACTCTCTGCTGTTCCCCAGAAAACTGGCAGTGAATATTATTGATGTTATCTCAGATACTCAGGGTATCTTCTGACTGGTTCACATCTTCTGTATATACCCAGCACAGGAACAGAAAGTTGTCCATGCAGCTGGGATTTCCCTACTTAGGACTTAAGACTTAGCATCTGACGAAGTGGGTTGCAGCCCACAAAAGCTGCTGCCCGCAGAAATTTGTTAGTCTTTAAGGTGCTACAGGACTCTTGTTGTTTCTACTTAGGACTGTTTCCCCTGCAATACCTGCTCCTTGCTACCAATCTCCTGGTAATCTGATGCTGTCTCCCTCCTGACACCCGGCTCTCCATTTTACCCTCTGGCTTGCCTTGGACTGTGACCTCCTGGTATCTGAGCTGGCCTGACTTCTACTCTAACTACTAGATAAGACCACCCACCTCCTGGTCGTGACACTTAACTTCAGTTATTCACAAACTGGGCCAAGATCTCATATCATGCTTGAACTAGAGACCAATCTCCATAATTAATAATGATGTAAAAATATTGGCCAAACTATTGGCATTTAAGATGGAGAAAGCTGTGCTCAGTGGGATTTTTTAAAGGCCATCATGGCTCAGATAACTTAAGACAATAGGTGTAATAGCATTATGACATGATGACCCTAAACCCCAAGCACTTCTAGCCTTGGATGCAGAAATGGTCTTTGAAAAAGTAACCTGGTGATACATGTGATATACCCTCCAGAGATTTAATCTGGGGACTTTTTTTGGAGCATGGGTCAAGCTTCTATATAAGGACTCCACATATCATCTCTTAACCAGTGGCATAATTTCGGACATTTAACCTCCTCAGAGGCACTAGACAGGGTTGTTCCCTGTCCCCTTTCCTGTTTGATCTGGCCCTAGAGCCATGGCAATCACAATATGCTGTCACCTGATTTAGTGTCTCAAGATTTGCCCATTTGGAGTACTATACACCGATGATGACCTCTTGTTTATAATGGGCCCCAAAATCACAGGGCTTACCCTTCTAATGTTAAGCCAAGATATTGATTCACTGTCAGGCTACAGCATTAACGGCGAGAAGTTGAAACTACCTGAGATCTCCTGGCTGCCTTATAGTGGGAGCTTTCTCCCAGTGGAATTTTCAGAGGCAGTGGGAAGAAATTAAGCACTTGGGGATAAAAATAGTAGGGAATCTTTAAAAACTTGTACAAACTAATTTAGAATCTGCCATCCCACAAAACTAGAAGAAGACTTCAATCATTGGAAAGAACTTTTTCTGAACTTCTGAAGTAAAATTAACACAGTGTAGGTGAACATCTTACCTAGATTTTTGTGTATTTTGAGTGGGTTTCCTGTCATCCTCTTACCATCCTACTTTAAAAGATTTTAAAAGCTCAAAACCTTTATATGGGGCCTGAGTCAATGCCTTACTCTGTCGTGGAGGAGGCATCAGCTCACCATTGTTGGCTTGGTTTCAGACTCCTGGCCCTTCAGAACTATTGCATTGTCTCCATCATGTCCCAAGCCTCTCATTGGTTCCAACACATAAACACTAATACCCGTTTACAGGTAGGGATAAAAAATAAGTCATGAAACCAATCCCCCTACTGGGGCTTTTGGGATCCTCATCCTGATGTAGCCCAAGGCCCAGTGTGCTTCAGCAGCAGTGGTGGGAACTACCAGTTGTGGACTCCAAAACGCTGCATGTTGGGAGAAGTTCCTGGTTCCTGCCAGGAAGTGTCCTCTGCCCTCCCAGGAGGACGTGTTAGGTGGGGGTGTGAGGCAAGCGGAGAGGGGACTGCTAGACTCTAATCCTGTTCTAGGTTTCCTTACAAGTAGGACCAAAAAGGACTTAACGAGCACCCTGAGAGGAGTTGAAATGATACAAAAGGAGAACATTAGTGTCTCTATTTTGGGGTTTAGCTGTTGTGGGAGTTGGACCATGTAGGAGGGTTGTGTTATAGGAAGTACACTCTGCCCTCCCAGCAGGAATGTTGAGGACTGAAGCTAGGAGCATGAGGCAGGGACGGAGGAAGCTGCTGGAACTGTAACCCTCTTCTAGGTTTCCTTACAGAATAAAACTGCTCCTGGTCGTTTGTCTAAGTGGGTCTGGTGTGAGGTGAATGCACACTGGCACACAATGTACACTGAGGAACCTCAGGCCTGGTCCCCCAAAGTTGTGTAAAAAGCCACAGAGCAGACTTAACCTATCTTGAACAACCCCATACTGTGATGGCAAATAGGAGGGGTTTGGAGTTGCATTACCATACAGAGAAAAACAAAATGGTTCAACAAAGGATATGAATGATTTTGGCCAATACATTTTATTTTCACCCCAACACTTACAACAGCCACTATGGGGTGTAGTCTAATTTACAGACTGGCAATCAACGAATCCCGTGGAGATAATGGTTGATTGACAATTGCTGGAGAGCTCCGTTTCAGGTCCTATGACATCAGGATACCCTTCCAGCCATACCTGTTTGGTAACGTATACAGCAGAGACATTTATTGACCTATCGCTTTGGCCTGCACACTAGAGCTGGTCAGAAAGGGGAAATCAATTTCCATAAAAAATTACGCTTGTTTGAAAATATTTTTGTCCCATATTGGGATGAAAAGTCAAAAATGTGGAAATTTTATGGGAATGGATTTCCAGAAAAATTCCATTTCAGAAGAACCAAAAGTGTGTGTCTATTTTAAGCTCATGTGAGGTAGCTGTTAACTGATTGCACTGAATAGGATGTAGCTGTCAAGAGATTGTCTTTTCGTGCATTACTTGGCATTTCCTCTGTTTGTTTCTTTCTGTTTGACTTGTATTGACGAAGGATGCAGGTGTATGGTTGGTTGCTGCTTAATTGGAAGTGGTGGTAAAAGAGCAGCACGCTAGATACACAGAGAACAACAAGCCCACTTAACTCTCCAGGGGACTGAGTAAAGATGAGTTGGTGGTGAAAAATTGAGTGTCTGACAGATAAACAGTTCAAGTCACATGGTATCAGTTCTAGTTCCCCGAATGGCTGGTGAAGGTCATGTCAAAATACCGGATAACATCAGTTACCAAATATGTTTCCAGGATGTATAATTCTTAGTCTGATTAGAGATGTTTGGCTGTTTCTCTGACTGTTTCTGTTGTTAATTTCTTTCTGTATGCTAATCAAAAAAAAAAAAAAATCAGGTCTCTCTCTCTCCTGTCACACTGAGGTAAAACAGGAGTAAGTCTTCTGAAGTCTATGTATTTAACTAACATAATGGTACTGTGAGGACAGAATTAGGCTCAACAGTTTTTCTAGTCTTTTAATTGTACAGAAAATATCACCTTGACAATGACAGTAAACACTCAAGGGGAGATGGAAAGCAATTTCTCCATGTAAATATCCCAACTACCTTTAAACGGTCTCTAAAAGGCCTCAGATACTATCTAGAACAGTGCTTCCCAACCTGTGGCAGGCTTCAAAAATGGCCTGTGCTCCCCTTCCGCTGCTACTGCCTGAGGACCCAGATGGAATGCGTTGCCGTGGGGCTGAAAGATGGTTCAGGCTCCTTGCTGCAGCCAAGGGAAGGGGAGATCAGTGCTCCCTTGGCTGTAGCAGGGAGCATGGCAAAGTGCTCCACCAGGGTCCCTAGGTACTGGGTCCCTGCTGGAGTTAGAAGGAGGGGAGCACTGATCCTCCGTCTCCCTGGCTGCAGAAAGGAGCCACTGCCTAGGGACCCAGATGGAGCGCAGGGTTCCCTGCTGCAATCAGGGGGACGGGAGATCTTCCTCGCTGAACTCCTTCGTGCTGGCTGCAGTGGGGAAAGGGGGGGGGCTGCTGGCAGAGACTGGTGGTCCTTCAGAATTATAAAAATTATATTTGTGGCCCTCGAGCCAAAACGTTTGGGAACCACTCTCCTAGTTGCTGAAGAAAACTGTTCTAGAAGACAAAAGAATGAATGAAAAACCTAAACAACCTTCAGTAATGCATTTAAAAGCCTAATTCTATTATTTCACTCAGTCTGTGCTTTCTTTCTAATCAGACTAATAATTATACTCCCTGCAAACTGTTATATTTTGTGTATGTGGGAACTGACATTATTCAATCAGTATTCTGAGAATCCTTCAACTGCCCATTTATTTTATTTATAATTTTATAAGGAGAACAGAAGCAGCCTGGTCTCAGAAAAAGATCAGAGAGGCCAATTCTGACTTGTTTAATCCCTAGGGAACTGATTGAATTTTCCTCTGGATAGTATTTGTTTTAGATTTCTGCTTCAGCTGTATTTATTTATTTTGATTTATAAATTATACTATTGTGTCCTCAGAGCAACAGTCCCCTGAGAATCATTTCTGTTTGTGCCTGTGAGCTGGCTTAGTGTCTGTGTTATGCGATTGAGGCGGGACTCCTAAATAAGTTTAGGTCACTACATTGTTTAATTTCTTCCTTCCTCATTTGATTCAGCAGCCAGGAAGCTGCCGGGGTAATATTCTATTTGACATTAAGCCTCGCATTTAGTTTCGGGCAGGAACTACCTTTTTATTATATGTGTAGAGTGTCTAACCTAGGTCCCTGGTTCCTGGATGAGGCTTCTAGGCTTGATCACAATGCAAATAATAATAATTAGAAAGCAGCACCCTGAGAAAGATCAAGTAACTTCTTCTTGAAGGAGGCAGTGGAGTAATTCCACACATGATGAAAAAGTGGAGCAGCAGGTGCAGAGAGGCTGTACATGTGGAAAAAAGGGAGACGTGTCTCCAAAAGAATCACTTTTCTTAAGCTGGATGGGAGGCGAGGTCTATTGCTGATCCCGAAGAGCTGCCACAAAGAACGTGTCAGAGTGTAACTGCTGATCCTGAGGAGCTGCCATAAAGAAAGTTGCCAAGTAGAACTACGAGGAGTAGGCAATAAGGGACAGAAGGCAGAGCAACAGCTGGGCCTCAGTATCAAGGCAAAAGCAATTGCCCCGCAGCAATAGCAGTGCTACTAGTATGAAGTAATTAGCCTGTACTGGGATTCATGGGCCAATTTTATGATGTAGCCATTCCTGAGGAGACTATTGAGAGGAGTTGCAGTACCACAGGCTCAGATTTTTAAAGGTATTTAGGCATTGCTCCCTTCGGTGTTATGTCTATGCTGCAAAAAAACCCAGAGGTGGCAAGTCACAGAGCCTGGGTCAGCTGACTTGGGCTTGCACTACGGGGCTAAAAATAGCAGGGTAGACATTCCCGCTTGACCTGGGGCTCGGGCTCTGAGACCCTCCCAAGGTTATGAGACTTGCTGCGGCAAGATATGTTTTGTTTCATTTGCAACATAGAAGTAAGTGAAGTGTTGGAATGCCTGCAGTGACTTAGAGGGCTAAGTCTGGTCTATGCTAGAAAGTTTACCGGTAAAACCTGCCTTCTGTTGGTACATCCTTGCACTCTAATTTGAGTCTTGCCAGCAAAACCCCAAGTTTCTGCTGGTCAAGTTAAAGCACCTCCTGAGCAGCGTAAGTCCTGTCCTGGCACTCTTCCACGGGTACAACACCTGTGTGGACACAGGCCAATACAAACGGTCCTCCAGTAACAACTCCAGAGTTCCCCTTTCCTTGCAACAGTGACCATTCTGGTTGAATTTTTGAGCTACGCTGTCCAGGGGTCACAGTGACCAGTGACAGGTGTCGTTATCCTTTTCTAGCTACATATTAAAGTCATTCAGGATCATGATGATATCTCTTCTCAGGGTTTCATTGAGGACTATCTACAGTGCTGGTAGAAATGAGCTGCAGCTGCATTGTTGGCCTTATTGCTGATGGGACCATGCACAGTGATGATGGTAAGATGACTATGGCTGGTAAGGAATCAGATACTGATAAGTCATTCATTAATCACCTGCCAATCCTACAATGCCTTTTGGGCAGAGGGTGAAAATACAATGCCCACCCTTCACTGGAGCAACCAGTCAGAACAAAAACATATAGCCCTCAATTTTTTTTAATGCTTCCTTGCCAGAGCACTTCAGATAAGGTGCAGATATCAATATTCAAGTGGCAGGACAAGATCAGCCATGTAGATATGCATAGCTGTACCCAGCAATTGCCTCCAACAGCTCTGGTTTGGTTTTGGTGGCTTTCTTGGTATACACGTATTATTAAGATGAAAGACCAACAAATTACAAAGCACGTCTACCAAGGAATGCCACTAAACAGCCAGAAATCATGTGGTCACAAAAGCTTCGGTAGTGCAATAAGCTACGTCTACTATCATTGATAAGCTTATTCCACTACCAAAGCATCTGCTGAACGATCCTGTGGCAAGTGGTAGCCTGACCCGCTTCATATTTTTATGAAAATCTTTCTGGTTGCATTTTAGGGAGTTTGTGGCACGTATCTTCTCCTTCCTGCCCACTTTTTACATTTAGCAATATCTGTCTGGTCATTTATCAGTGGCCTTGCCTGGAATATCCTCGAGGGAAGCCCCTCCACACCTGCTGAACCATTGACCTTGATAAGGAAGAGAAATAAATGGGTAATTGAGAACATGTTCTCTGATCTGCTCAAGGCTAGGGCACACCAAACTAGGAGAGGAGGGAAGTCATGTTGGAGGTCAGGCTGAAGGACTAAAAGCTGCAGCAGGAAGCGGGCCAAGACTTCGTGCAGCTGGTCAGACAACAAACTCAGCTGCTTCAAAATATTATGGAGCAACACATGCAAAGGCCTACATCCCAGCAGCCGTTTACTGTATGGACAACTTGGTCCTCCTTGAGCCTGGGCCATTCACCCCACTGCTCCAAGACACCAGTACCACAGTATCCTTTCCACTCAGCTGCCAATACAAATAAGGAGGACTCCTGTAAGGCCACCTACACTGAGCTTTGCTTCATCCTGGAGCAGCCAGTACCTTCCCCTTTGCTTTTTAGTCTTTTAAAATCCTTTTAGCAATCTGTTGTTTGTGCAATCAATTTTATTTTGTGAAAACTATGATTTACTTTGTTTAGTTTTATTTTAAACACAGAGACTTGACCTCCCACACCCAGCCCACAAAAAAATATCAATTGCCCCTCTTCCGATTCATAAAGGTTGGGAACGATTCCTAGACAAGCCAACTGCTCTAAATTCACAAAGACACACAAAGCAGCCACTGAGGGACAATGGCACACTGTCACAGTGTGCCCTTAAGGCCTTCTTCAATTGAATGGCACCTTGATGGGCTCGATGGGAATTACTCTTGTGTCTGGCTGCTCAAAATCAGTAGTTTTCCCACTTTCCCCCTCCTGCCTGCCAGTAACACTTTCCTCTTGGCTTTGAATGCCATATTGTATGTAAACCACAACATGCACCGATAATAAAAGGAGTATTTGGCTCACTGAGATCTGATCTAGATGAGACATCTCCAGCATCCCTTTAATCTGCCAGATGCACAGGCCACGGTCATCCTGCACCTGTCCATGTGATAATTACATCTTTCCTTGTTTCTGTCTGAGTGCCTGGTATATAGCTTCATGAGCCAGGGTGGCTGGGTCCGGGAGAATCACAATTAGCATCAAAACCCCATCACTAGGAATGTGCTAGTGAAGGAAAAACATCCCTGGTGCACAGCTTTTCAAAAAGTCCTGTAGTCTTAAAGATGTGAGTATCTTACACCTTCTGCCCAACGTTCATGTCACTGAAAAATCCCAGGTGATCCACCAATGCTTGAATAACCATGGAAGAATATCCCTTTCCGTTTATGTACTCATAAGCAAGGTGGAGGGGGACCAGGACTGGGATATGCATCCCATCTATCTCCCCGTCACAGTTAGGGAAGCCCATTGCATCACATCCATCTATTACTTCTTGCATGTTGCCCAGAGTCACAATCTTATGCAGCAGGACACATTTAATGGCCTTCATCACAGATCCCGATGCGCTCTTGGACACTCCCCAGACTACTCTGAGTGGAGCCAAAGACTGAATCCCCATGTGTTTTAAGTCTCCAGAGTCTGGACAGAGTCCTAGTACAGCCCCTGGCTTGGGGTCTCTATGCACGCCCTCAGGGTGCAGATCCTCCCAGTCTGGTGCCCTCTCCTGTGAGCTGTGACCCCTTGGTCCATCTGCCTCATCTCCGGCACCAGTGCTGACCCCTCAGATGCCTCCATAGCTTATGTGTATGCCCTTCTCCCAGAACTCCAGCTGCGTGGGCGCTCTGGGATGTCTACGCACAGTGACACACGTCTTTTGCCAACACAGCTTGTCACCGTGAGGACAAGATGCACCAGCAAAGGCAGCGAGGAATGAATGCAGTCCAGTGAAATAGCAAAGTCAGCAGCTGTATGCCAGCATACACACTACTGGTAACAATTTCTAGTGCAGCCATTGGACAAGTCCCATTTTTCAAAAGTGGCTCAGGTACTTAGGAGTCAAAATCACTTTTGAAGATGTGACTTAGCCATCTAAATCACTTAGGTATTGTAATGCTGAGCAGAGCTCTGCCTACCTACCTTTAAAATTCTGAACCTGGTGCCAGATTCTGCAGAAATATTATGTATTAAAAATTCTGTTTCATTAAAGAAAAAACGTGGGCTTAAACTGACCTGACAGTGACCTTTTGAATAACAGATAGTGGTCAAAATAAACAGTCAAAGGACAATGCAAATGATTTGGTTACTGTAAATATGATCAAATAAAATAGCCAATCTAATTAGCCAGGGATTAAATTAAATAAAGTCACTGTACTGAGTGATGGATAATTAACTGGAATTGTATTTACTTATTTTATTGTACTTCAGGAGAAGACACATCTTTGCTTTGCTTTGCTTTCAGTGCAGCCTTTTAATTCAACAAAATTATTCTGATTTTTTTACACTGGTCAGGAGCATTATTTAAACAAGGTAAGTTGGAAGAACAAAGACAACAAATACTGACATTCAGGTGTAGACCTATATTACCAGGTAAAAGCTTGTCATAATGAGAAGACATTGGACCTGATCTGCAGAGATGCTGAGTACTCACTGCTCCAGCAGACTGCAATGGGGGCTGCAGATGCTGAGCCCTTCTGAAAATCATGCCCTTATTTTCCCAATTTACACTTGGAAAAAA
This sequence comes from Mesoclemmys tuberculata, assembly GCA_007922155.1. NCBI lineage: Eukaryota > Metazoa > Chordata > Testudines > Chelidae > Mesoclemmys > Mesoclemmys tuberculata. Next base: position 68,320,036 of record ML675604.1, on the reverse strand, counting down.
CCAACAAACATTTTTAAGGCAACTCCTAATTTCTGCACCTGAGTTTAACAAGCTTCATGTTTATCAAACCAAATTCATAGTGAGGAATGGTGCAGAGCTGACTGGCATCTAAACCAGAGATGCATCCCTTGCTTTTAAAATCTTATCAGAATGTGATATGTATTTTTAAATCTAGGTCACACAAAGGGACAGCCTATTGATTTTAATCTTTTCCTTTAAGATTTTTGTTTCTGGAAAAATTAGGGGGAATGGGGTTAGTTTCATCCCTATTATCTGGTAATAAAAAATCATTAATTACTTAAACAAATGTCAAGGCCCTCTAAAAATAGAGCTTGTCAAATACTAGATGCCAGTTTTATTTTTAAAATGTTTTATAAATTGCACAATATTTGCAAGGGCTTTGCAGTATCCTGTCACAGCAGACAATCAGTATATTTGTTCATGGTATACTCAAAGTTGACTTTTTATATGTTCCTCTGTTTAGAATACATAGTGGTTAATTTAGTGAAAGACCTGCTAGTTCCATTTCTCCCACAGCTGTGGGACTACTACAGTCGGTTCTCAACCTACTTACCATTGCGGGCCTCATATGCAGCTCTTTATGTGTTATATGGGCTGCATATATATACTGCCTGTATGGCCCTGAGGATGTCACATGGGCCACAGCTGTGTGCTGATTGAGCCACAAGCAGCCTGTGGGTTGAGAGCCATTGCACTAGGGATTTATACTGCACTCATTACCATGGTATCTCGGTGCCTCCAGACTAGTAGCTATCTGACTGGATAGCCAAGGGGGAATTAATGAGTATTAACTCTTATTGGGTCCCATGCTTTTGCCCAACTGCAAGGCACAGCAGCCAACAACAGCATGTCTCTTAGATGTGATGTGCCTCTTGAAGAAGTGAAGTTAGCAGGGCAGTGTGGAGGCTCTGGTGTCTGTTAATCAATGCCTTGCTATGCATTTCTAGCCAGGTGGCAGCATGCTGATATGATGGCTTGTGGGCTGGCATACTTCTCACTGCTGTACCAGAGCATGGAGGCAAGCAAAGCTGGGGTATTGCAAGCAGTGTGGAGAGCACCATATGAAGGTGGGTGATTACTAGTCAGGGTATAGAGAATAGGGAGATGGAAAGATAGGATCCAGGCTGGAGTGGTGTCATGGATTGTGGGAAAGAATTGGAGGGAAAACAACAATTATTGCGTAGGAGCTTGACCAGTGTTCTCAATTAGCAAACAGCAAGGCAACCTGACTTGCAGTCCGCTATAAATGTCCAAATGAAATAGCTGTCTTATGTTGTGCCATGACTAATGGGGAATTAATGTCTGAAAAGGGGGCAAGTTAACAGGAACGTTTGAGAGTAACAGCAACAAACGAGATTAACAGCAGGTTAATTCTCTAGTGAAGACTGCGAGTCTGGAACCAGAGTTTCCTTGTGGATTTCTGAGGTTTTGCAGGCGCATGTTCTTTGCTCTTGCCAAGGATCTTTAAATCCCTCTCCTCTGAGGCGAACGTGGAGGAAAATCTGCAAGGTGATACAGAGTTTCCTGTGCTGTCTGTTCACTTGGCAGCTGTTCCACAGGAGAGTACAACACGGTTGGTGGTTTGTCTGCTCGTGAGAGACAAAGACAATAGTTTCAGTTACTTCCTCTGTGAAGGTAATCAGGAGGGTAAGAACTTTATATAGATCATGAAAATATCCACAGTTATGTTAAAAAGGACAGATATTTTAATAAGGGTATAAATCCTATTTGGAGCAGAGACCATCTGTCATTATCTGTGTGCACAGTGCCAAGCGCAAAGTGGGCCTGATCTTGATTTGGGCCTCCAGGCAACTACCACAATGAAAATTAAGAATAAGAATAAAAAATAGGCCATGCAGTAACTGACCGAGTTAGGAAAAATCTTTCCTTATGGGTGGATTATTCCATACTTGCCCATTATGGGGATTCTAGCAGCTCCTTCTAAAAGAAGTTGTATTGACCACTGTCAGAAAGGACTGTACTAGACGGGCCACTCATTTGATCCATTAAGATGATTTCTGGATTCTTAAGCAAATCCACCTCCTTATGCTTTGTCTAAGCAGCTGGGCCTAAATCATGGGGAAAATAATTTATTCCACTTACATTCAGTGGCCTAGTGTGTGAGATGTTCTCAAGATGTAGATGATCCCTCCCCGTGGCTTTGGCATGCAGGAATTTCTGGAATTAGTTTCCTCACTGCCTTTTCACATTGCAATTCTGAAGGCCTGTTGGCATTCTGTGTAAATGGAGCCTCACTACATGTTTACCAGTTTTTGATGGTAACATTGTCAAAGTCAGATTCTCCCATACCCAAGGGGACTCCCAACATATGCACATTTCTTGAACTGATCTGTCTTTCAAAATACTCCAGAAATTGTTCTACCACATGATCTCCCTTTTACCAGTATTTTAATTAAATGGGCCTGTTCTACTATGCATTATAGATCATTTTTAGAGATATGCAGTCAACAGATTCTTGTTTCTGGAAAATTTTCTTTACAGGTGAAGCTTACCAAAAAAGTCTTGATGGGATCAGTTGTCATGGACTGTTATTGTGATGGTGGCTCTTGTATGACAAAACAACTAGGAAGCAAGAACTAGTCAAGTGATGCACTTAGTGCACTGCGGCAAACACGATTTAAAGCTAGCAGATTAAACGATACCACAATCATTTGGAACAACTAATATGTGCACCTAATATGCAACTGTACATGCCAGGAAAAAAATTACTTTAAGAACATAACAGTCATGAAATGATTGAAAAAACCTGTGCATTTCCCTTCACATCCTACAAAACCTGGCATTTCCTGTATACACACGGCCTGATTTTCATAGGCGCTGATTACCTACAATTCCAGTTGAAATCAGTGAAATCTGCAGCTGCTCAGAAACCCTGAAGATCCAAGACCTTGCTCCCATTGAAGTTAGTAGCAAAACTCCCATTGACTTCTAAGTGAGCAAGATTAGATTATTGGGACCAAATTCGCCCTTGCTTATAATCCTGCAACCCTATTGAGGAGAAAAAGGCTTCACAAATGTGAGAGCAGGATTTGACTCCTAGTTTATGAAGAATTGCAGGCGGTTTTAGTCATTCATACTCTCAATTATTAATCTCTCATTCCTTATATGAAGTAATTATCACCCTGTTGCTAAACTCTCTTTCTAACGCCTGTGTTCAATATACTGATATATTTAAAATATGAAAGTCAGTGAGAATATATGAAAAGGTCTGCGAATATATATATATGAATATACTGATATTTTTGGATTAAAAAAAAATTTTAAGGGCAGGCGAGCAGGATGGTTGCCCTGGGTGCCAACTTCTAGGGGGTCACCATAGCACTGTGATACTTTGTTCTGGTTTTTTCCCACCACTGATTGGCTGGCTCTTGGTTTTGGGTTTTTTGGTTGTTTTTGGGAGCAGACGGGGGTACCGAAAACATTTTCTCCATGGCCAGCAAAATGGCTGTGGCTGCTCCTGGTAATGATAGTTGAAAGTAGGGATGGGAGAAAAGCAGCAGCTAAGAAAAACGGTATCGATCTGTGGAAAATCAAGCACATAGCAGTCAGATTAGAACAGGAGAGAAGACAGTCCCTGACTTTTGCACATTAGAAGAGGTGCTACATGCTGATTTTAGTCATGTAAATGGGGCTTTACTATGTGAAAAGTTTCCCTGTGTTTATTAATATTATTATTTATTTAATAATAGCTGATTATTGCTATTCAGAAATAACAAATTTGTATTTTTGGTTTTGTGATGTCTTGGGCAGGGTAGGTTATATTGGTCACCATTAAAGAGTAATTGTTTACCAACAGTTACTATATGGTGGCAGAAGATACCATGTTTTTTTGCTGTTCTAACTACTGTACAGGGAAATAACTGTAGTATCTCATATATATACCACAGTGTACCAACTGCTGATTTTTGTAAATGACAAGCGCCTTACATAGGTAGCTCTGAGTATGTTAGGATTTGGACGTAAACTACAGAAGGAACAGAACTGCTCTCCCATGGGAGAGAATCTGAACAGAATCTGAGATACTCTTTCTTGAAATGCTGCCAACAGTGTGTTCATTAACTACTTGTGGATCTGTAAGATAAGCAGAACAATTTCCAGCTGAGAAAAGCTTAGCCCAGGTTTGTAGTGGTTTGGGGGAGACTTCCATTGGCTCACCTGCTAAAGTTGCTGCCTGCTAACCTGTCTGAGTCTCAGCTGTGGTAACATACGTAAAGTACATGCAGAGAAAGTCTAATGACCAGAGGCCAGTCTTGTTCTCATTGAAGTCAACTGAAAAATTCCCACTGAATTGGAACTAGGACTGAATCCTGAGGTATTCTGTGGTCACTCAGTGCTTACAGAGCTTGCAAGAGCTCTGCTTTATTCTGTGTCCAGTTTCAGCTGGCTATGCATAACAACAAGAGCTTCCATTTGCCCAGATTCTCTGTCTGGGAATCTCAGTCCTTAAAGGCATGGTTCCCACTACCACATCTTTCTTTCCTAAGCAAAACTTATTAACAATAACATTTCAAGAGCCAACATTAATTTCATATTCAGTTACAAATTCTTATAACCAGTCTAATAATTAAACTTACTAACAATGTTCAGTTAGTTGTTGAGGTGCCCTGTGTGCTCATTTGGACCTGCAGTTCTCCCCTAGAACCTCAGAACTACTGCCATCAGGAAGTGGCAAGTCCACTTGTTTTGGTTGTTTTATGTTCTGGGGCTCTGTCGATTCAATCTGCCGTAGTTATTGCCTGTCTGAGACCCTTCGGGCAAAAAGACAGATTCAGTGCCCTATATCTTCTTCCTTTTTTCGGATTTGGAGAAGATGTCGCCAGAGTATGTACCCACCTAAGGTGGAAACCTCGTATGACTGCAGGGCTACCGACCTCTTGTGGCTCCGACCATTGTTTTCCGTCATAGAGACACACACCATCATTTTCATGCAGTGGTAGCAGCTGTGGCAGGACTTCAAATCAGATTGTTTTTTTGTTTTGCCTTATCTGTTGCTATACAGCTGCAGGTCCCTAAGGGCTGACATCAGTTTCTAACAGTGCAGACTTCCTTGTTTTCAGTTTTCCATTCAACAAAATTTCAGCAGGTAACAACCCCTGCTTCACTGATGTTATTCTGTAATTTAACAGTGATAAATACAGATCAGAGTCTGACTCCACCATGTTTTTCAGTAAGTGCTTTATTATATTGACACTGTTTCCCACCAACTTATTAGACTGGGCATAATGGTGAATAGTGGGTACATATCTAAACCTGTACTTCACTACAAACTGCTTACACTCATGCCCATTACATGGTGTCCCATTGTCTGATATTACTATGTCAGGTATACCACATACTAGCAAGAACAGATCTGATAGGCACAATCACCAGTTTGAATGTAGTATCTTCTAGTAAGGCTATATCAGGAAAGTGAGAATAACAGTTTGGGACAAATACACAGTTTTTTTCCTGCCAGCTTACAAAAATCTATGCCTGCTTTGCCCTAGGGGGCTAATTTTCATGTGCCAACAACATGGGCTCTTTCACTTGACTGGGGCTATATTTTGGCATATGTAACAAGTCTTAACAGCTTCCTCGTTTGAGGCCACTATAAAATGCCTCTGTCTAGTTTTAACTGGCTCTGCATAACAACAAGAGTTTCACAAAACCCACCCACACTTTCTATCTGGGAAGCTCAGCCCTTGAAGGTTCCAGATAGGAAATCCCACTAATTCTCTTAGTTTAAGTTTATTCTAAAGTTTGGTCTCCTGTTGATAGATATTGGGGGCCAAATTCAGACCTAGGGGTAAGTGGATACAACTACTCAGACATCAACAGAATTGCAAGTGCTTATCCCAGGTCTGATTTTGATCCAATATCTTTGTATGTTACTTTTTTCACATTACTGTATAGTACTGAAATTTGTTTGAAATAATTTATTTTACAGGAGAGTAGAAATATGTTGATGAAATTATTGCAGACTTCCAAACAATATTAATAATAATAAAAAATCTGCTCTGCTATTGATCCAGACAAATGCTGACAACATTACTATGGCAACAATTCTTACTCTATGGAAGAAGCATGGCATTATTTGTTGATAGGAATTAAATAGGAAGAGGTGTTTTTCAGTGCTGTTTCCCCCTAACAACCCACTACCTATGTTCTGACCTTATGACATCAGCTCCTGCTTCAGGAAGTTTCTATTAAATAATGCTTAGGGAATTATTCATTGGCTCATGCCCAGTGAATCAAGAAAATACTATTGACCTCAAGCACTCTGTCATAGAAGACAACATGGCATGGAATTCATATTTTCCAAAAGGATCAAACATCTTCCTTGCATTTAAAGCCACCAAGTTTACCACTGCATATAAAAGAGATATGGTTGAACAGGTCCATTTTAGTGGTTTTTATGTGTTTTGGTTATGTGCAGTGTCCAACCTATGAAAACACCAATTATTAAGTAATGAAACTCTGTGAAACATCCATTTTTATTGTACTCTTTGTGTGAATGAGTGAGGATTTATGTTAAAAATACAAATTGTTTTTGTTTTCTATTCTAATAGTGGCCATAAGCCTAATAAAATAAGCAAGAAACTGCTTTGTATTATGTGGCTAAATAGAAGGTCTGTCAAATACAGCCTGAGCACTACTCAAGAGCACTAATGAAGATATGGATATTTATAACACTTGACAAGCATTGTTTGTCCTGAAGGTGTCAACTTTACTTGGGGTGCCTCTCTCTCCCTCAACCCCCATGTGGGCAACTATAAGGAAAATGCAACTCTGGCCACTGGTGTAACTACTGCTTTTGTTGTCCTGTGGTGGAGGTGGCTGCCATGGATCCAGGAAGACTACTTCCCCTTCCTATAAGTGGCTTGGGAGAGAGAAAGTATTAAGTGGGGTACGGTGCCAGTGATAAGAACAGAGAAGCCGTCTGAAAGAAATTGCAACTGCTTCTTCAGCTCTCCAGCATCAGGACAGCAACAAAAGCATTTCTGCAGTGGAGTGGGTGTTTGGAAGCTTTCCTTCAAAGATGTTCATTTGCCAGCCCCTTTCCTGTTGGGGCAGCCCAGGATGCAACCAGCTATGGGAGCAGCAGAGGTAGGTGTGGCACGCCCACTCCTTAGGAATCCACCATTCTCCTCCATGGAGACACTAGCAGAGCGAGTAAGCGGGTTGAGGATGGTAGATTCTCGCACACTGTCCTTACTTTGGAGGGATGCCTTCTATTTTTGAGCAAATTATTTAGTTTTTTATTTGGTTCCTCCAGAAAGCTCTCTTAGGCCTGTATATTTCATTGGAGTGATGTGGTCTTATTTGAATTCTCTTATGTCCTTGTTTATAACTTTCAAATGTTGTCCCATTTGGAAGAGGTGAAAAAAAAAGAGGGTTAAGAAAAGTGAGAGACATCTTTGGGCATAGTTAGATATGAGGTTATGGAGAGGAAGGACACTATATTTGTGGGGTACAGTGAATAAATGGAATAAAGTTCCATACTAAATAATATTGATATAAAACACAACATTTTAACCAGCCATCACTAGTTCTCTGCAGTTTGTGTCCATTTTTAAAAAAACAATCTTTTTGAGGGGAGGCAGGTTATCTTAAAAACTGGGGTTCTATTTATTCTGTGTGGACATTAAAAATCCACTTATGTGAGAGCAGTAGTTTTCCTTACCACCTTCTCAAAACTGTCATTTGTGCTATGCACCAATTGTCTCCTGTCCCCTACACCAGAGGTGCACTGCATTGACACTGTATTGTAAAGTGATTTGAAATCCTTCAGGATGAAAGAATCAACATGTAGAGTTGAAGATGACCTATTAGTCTAGTTTATCATTTCACTGCCTGCAGAAGGTTGTTCCTTATTTAACATTTAGTTACATTTTTCCAAGCTAGTTTTCCAGTGTGTGGGACTTGAAGCTATAGAATATATCCTTATCATTCTGACAATATAAACTTCATATTCAGTGTTGCTACAATAACTGTAGCTGTGTTGGTCCCAGGTATTAGAGAGACAAGGTGGATGAGGCAATATCTTTTATTGGACCAACTTTTGTTGGTGAGAGAGACAAGCTTTTGAGCCACACAGAGCTCTTCTTCACGTCTGGGAAAAGTACTTGGAACATCACAGCTAAATGCAAGGTGGAACCGATTGTTTAGCATAAGTAGTTAGCACATGTTCTAAGGGAGCACACTTCCCCAGACCTGAAGAAGAGCTCTGTGTGGCTCGAAAGCTTGTCTCTCTCACCAACAGAAGTTGGCCCAATAGAAGATATAACTTTTGGAGAGCATTTATTTAGCAATCAGACCCAGGAGGGGAAAGATCTAAGAAAAATAACTCTGAGGGTATGTTTATCGCCTGGTAGTGGTCTTTTACCAACCGTGACCATAGCCTTTAAATGACCATCCCAGACCTAGTGGCCCAGATCCGACCAAAAGTACACTTGATCTTAGCCATAAGGCCGAGAAGTCTCACCCACTTTGTCTCTCTAATATAAACTTTGAAAATCTTATGCATATGATGAAATAGGCAATGCCTCTCCACCCATCAAATCAAAATCTTGCAGGGCTCTAAATTCCACAGTGAAATTCCCCTGTGCCCATCACCATAGTAAATGAGAGCCTACCAAGTATTTAAAAAAAGTAATAAGCTCTATTCCTTCCTTCCTTGCCTATAGGATAAATAGCTTCATTAGTTCACAGGAATTTTGTTTGTTTGCTTGTTTATGTTTGTGCATGTGAGTGAGTGGGTGTTTTGTGTATCTATGTGTGGGAAGAAATTATTGGGGTAAAGCTACATTTGAAATGAGATTTGCATTTAATTCTGAAAGTGATGGGATCTCTGCTCATTCTTATCGCTTGCAAGAGTTAATTCCATAGTCTTGGTCCAGCTTCTTTGAGAGGTCTATCTCCTGCACTCATAAGCCTCCTTCTATTGTTTGAATTTCATTGTTTCAGTGGAATGTACATGTTAATAGTGATCAAGATTACTGAGGGAGACACTCTCTTTTTTTAAGTAGCTTGCGCCAATTCCAGAGAAGGTTTTGAGCGCCATGACAGAGACCTTAAACTGAACTCTGTATTCAATGCAAAGACCAGAGCACCAGGGCCATGTGCTCATTCTGTGATGCTAAGCAGCTGTGCTGCTGGATTGGTACTAGTTGGCCAAAATCCTCATTCTCCTCCAGAACTGTTGTTTTGTACAGCAGTTTTCTATATAGCTGTCATCTGTCTACCTCAGATGTGGCTGCATTTCAGCAGGGCAGCATGCACGTAGTTTGTAAAGAGCTTTGGGTTACGTTGGGTAGACAGGTGCTATTGAAACGTCAGATACTATTGCAATTATTTCTATTAGAAATAGACATGAAGCAGAACACTGAATCCAAACCCTCTTCCCCCTGAACTTTGGGGAAGCACTGTATGGGTTCCGCTCCATATACAGATTTTGTTCCTGAGGCCTATCTGAAATGAGTATCCTCAACATTCAGGCAGTACAAAGTTTGTGGTCCACGGTTTTGGAAAGTAGGGCTTGAGGTCCAGGCACAAAAACACAGTGTGTATGCCACACGTGCACTTACAAACTAGGTATTTTCTCTCATTTGGACTAGTTTAAATCCTCAGTGACTTCAAAGAAAGTTAGCTTGAATTTGTAACTCAGAGTAGACGCTGTCCCCTACATGTTAGGGAAGGACTGAGGAGGGCTTCTCCGGGCGCCAAGACAGGAGGGTGGCCGAGGGGACCCAGATGGCTGCATGGGGAGAAGGGGCAGCAAAGGTGACACTGCTGAGGTGCTGGGGCAAGGGGGAGTCTGTGAGCGGGGTGCAGTGGGAAGGAGGCCGGGAAGGGGGCCCAGCCAGGAGGGAGCAGGTGTCTTGGGGCGCCATGTGGAGAGCCGGGGCCATGGGAGGCAGGGGAGTGGGTGAGGGGGACGCTGGGCGAGTTGGGACACGGAGGATGGAGAGCGGGGCCGCGCGGGGCGATCGTGCGGGCGCGGGCACGCGGAGCCCGCTGCCGGAGCGGGCGGCCACCCGGAACGCTGGGCCGGCCCTTTGTGACGCCTCAGGGGTTGCCGGGCGGCGGCGCGTCCCCCGGGGGCGGGCCCGGGACGCGGGAGCGGCCACTCGGGGCGCGGCGGAGGATGGGGCGGCGGGCGGCGGGGCGCTTCGCCCGGCGCCTGGCGCTGCTCCTCGGCCTGCTGCTGGCCCAGCAGCCCGTCGGCGCCAAGAACGACAGCGGCGTTGCCCTGGAGCAAGCCGTGGCGGAGCCGATAGTGCAGCTCTTAGAGCCGGGTGAGGGGGGACGGTCCGTGGGGCGCCAGGCACAGTGGGGGGGGGGAGGGTTAGGGGTGTCTGTGGGGTTTCAGGCAGGAGGGATTGTCCCTGGGCGCTGGGGGCAAGCAGGATCTCCCCGAGCTTGCTAGGAGTGGGGGAAGCACAGAGAGGCTCCCTGGCCCCCTTCACCCTCCCCGGGAAGGAGCCCAGCTCCCCTGGTGCATGGGCAGCAGGAGGGTCGTTCAGAGCATGGCCGACAGTGCTTCATTCACGGGCTGTCAAGTGTCCGAGGGCTCCTCCCGAAGGGGGAGGAAGGAACATTCCGAAAGTTCCAGATTTGCCTGTGATTCTGGTAGCTGAAAAGTGTGGGACGTGTTGGGTACAGGTAAACTCCCTCGCCGCCTGTTCGCTCAGTGAGACACCGAAGTGTGTCCTTAGGCACAAAGCCAGCTACATAATGCAGAGCCTTCCTTCCTTCAGCCATCTGAAAGTGCACTGTCCCTTGTCCAGCATTTCATCTGTCTCCTTGTCTAGAGAGGGTTCTCTGATTTTTCCCTACCACATCATTTTGCATACTCTGGTTATCCCATTTCCCTGCTCAGATGTAACCACAATCAGTGTCATTACAGAAATTGTCTATCAAGGATCATGAGGGATCTGGGCAGCCAGCTGCTTTAACTACAAAACCTGAGTTCCACCAATCCTGGAACTAGGAATTGAGAGTGTTAAGGTTACTCCCTGATGTACAGGTCTTTTGCAGCATAGTGCAAAATATTGCTAATAAGCCACAATACTCACCTAGAGTAAAATATTTAAAATACGACTGAGTGACTTTCTTCCTTAGTTCACAGGCCTGACTTGGAAGAAACTATTACCATTCTCAAATAGCATTTTAAGTGTTTATCAAAATGTACTATGTGCATTCTGTGATGTGACTTGTAATGAAAAGAGAGAATAATGGAAAATATTTCTGCTCTGCATAGCTTTTAAAAGGATTCCAAATGTAGAGAAGAACCTGAGATATCTTTGCTAATTGCCAAGGACTAATTGCAGTCCTATGACTGAAATGTAAATGGATATTATTTTAGCCCATTCTCAGCCATCAGTTTGTATGGGATTTACGTATATAACTCCTATTAATGCTAATGGAAGTTATATGCATAAATCTCTTTTCATAGTGATGAAAATATACCTTTTTATATGTATCTGATGCAAAATGAAAAAGGCATTATATATAAATGTAGGGATTGGTAGTTTTTTTTTCTAAGGAGATTTCTCAAATTTTAGCTTGGTTTAAAAAAATCTAGGGAGGAAATGCAAGGAAAAGAAGAGGTTAGATTGCATCATAACAGTGATATGTACAATATTATATCATTAAGTCTGATCCTGTTCCCCTTTAAGATTTTGTTATTTGCTTTTGTTTTTCTTTGCTTTTTTTTTCCTTTTCAAATTGACCTCGTTGGCAGCAGGATTGAGTCCATTGTTGATTTTTATTTCTGATTGGCATGTTAATTTAGAGTCCATCAGTTTTCAGTGTCTAAATATGTTTAAAAAATTGGTTGGAATAGTGCTACAGAAAATTTAAAAAATCCTTTTTTGATTTAGGATTATTCATCTCTTATGAACAAATCACCATTGTAAGTTTAAGAACATAAGAACAGTCATACTGAATCAGACCAATGGTCCATCTAGTCCTGTACCCTGTCTTCAGACAGTGGCCAGTGCCAGATGCTTCACAGAGAATAAACAGAACAGGGCAATTCTGAGTGATCCATTCCCAGTTGTCCAGTCTAAGCTTCTGGCAGTTAAAGCTTTAGGGAGTCTGGATGCATGGGATTTCATCCCTGACCATCTGGGCTAATAGCTATTGATGAACCTATTCTCCATGAACTTATCTAGCTCTTTTATGAACCCAGTGCATTTGGCCTTCACAGCAGCCCATGGCAATGAGTTCCATAGATTGACTGTGTGTTGTGAGAAGGTGTACTTCCTATTTTTGATTTAAACCTTCTGCTTATTAATTTCATTGAATGACTCTTAGTTCTTGTGTTATGTAAAGGGCTAAATAACACCATTTTGTCCACACCATTCATGATTTTATAGACCTCCGTCATATCCCCCCTTTGTTGTCTCTTGTTTGAACTGAATAGTCCCAGTCTTTTTAATTTCTCCGCGAATAAAAGCTGTTCCATCCCCCTAATCCTTTTTGTTGCCCTTCTATGTACCTTCTCTCATTCTAATATATTCTTTTTTGAAATGGAGTGACCAGAACTTCATGCAGTACTCAAGATTTGGGTATATCCTGGATTTTTATAGTGGCATTGTGATATTTTCTGTTTTATTATCTGTCCCTTTCCTAATAGTTCCCTTTCTGTTTGCTTTTTTGATTGCTGCTGCACACTGAGCAGATGTTTTCAGAAAACTATCCATGATGACTCGAAGATCTCTTTCTTGAGTGGTAACAGCTAATTTTGACCCCATCATTTTGTATGTATAGTTGGGATTGTTTTCCATTGTGCAGTACTTTGCATTTATCAGCATTGATTTTGATCTGCCATTTTCTTGCCCAGTCATTCAGTGTAGTGAGATCCCTTTTTTAACTCTTTGCAGTCAATTTTGGACTTAACTATCTTGAGTCTTTTTGTATCAATTGCAAATTTTGCCACCTCACTGTCCACCGTCTTTTCCAGATCATTTATGAATATGTTGAACAGTACAGGTTCCAGTACCGATCCCTGGGAGACCCCACCATTCACCTCTCCACATTATGAAAATTGACCATTTATTCCTACCCTTTGTTCCCAATCTTTTAACCAGTTCATGATCTAGGAGAGGACCTTCCCTCTTATCCTATGTCTGCTTAGTTTGCTTAAGTTGGTGACAGAAGAGTCATAATATGTTTTATAATGAAACTACTGGATCATGGCAAGCCTTCTGAGAGGGTAGCGTAAAGCTGATATCTGCCCCATAGTTAGAGGAGCTCTGCATAATAAAGTTGCTCACCTTTTGTTAGTAATCTCTGAATCTGTTGGTTTCTTGGCTGCTCTTAAACCATATAATAAGTAGTGCTCAAAATCCTTTTTTTCATTTGTGTTTGGGTGGGACATTGCAAGCTCTCCTTTCACATGTGACCACATCTTGCCACAGCTGCCAGATCTTGTCATCGCCAGATTGGATGACTGCAATATGTAGACTCTGGGGTAGACATCTTGGGTATGTCAGGAAAAAAAAAAACACAGTTGGCCCCAGTCACTCATGTTCTGAAAAATTGCTGTATAGACGTTTGGGCTCCAGCTGAAACCCAAGCTCTGGGACCATGTAAGAGTCTGCATGGCAATGTTTAGCTTGCCAGCTGAGCCCTACAATTCTGAGTCAGCTTCCCAGCCAGCCATGACTGTGCCTCAAGTATTTTATCCCTGTGTAGATGTACCCCCAATGGCAGATCCTCACCTAGCATAAATTGTCCTGGCTCCATTGAAAGCAATAGAATTATGACAATGTACACAAGCTGAGGATCTACCCTCCAGTTTTCCCAGTTCTCTAACATGTTTCTTTTTCCTGTCCCTATGAATGAGAAAAAAACATTATAATATGGGGTGATCACAGCCACATTTGAACATGTTTATATTTGTATTATAGACAGGATTGTGGAGGTCTTTCTTTTTTTGTTATGGTGTGGTGGTTGAGATTAGCCAAAGCTCTTGCACTAACATCCCACAGATTTAAATATAGGTGGGGTGGGGTAACTGGAGGCATGGTGTCTTAAATTATGGGCCATCTCTCCATTTTCACGTGATTTTGCATGAGGTGATACTGACAGAATCTAATTATTTTTAATTCCTCCCTTTCTGATTTGAGACAGTTAATAATAATGAGCTAAACTGTGAAAATATTCTTTAAATATTGTTGTACATGTGCTAAAAGGGTGCTCTGATTAGCATAGCTTATATATTGAAATAAATCACAAAGCCTTGTGACAGTTAGGGATAGCACAAGTGTAGAATTATTACGTTTCATGAATAATGTTGGAAAAGAGGTTATAAGAGCTTGATACCCATTTATCTCTATAAAGTATGCCTACTACCACTGTAATGTTAATCCCTTACTGTAGAGTAAAGAAGGCTGTTTTATATTTGTGTATCACACTGACTGCTAGTGGAAAGGATCTACTCATTTTTCAACCACAGAAATGGTATGTAAAGTTTTAACAGCTTAAAAGAAGAAAAATACAAACTTCCATTACTGAATTAACATACATTTTGTGCAGAAGAGATTCCAAAACATAAAAATTTGAGGAATAGAAAAAGTAAACTTTGTAATGGTGGGCATTTATTATCATAACAACATATCTGGAGCAGGATAGACTGGTAATGTAGACTTGTAAAAACAGCCATAATACATGTTCTTTGTTTGTCCCTTTACATTTTAGAAGATTAAAAAGACTTACTGCCTGTGCAATGAATTGTTTTCAAAGGCACTGCATAAAGTTGTTTAATTCCTCTGTTGAGCAGTTACTTTCTCTCATTATCCTTAGAAGCATTCAACTTGCATGCTAATATTAATAAAATATATCATCCATATTTGAATCCCAGATGGAGATGTGAACCTTTTGCTTCTGCATATTTTGTGAAACCAATTTCCTAACCTCAAAAGTACTGGAAAAATGGAAGAAGCCCAATCATAGTGGTTAAAACCACAATAGTTAATTAAAAGACTGTACCTGGTTGACTCATCGCTTGTGCTAGCTGTCTAAAGCTGACCTTGAAGTGTGATAGGAAAAAAAATCATGTAGGAAGGCTTGCATTTGCCAGAAAGAACTAGGAAATGAGCTGACTAAAATACTGTTTATAGAGAATTTTGCTTAGCTCTTAAGGGAAGACCTATATTATGCATAGATACTTTGAACTTCCTAGAGAATTCAGTAAGCTAATTTAACATCATAGGTTGACTTGTAAGGAAAATGTATAATATTTTCTCAAAAATCAGATTAAGATTTAAATATTAGTTTTTGGCACTTGGCTTTCTGAAAAGGACCGAGGAAGACTTCAAGAAATGAATTTCTCTGGGAATTAGGGGGTATTTCTCACCCCACGCCCACCAGACCCCCCACCCCCTTTCCCACTCCCACACTCTCCAAGCAGGTTTCATTGTATTAGAAATGTAACGTCACACTTTATGTTTAGGTTTGAATGCTACAGTATCCAAGGAAGTAGAATTTGGAGTATGCACAGTTACGTGTGGTAAGTAGCAAAGCAGATGAATAAAGCATATTGTAATTTGTTTTTTTGGGGGGAAAAATGCTAACTGTAGCAATTTAGCAGGTGTAATTTGCTTGCTCTCCTTCACCTCTCATTGATTTCAATTTCCAATAACTATAATTAACAAAAACAATCAAGCTGATTGTCATTAGAAGTTTAGGTCAGATCCGTTGTTTTATTAATTTCACAGCCTGCAAGCTCCTATTTTAAACCAGTTCTCTACATTTATTGGCACATGAGCTGTCTTCACCAAAGTAACAATTTTCTCTATTTGTGAACATCTGTGAGATGTTCAGAAGATGAAAGATCTTCTGATGCATCTCACAGATGTCTTCCCACATACAATATTGCCAGCTCGATCAAAAAATTGCTCATCTGCAGTAGTCTATTCTATATTCCAGATTTATATAATTTATAAACTACGTAATGGAAAGAAGAGGTACCATGGAGAAAGATAGGATGAAAATGTTCAGCACACAGAATCTCCGAATTTTTGTTTCACCAGTCTGGTGAAAATTGGACATATATTGCACATAAGATATCTGTGCTATTAGGGTGGTGATAGGGACCGGATTGGAGTGGCACTGCATTGCTTAGAAAACACTTATTTAGCAAAAGATTCACAAACTGTATTGAATTATTCTGCACAGAATCTGTGTCCCGTAGTATCATAATACTTTGGAACATGAAGGACGGTGGGAAACCATCAACTTTAAAATCCATTATTCTATTCCCCAGCTAGCTGGTATTGTTTTATGCAGTACTTTCTTTTAATAGTTTTTTCTTGATTAGTTTTAAATGTCGCAAATGAGGGGGCTTCCAC
The DNA here is from genome assembly GCA_007922155.1 of Mesoclemmys tuberculata. Taxonomy (NCBI): domain Eukaryota; kingdom Metazoa; phylum Chordata; order Testudines; family Chelidae; genus Mesoclemmys; species Mesoclemmys tuberculata. The sequence continues at coordinate 68,303,654 of ML675604.1, read as the reverse complement.
TACTTCCCTTGGGAAACTATTCCACATGCTGATGCATCTTGCTGTCAGAAAGTCTTTTTTCTGATACTCAGTTTAATTATTCCCTTTCTCAATTTCATCATTTACTGCTGGTTATGCTCTTCACTTCCCCGCATTATGAGCCACCCTAAATAACCTCATTTTCCTTCATACTTGCACCCTTAAGGTATTTAGAGATTGTTATTATGGCCCACCTCTTCAATGGATCTCTCAGATGTCCTTCCATTTGAGGTACTTAGTTAAATTTAGTCCCAAAGTTATCTGTGTTTCTCACAAATTTGATGTCCCCTCTCTTTTATTGATGTAAATTATTTACATCTTAAACAAATAATCATCAGCTAGAGTTTGTAAGGATTGTTTACCGTAAAGACCATTCCCCATCATTTTGAATTTGGTTATTATTTTGTGTCCCTCATTTTGGGTCTCTGTCATGCATTAAGTCCAATAGTTGGGTGTTGGCAGGTTGAAAATTATGCCCTCCAGTCCATTCAGCCAAACTATACACGTTTAACTCTCTTAATCTTTCCTTGTAAATTAATCCCTACATCCCTCAGTAATTTTGTCGCTGTTTGAACTGCATCCAGTTTCTCAGCATCTTTCCAGCAATGTTGTGTCCAGAATTCAGTATTCCTGATGTGGTCATACCACAGTTTATAGAGATCATAAAGCCTTATTTCCTCAGGATAATGATGCTTGTTAATATGTTGCTCAGTTCTGCATTAGTCTTTTTTGCTGCCATGTTCCAATATATTTATGTCTATTTTTTTGTCTACTTTTACCTCTAGGTCTCTTTCATTTGTCTTTTCCTGCCCACTGATATTTGCTTTCTGTATTATTTTTCCCAGCTGTATTATTAACGTGCAATTTCCATGTTTCTAATCTTTCTAATTCAACATGACCATGTTTCCATCCAAGTTAATTTGAATAATACTTTTAAGTAAGCCTTCATTTGACAGAGTATTGCAGTAGATTAACTTCTGCAGTTGGCAGCTGCTAATAGGGAGGGGAAAAGGGAAACTAGTTTTTGGGGAGTAGAAGAGAGAACTGGTCAAAATGGAGAGGCAGGGGAGTTTAGGTCTCAGGATAGGGTTCTTTTAGTCAACTCTTTGAGGTTGATAGGGTGCCCAGGTTTTAATATTCTGGTAGTTAAAACAGACATGTTCTTTTCCACTAAATGTAACCACAGTTAGCCAATATCCAGATTTTTTCAAACCAGCCATTTTGATGTTCATAGGTTTTCTGCTCACCCCCCTTTTTTCCCCTGACAACAAAAAGACATAGCTCTAAAGTAAGAGGAATGTCTTTAATAAAAGTGTCAGTTCATTGCCATTTATACCTCTGTCTCTGCATCCTCGAGATGAGATGTCTCAGCAGTGGAGAATGATCCCTGTTTTGTGACAGTTTCAGTAAGTGTTGTTGTCTCCCTCTGTCACTTGAAGTATTGTTTCACGAGTTATATGTCATCTGTGAAATATTCTAAAATCTATCAGTGTGTATCATGTACATTTAAAGGGGGAAGATACATCACAAAAATTATTCTTCACATCAGTGGGGTTAATTCAGCATTCAAATCAATTTCCCGTTTATCATACTGCAGGAGAGTTTTAACTCCCCTTTTCCCATGCCCCTGCAATTTAGTAAACAACATGCTGCTATAATAATGGCAATTTCTTCAGTGTTTACTGGGCCTAAACATACTATTCTCTCCTCCCCCACACCCTATGTCATTTCAGTGAACTGTGTACACATTGTTTGGCAAAAATAAATACAGCATTTGTTTTGAATTTGTAATGGTTAAAATGAGGCAGTATTCCCATTGCAATACTGATGTTTGAGAGTAAATGCATTTTATTTAATTGAATTTTATACAGACACTTCCCTTAACCGGCAATATTTGTGACTGCATAGCTCCCATCCTTATCATCAGCAGAGCCCTCCATGTCTCAGGTGGTGTTCTGAGGGTCACCACAAGGAGGTCTGAATGGGATTCACTTCAGAGCCTGTCACTGTTGCTCTTTAGCCAGCCAACACTGGTTACTGTTAAGTGATTCAAGGCTTTCCTTCTTCTAGCTTAGCACACTCAATTCCTGTTGACATCAGTGGGAGTTAAGGGTGCCCACCGCATCAGAGGATCTGGGCCAGAGTGAGCAGGCTATCCCTACCAGGATCCCAGCAACAGCTGTCTTGGGCACTCAAAGGCCAGATTCATGAATACTGCTAGTCAGCTTTGATGTTTGATTCACTATTTGGTTTTTTAACAGTATACAGTATGCTTCTCTTTACTCAAAACCTTTTACCAAACCACCGTTTTATCTGAATCCCTTTCTTGCCCCCAGCATGAGATGCATGAAATACATGCCCTCTGCAGCACGTATCTTATGTGGGAGTCCCAGGAAGGGGTTCAATAATGTGGAGGTTTACATAATAGAGCAAAGATCCCAGCAAGGACTATGAAGAGGAGTAGGAAGACTAGTCCCTGGCTGTAGCAGGAAACCTCTCTGCTGCTGAATGGCTCCTGCAGCAGCACAGGGAGTCCTCTGCAACCCTGTTGTCCCGGGAGTGCGTGAGCGGGGCTGCGACAGCGGGGCTGCAGAAAGGGGTCCCTGTGCTACCGCAGGCCCATTGATACCCAATACCTGCAGGCGCAAGGTGTGGAGTGGGTGGGGTGGGGTGACTATAACCCTAGTGGGACAGAGCAGACATCCCAGCCAAGTCTGCAAAGAGAAGGAGGATGAGCCCTCGGTTGCAGGGGAGACCATTTCACTACTGGTGACTGAATGGTTCCTGCCCGCTTGATTTTCTGAACAAAATCCATGTCTCCCTTGCTCTTCAGATGATCAGGAGTACACTGTATAAAGTTTAATTGCATTTTGAGTTCTTCTAAAAGGAGAATATTAAGAATGACTGATACGCTGTGATACGGTGTATCTGAGGATCTGCATGCTTTACAAGACCTTAGGTGATGAAAGTGGGCAGAAGTAAGTGTTGTCAGCCAAATCTTAAGCCCAAATATGGAATAGCCTTGGAAGAAGCTTTGAGAGGATTTGTTTCCCCTAATGTATGGTAGATAAATTAGTTTAGCATCCAGTATAAAAAGGGAGAAGACAAAAAAACATTGAAAGAAAAGGAAGAAATGGAAACTAAAACATATATTTTTAAATTTTTTTTTTGCAAAGGCATTGGCATTCGAGAAGTTATATTAACCAATGGATGCCCTGGAAGTGAAACAAAATGTATTGTTCGTGTAGAGGAGTGCAGAGGACCTGTAGATTGTGGATGTAAGTAGAACCCTATAATATAGGAATTTGGAGCGAATGTGTTTATTCAAGGGAAACATTCTTATTCTTAGTGAGTGTGGTGGAAGTGGAATGAAATGATTGCATTTCACTCTCCAGTTACCCTATTAAGCAATCTAGTAACATTTCAAAACTCATTTCTGTACTGATGTGTGTATGATTTCAAGTCCCTGTAAAGTACCATTTTTCTGCACTGATTTTAAATTTTGTAGATATGTTCTAAATATTAAGCCAAACTGCAGATATTTTAAATTGTTTTAATTGAAAGAACAATTTCAAAATAATATTCTTTGATTATGAACTGTGTGGTACATACAGAGATGTTTTAGACTGTTGTTGATGTATCTGTTAAAACTTTCTTCCACAGGGGGTAGACCAATTTCTGAAAGCCTTGCTACTGTGAAGATCCCTTGTGTTTTTATACCCCCAGAGAATCGATTTACATATGTTTGGAAAATGTTAATTCCAGACCAGGTGAGTAATTGAACCTCACCTTGTGCAGGAAAATAATGTACTTGATACATTTACCAGCTGCTTCCACCATTTCACACAAACTCTTGGTTTAATTCTTTCCTTTGCTATCACAATATGAATGAAATCTTTCAGTTTCTCTTTGACAGTCTGATGGCACAAGAGCTTATGTGACCCATTACATTGCAGAGTTTCAATTTTTCTTTATTTACTTAAAATAAGCAATAAATTCTGTAACATATTTTAGAAGGTAACCTTTTTTGTTCTTACTTGAGTAAATAAATGCAAAGTAATGCACATTAGAAAACATAATCCAAAATATACATACAAAATTGATGGGGTCTAAATTAGCTGTTACCACTCAAGAAAGAGATCTTGGAATCATTGTGGACAGTTTTTTGAAAACATCTGCTCAGTGTGCAGTGGCAGTCAAAAAAGATAACAGAATGTTAGGAACCATTAGGAAAGGGGTAGATAAGAAAACAGAAACTATAATGCCACTATAGAAATCCATGATATGCCCACACCTTGAGTACTGTGTGGAGTTCTGGTCACCCCATCTCAGAAAAGATATATTAGAATTAGAAAAGGTACAGAGATAAGCAACAGAAATGATTAAGGATACAGAAGAGCTTCCATATGAGGAGTTTAAAAAGACTAGGACTTCTCAGCTTGGAAAAGAGATGACTAGGTGTGGATATTAAAGAGTTTGATAAAATCGTGACTGGTGTGGAGAAAGTGAATAAATAAGGAAGTGTTATTTAGTCCTTCACATAATATAAGATCCAGGGATCACCCAATGAAAGTAATTGGCAACAGGTTTAAAACAAACAAAAGAAAGTACATCTTCACACAGTGCACAGTCAACCTGTGGAACTTGCTGCCAGGTGGTGTGTAAAGGTCAGAACTATAATTCAAGTCAAAAAAAGAACTAGGTTAGTTCATGGAGGATATGCCCATCAGTAACTAATAGCTAAGATGGTCAGAGATGCAACCCCATGCTCTGAAGTGTCTCTAGCATCTGTTTGCCAGGAGCTGGGAGTGGAGGACAGTGGATGGATCACTTAATAGTTGCTCTGTTCTGTTCATTCCCTTGGAAGTACCTGGTATTGGCCACTGTCAGAAGACTGGGCTAGATGGACCATTGGTCTGACTTAGTCTGGCCATTATTATATTCTTAGATCTTGGGTTCTCAACCTGGAGGTTGTGAACAAGTGCCAGTGTATCACAACCACACTGCCCTTCCCCTTCGCTGAATAGGATGGGAGTCATGGCTAGATGGGATGGGGTTTCAGAGGGAGGGGAGGGGATCTTGGTATGGAACTGCTTGAGAACTGCTCGAGTAGAATAACCAATTTTCTTTATGACTTTGATATAGAGCATTTCCCCCTTATAAAGCTATTTGAAAAAATCCATTTTCTTTTTTTTTAAATATGCATAGCAATCACTCATTCTTCCCAATGATTCGGCTATTCTGGAGGTACACAGGGATACCCATCCAGTCGCTTTCCAGTGTGACACAAAAGAAAATAATGAAATAGTTGCCTCTGTAAAATATACAGTGTATACAACGGCTGGTAAGTCCATAATAGCTTTTAAACCTTTTACAAGATATTGCTTGTGTTTACTGGATAGTGTGGTATAGCAAGGGCAGAGGGCAGTAGGAAAGTTCTGGAAGGGCGCTATATAAGTGCTAGAATGATCCGGGCTTTATTCCCTATAGACTAGCTGGAGGCATTAGAAGGTAATTAGTGTCAGCTGACACCAATTAAGGCCCCACCCAGGTGCCTATAAAAACCCAATACTCCTGAGAGACAGTGTGGAGTTGAAGGAGTAAGTGTGTGGTGAGCAGAGGAGTGTGTGAAGTGGAGGAGAACAGAACAGTGTACAGTGGTGTGTGGAGGAGAACAGAACGGAGTACAGTGGTGTGTGGGAGAGAGGTGGAGTCCTGAAGAAGGTACTGGGCACAAGAAGCCAGAAAGACAGAGGGGGGAGAGTAGCCCAGGGGAAAAGCCTGCAGCTGCAAGTAAGGTGCCAGCAGCACAGAGCTGCTACTCAGAGGGCCCCTGGGCTGGGACCCGGAGGAGTGGGTGGGCCTGGGTCCCTACCCCCTCCCTGGGAAGACGGGGTTGCCGGCGATACCCTGGCCCACTGCGAGAGGCAGAAGTGCGAGACCCACTAGGGAGAAGCCGGCCGTTTGCCACACGTGGTGTCAGAACTGGGATTGATCGCACAGTGGACTTAAACAAGGGTGGTTTTAGCACACCCCACCCCAAAGATGGAGGAGATGGTAAAAGCCCTGGTGCAAGCCACAGCTGCCCAGCAGGAGGGTACCCGAGTCCAGGCGGCTGCCCAGCAAGAGGCCGTAAGGCTACTGCAGGAGACTAACTGCCTGCTGATGAGCCAGGCTGCCCAGGACCACGCCCTACTCCAGGAGGTGGTAGGCCAGTTGAAAGTCCTGGTAGGGCGAGGTGACAGCCATGGTGGGGCGCAGACCATCCGTGCTGGCAACTGGCTGCAGAAGTTGACGCCGGAGGATGATATAGAGGCGTACCTCCTGGCCTTTGAAAGAACAGCCCTGTGGGAAGCCTGGCCCGAGATCAGTGGGCCAGCATTCTTGCCCCTTTCCTAGGAGGAGAGGCCCAGAAGGCCTATTATGATATGCGGTGGAAGCTGCTACAGACTACCCTCAGCTGAAGGCAGAAATCTTAGCCAGATCTGGAGTAACGGTAGCCGTGTGAGTCCGGAGATTCCATGAGTGGCAGTACAGCGAGGGTAAAGCACCGTGGTCGCAGTTGTTTGATCTGATCCATCTGACCCGGAAGTGGCTGTGCTCTGAGGTCCTCAGCACTGAGAAGATGTTGGAACTCCTGGTGATGGACCGGTATATGAGGGGGCTACCGTCAGACCTCCATGCCTGGGTTGGTCAGAATGACCCCTCCACCTATGACGAGTTGGTCGCCCTGGTTGAGAGACAGCTGGCAGCCCATGAGCTGGCCCCAACCCTCCGAGAGAAGACATGGTGGGCATGGAAGCCAGTCCCCAAACCCAGTTCCTGGATTGCTGGGGGACCCAGGAAACTGGGAACTGAGCACAAGGGTGCTGAGGAGAGGCCTGACACTGGGAAAGGGCCGGGGAACTCAGGGATCAAGGATGTGGGAGGGCAACCAGATAGCCCAAGGCAGAAGGTGACAGCCAGCCTAAGGTACCACTGCTATGAATGTGGGGAACTGGGGCATATAGCAGCCCAGTGCCCCAACAGGGAGGAGCCTATGCAGTGCAATCTAGGGGATTATGGGGGGTGCTGTGGTCTCCTTGGTTTGGTAGGGGTTGTAACAGCCCCCCATGGATATACAAGGCCAGTAAAAATGAATGGCATCAACACCATGGCCCTAGTAGATTCGGGAAGTGCAGTGACACTGGTCTCGGGGAAATTGGTAAGGCAAGACCAGCTGACCCAGGCCAAGCACACAGGGGTGACCTGTGTACATGGGACTGTAAATCTCTACCCCTCAATCCCAGTACAGATTGAGATTCAGGGGAATACCACCCGGGTGATGGCAGGGGTGGTCCCAAGGCTTCACCACCCAGTCTTGATTGGTAGGGATTTCCCAGGGTTCAAGAACCTACTCCCACCCGTGGAGCTCAGGCTGGGCAGCAAACCCCAAGTGAAGACCAAGGCACAGGCAATCAGCCCTGCCCCTGTTTTTGCAGAATTTGCCCAAGAACTATTCTCACCCCCCGGGAAAGCCTGAAAATCCCGGCAGGAAAGGAGGGCAGATAAAAGGTTAGGCACCCGAATACTAGCTGAGAACCAGAAAGCTGCCCTGGTTGGTAGACGAACCCATTTGGGAGGCCAGGAGATCACTCAAACTAGTGAAGACTCAGGGGTGGTTCCCAGCACTAGTAGGAGTGACTCTGTAGATGAAAATGAGGTTGGGCCTATAGAGGCAGGCCAGCTGGGTCCCCTACAGGAAATTTTGGGCAGGACCAGGCCATGGACCCAGTATACATGAACGTGAGGAAGGAGGTAGCAGAGATTGATGGTGTTCCCATGGAGGAAAAGACTAAGGGCCTGGGGCCCTATTACATTCTGAAACGAGACCTGCTGTATCATGTGACCCCAATACGGGGGGAAGAAGTAGAGCAACTCTTGGTGCCACAGAAGCACATAAAGGCAGTTCTAGAACTGGCCCATAGTCATTTATTTGGGGGACACCTAGGAGCAGGTAAGACCCTGGACAGAATTCTGAGAAGGTTCTACTGGCAAGGAATACGGGGGGAGGTCCAGCAATACTGCCTTTCCTGCCCGGAGTGTCAATTGCACAGGCCCCGACCTCACTTGAGAGCCCCTACCCATTATTGAAGTTCCCTTTGAAAGGATCGCCATGGATCTGGTGGGGCCACTAGAACGATCGGCACGTGGTCATTGAAGTGTGCTTGTCATTGTGGACTATGCCACCCGGTACCCTGAAGCCATTCCCCTAACAAACCACACATCTAAGGCAATTGCGAAGGAACTGCTCCAGGTCTTTGCTAGAGTGGGCATCCCTAAGGAAATCCTGACAGACCAAGGGACCCCCTTCATGTCCAAATTAATGAAGGATCTATGTACCCTGCTTCGCATCCAGGCCCTGCAGACCTCAGTGTATCATCCGCAAACGGATAGCCTGGTTGAGAGATTTAATCGTACCCTCAAGAGTATGATATGGAAGGAAGTGGCACAGGACGGAAAGGATTGGGACGCCTTACTACCATACTTAATGTTCGTAATACGGGAGGTCCCCCAGGCGTCCACTGGATTCTCCCCCTTCGAATTACTGTACGGTCACCATCCTCAGGGTATTTTAGATATTGCGAAAGAGGACTGGGAGGAACAGCTCAACTCAGGAAGAAATGTTATTGAGCATGTGGCACAGATGCGGGAACGGGTAGCCCGTGTGACCCCCATAGTGCGAGAACACCTGGAGAAAGCTCAAGAGGCCCAGCGGACCTACTACAACCAACGGGCAAAGGCACGGAGGTTTCAGCCAGGAGATCAGGTAATGGTGCTAGTGCCAACAGCAGAAAGCAAGCTCCTGGCCGGTTGACAAGGCCCGTACGAGGTTGTGGAAGCCGTCGGAGAAGTGAACTACAAGGTGAGGTGACCAGACCACCGAAAACCAGTGCAATTATACCATGTTAACCTGCTGAAACCCTGGCGAGACCGAGAAGTGTACCTGATCGCCCGAGAAGCACCCCCCCAGACAGACGTCCAACAAGGGGAGGTGAGAATATCCCCCGAGCTGACCCCAGAGCAAAGGACAAAAGTCATTGACATGATCCAGAGAAACCAGGACGTGTTCTCGAAGCAGCCCGGTCGTACGACAGTGGTCCAGCACCACATCACTACAAACTCTGGAGCACAAATAACAATAAAGCCATATCGGATACCAGAGGACAAAAGGGAAGAGATTAGAACAGAAGTAAGGAGGATGCTGGAACTTGGGGTTATCGAAGAGTCCCATAGCCAGTGATCAAGCCCGATCATCCTAGTTCCCAAGCCTGATGGCACCCTCAGGTTCTGTAACTATTTCAGAAAGCTGAATGAAATATCTAAATTTGATGCCTACTTGATCCCACGTATCGACGAGCTAGTGGAGCAATTGGGCAAGGCCCGATATCTGACCATCTTGGACCTGACCAAGAGTTATTGGCAAATCCCCCTAGCCAAGGATGCCAAGGAGAAGACCGCCTTCTCCACACCTGACGGTCTGTTTCAGTATACCGTCCTGCCCTTCGAACTTCATGGGGCCCCTGCAACATTCCAAAGACTGATGGACAAATTATTGAGACCCCACACCAAGTATGCTGCTGCCTATCTGGATGATGTGGTTATCCATAGCCCCGACTGGGAAACGCACCTGGGGAAAGTAGAGATGGTGCTCGACACCTTCCGGAAAGCTGGCCTCACTGCAAACCCCTCAAAGTGTGCAATAGGGCTAGCCGAGGCCAAATATCTGGGATATGTGGTAGGGAGAGGTCTAGTAAAGCCCCAGTGGAACAAGGTTGAGGCCATCCAGGCCTGGCCCCGACCAGTCTGCAAGAAACAGGTCAGGCCATTCTTAGGGAGCGTGGGCTATTACAGAAGATTCATCCCCCACTTTGCCACTAGAGCAGGGCCCTTGACCGACCTGATAAAACCTCGGGGCCCAGATATGGTGAAGTGGACTGAGGTGGCTGAGAAAGCATTCATGGATTTAAGATCAGCTCTTTGTAGCCACCCAGTACTTATAGCCCTGGATTTTGAGAAGGAGTTCATCCTCCAAACGGATGCTTCGGAGACAGGGCTAGGCGCTGTCCTGGCACAGATAATAGATGGCAAGGAGCATCCCATCCTGTATCTCAGCAGGAAACTCCTCCCTAGAGAGCAGAGATACGCGGTTGTTGAAAAAGAGTGCCTGGCAGTTTAAATGGGCCATGGAAACCCTCAGATACAATCTACTGGGGAGGAAATTCACCCTGGTGACAGACCATGTCCTGCTCCAATGGATGCACACTAACAAGGAGAAGAATGCCAGAGTGACCCGATGGTTCTTCTCCCTGCAGCCTTTTCACTTCCGTGTGCAGCATAAGGCCGGCAGCCAGCATGGCAACGCTGACTCCCTTTCGCGCCAACACTGCCTCACGTCCCAAGTAGCCCAACCCTGTGGTGTTGAGTGGGGGGGGATGTGTGGTATAGCAAGGCAGAGGGCAGTAGGAAAGTTCTGGAAGGGCGCTATATAAGTGCTAGAATGATCCGGGCTTTATTCCCTATAGACTAGCTGGAGGCATTAGAAGGTAATTAGTGTCAGCTGACACCAATTAAGGCCCCACCCAGGTGTCTATAAAAACCCACTACTCCTGAGAGACAGTGTGGAGTTGAAGGAGTAGGTGTGTGGTGAGCAGAGGAGTGTGTGAAATGGAGGAGAACAGAACAGTGTACAGTGGTGTGTGGAGGAGAACAGAACGGAGTACAGTGGTGTGTGGGAGAGAGGTGGAGTCCTGAAGAAGGTACTGGGCTCAAGAAGCCAGAAAGACAGAGGGGGGAGAGTAGCCCAGGGGAAAAGCCTGCAGCTGCAAGTAAGGTGCCAGCAGCACAGAGCTGCTACTCAGAGGGCCCCTGGGCTGCGACCCGGAGGAGCGGGCGGGCCCGGGTCCCTACCCCCCTCCCTGGGAAGACGGGGTTACCAGCAATGCCCTGGCCCACTGCGAGAGGCAGAAGTGCGAGACCCACTAGGGAGAAGCCAGCTGTTTGCCACAATAGATATAAGCCTTCATGAGACTGTGCCTCACCCAGTATCAGAGCTGGTGCTCCCATGCTATAATGATGAATGGTGTAGAAATGCTTAACAATAAAGGATGGATACAAAAGAAAATGCTGTTATAAATAAGGGTGTGATGGTAGCAATGAGTTATTTCTTAAATTTGTAGGCTAAAATAAATGTCTTCATTGTGTTAATTTACTATGGCTTGGTCAATCTGCACAGATCCCAGGTGTCTTCTGTCGTTGCTAGCAAAAAGCAGGAAAGGCAGCCAGCTAAATAGAAGCAACTCTACTTCACTTGATGGCACCTTATTCCCTGCTTCTCAGCTCCCCTGCTAGATTCCTGCTCCAGTGCAGTGCAGAAGTAGGAAGGCAACCTTGAATTTTAACACGTTTAGCTGCCACCTTGAATTTTACTATGCATGCTGGGTTTAGAAAAGCTTAAAATGAAAAAGAAGATTTCATAAAATGGTTTATCTGCAACAGTTTTCTTGCCTCTGCTGCTGCAGGTAATTTTTGCTTACATTGTCAGGAGAAGAGGCAGCAGTGGCCCTGGTTGCCTTTCAGATTCTGAGGGGCCTGCTGGAGATTCCAGTTCCCCCCTCAGTCAGTAGAAGAGAGCAGGGACCTTATTTAAGCAGACAGAGTACCTTCCTGAAAAGATATGTGGATTCAGATGGACCTAGAGCCATGGATAACTATTTTGTTGAGGAGAATGAAAAGAGTCTGGTTTAAAAGTGTGGTGCCAGGCAAGATTGATTTATCCAAGTAAGCACTTCAGAAGAGAGGGCATGGGGCTGGAAAGCCCTTAAAGTCCCTTACTTTCTACTCCCCCATGGTTTCATGTCCATCTGAATCCATATTTAAGTCAGGAAGAGATTCTGCTCACATAGGTAAGGTCCCTTCTTTTTTCTACTGCACAGTGTTCAGGAATTTGTTTTTTCATTCTTAAACACATCTAGCTCCTGCAAAACTTCCAGAGTTCTGGTTTATCAAGTAATATTCTATCTCCTGGTATTCAAACTCTGAATTCCATTTGCCAGAACAGGTGGTTTCCGTTCAACCTGATCAACAAAGCACATGCATTTAGGTTTAAGCATCCGAATAGTCCTGTTGACTTGGAGTTAAGCTTGAACTTAAACATCTGATTAAGTTATTTACTAAATGAGGGCTAGGCTGAGGTCTATCTAGCAGAATATCTCACAAGGAATAAGAATATCTGTTAAAAAATTATTTGTTTGGCTATGCAAGGTAGAAGACTTTCAGCAAAGATTGGCTCCAAGGTCTACTATCTCTGTTCCTTGGAAAAAAGAATCGAGTTCCACTCTTCAGAAAACAATGGAAAAAGCCTGTGTCATGCTCAGTGACAAACTGGTTTCCACTAGATCTGCTCTAAAGCTGTACAAACTCCCAAAGGATTTTCTAATGAGTGACTCACTTCCGCTAAAGTAGATGCACCTGTTATGACCAGAAAACTGAAGGTGGAAGAGATCATCAATAAAATAACTGATTGGGAGTTATTCAGTTCTATACTGACCTTTTTCTTGTGTGTCCAGGTCTGCTGTCTTTTGCTTTCTGAGATCCAGCAAGATCAGGATTTCTGCATCTACCTTTCCAAGGGGATCAGAACTTTTGAAACCTTTTTGCTGTTAAAAGCTGTAGAAACATGCCACAGGATTCCGTGTGTTTGGATGCAGACATTTTTAGCTCTTCTCTACTAGTTGCTCTGTTGCTCTACTACTAGCTCTGTTGCTCAGGCTGTAGAGAGGGAGAACATTACTTCACATCTTAGAATGCTATACCTGCCGGCATTGCTTTATCAGACCTCTTAGACAGAGAGGTCTCTCTGCCTATTCCAGAAAATCTAAATCTTTCTTCTCAGAGAGGAATCTTTCCTTTGCTATCTGTTAACCTCCAGTGAAGTAGAGCCCCAAAAGCAAATTTTTTGGACAGGATGGGGAATGAAGAGATACAAGGGGCAGAATTATTGATTTTTCAAGGCCAATTACAAGGTCAAAACTTTCTTTTCAGCATCCAAATCTAACCATAAGGCCTTCATACCAGAATGGAATTGGCACTAGGTGGAGGGTGTCAGGTTGACTTTGTCCCTCCGTTCAGTTTTGCTTAGGATAACAGTGGACCTGTTCACTTGCTCCTAGAATTGCTTCCTCAGATTCCTTCAACTAAGATGATTTCTCACCTCTTGAGCCATTTGAATCCACAGAGCTTAAGTTTCTATGTAGTCTTCCTTGCTATGGTAATGGCCACTAATAGGGTGATTTCTACACCTTCCAGGTGGTTACTTTATATGCTGTTCCACGATAGGGTTCTTTGCCCCTGCCCTAGGTTTCTTCCCACGGTGCTTTTGCCTTTTCACATCAATTAGGGTATTTTCTTGCCCAGTTTTTGTCAGCAACATAAGACTATGAAAGAGAACATCTGGCATATGCTAGACCTACCGAGCGCTGTTAAGGCTAGTGTTAAAAACAGAACCCTTTAGAGAGCTAACTTTCTTTGGGCCTGAGCCAATTCCCATTAAAATAAATGGATGTCCTTGGTTCCCAGAAGCTTTAGTGAGCATTTGATTGGGCCCCTTGTTCTTTTCAAGGGCCCGAGGCAGGGATTGTCACTGATAAGTAGATCGGGAATCATACAGAGTATCAGAAGTGCCTTATGTGTGGTTAGGATCAGAGCACATTCTTCCCAGGTTGTCAACTTTTTCTCAGTAGAGAGAGATGAACCCTAAGTAGATGATCTGTGTCAGGTGGCTTTCTGGTGATCTGTGCACACTTATCGGAAGTATTACCAACTGAAAGATCTGGCTTTGGCTTTGTTCAGTGGGTACGCAGAGTGCATTTTCCCTGAGGAGATTCAGATGTGTTCTAGGAGAGAAGTGAATGAAATCATAATGGGTGTTTTCCCATTTCTTCCACTTCCTCTAGAGAAATGGAGAATGAGCCGCAAGGCTGGGGAAGGGGAGTGGAAATGCTTCAGCTATGTTGGTTGTTTGGCTTTTCTGCTTGATGCTGCCAGGGAAAGGAAAAATCTTGTGCTAATCAACAGTTACAAAAAAACAAATGAACAAGGAAGAGGAAAACTTGTTTGTTCTGGCCTCACTCCCTCACATCATTCCCTTTTTATCTTGTATACTTGTGTAATTTGAACAGTAGGGACCACATTCTCAGCTAGTGTAAATCAGCAGAGCTCCATTGGAAGGAATGGAGATCACTGATTTACACCAGCTGAGAATTTATCCCCATACAGGTATAACAGTTTTCTTGTTCAAAACATGCAGCGTGATCCTTTTCACTTCAAATTTTAGGGTCTGTCTTAGGAAGATAGGAGGAGTATACATTTTGCAAAAGGGCAGGAAGAGACCTACAGGAGCTGTTCACACACACATTCCAAGTGGATGTCTGGAAGAACTTGATGTAATGTAAAGCTGCCCATAGGGCGCTTGCACTTACTTAGCAGATTACCATAGTTCTCACTGAACTTCTATTAAACAATAACAATAATGCTTTTTCACAGCGAGCTGTCATCACAAATGGGCTTTTCTTTTATTTTCAACACAGTTCCAGAGATTGATTCTGTTCCTCTTTCGTAGCATCCGGGAGACAGAAAACCGCCACTTGTTTTTCCTTCAGTAAACTTTATTACAGCCATTGTAAGGAAAAATCCTCCTCCGAGTTGCCAAATTTTCCATATGTCCCTCTTACCAGACCATTACCATGAGATACAGTAAAGCATTTTGTTCACACTCCTGCCTGTTATGTTGTTAAGTTGCCGTTGAAGACTCCAGTGCCATAAGGCAGTTTATTCATGTTTTCTAATAATAGTTCTGTGGGGAGGGAGGATTTTGCGGGGGTAGGAGGTGAAGATTGAGAATGATTCTCCTCATGGTGCCACATGAAGGGAGCCAGTCTGCCAAGATCCAGACTGTGCCCCTTGTTCCATCACCCTAGTGAGTGTGTTTGATGGCACCAAAAGTGGAGGAGGTGGAGGCAGCAGCTTGTCAGGCATCAGAAATGGCAGCATCACCCATATGGGCAGTAGGTTGTGCTGAGGCGCTTCTGTAGACCATATCTAATGAATTCGGTTCACTTCCTATTCAGGCAGAGACTGCCTCTTTGTAACAGATTACTCTACAAAGGGCATGTTACATATGGTCCCTTTTCTGTTGCATTTAATATGATAATGAAATAGGGAATCCCAATGACCATATTTGAAATTCCTGGTGTGTGTGTGTGTGTGTGTGTGTGTGTGAGAGAGAGAGAGAGGGGTGTCTGCTCTGGCATTAGACATTCACATGCATTTTTAATATGTGAGAAGAGTCTTGCAGATGATCCACAAGGGGAACAAAGATATGTGCACAAACAGTATATTAAGTACAAAATAGTCCGAGTAGGGAGTAAGAAGTGCATTTCCATCTAATATAACTTGCTCAAAACAACTAACATATACGTAGAAAGCTGGGTCTGAAATTCAGTGAAAATAATTGATATATGATGCTGACTGTGTACACAAATGGTCAAGCATTCTGTTTATGGAGAGAATACTGTTTTATCATCTACAACATCATGCTCTAGGAGCAGCTCCAACTCACTGAAACATTTTGGGGGGAAAGAGCGCAGTGGCAAATTTGATGGGTTTCCTTTTACTAGAAGTTATGTTGGAAGAGCAAGTGCTCCAGGGTTGATATGTGTAATTTATGTAACTATGAATCTATTTTTTAAAAAGAAGTGATGGAATAAATTACATTATTCAGAAGTGTATGGATAAAACTTTACATCATTGATATTTTCTAGAGGGAAAAACTAGCCATGACAACATAGTTGGGGTGTAGCCTATTTAATTTTGAATAGATTAAGGGGCAGATTGTGTCATTAAGGCGCAGATCCACATGGTGGACAGTACAGAGAGGCATTGTTTGGTTCCTCCCATAGATCCTCGGTGCACAGTGGGAGTATGCCCACTGTACCACACCTCAGCAGGGTACCGAGTGTACCCCATTTTGTGGCTGTCTAGCTCTGATAGTGGTATGAAGGGAGAATGGGCCATGGCCTTGTCTCCTCCCCTTTCCTTTTAGAGTGGCTTGCACCTCATGGAACAACAGAAGAGTGGCCTTCTGCCCTTCCCTCTCCCTACATATCTGTGCAAAGGCAAGCCATAGCCTGCCTCCTACACGCCAGATTCTCTCAAATGTATGGGTGTGGCTCCTTTTCAGTGCAATGAGGGTCTAACTAAGGGCCTCATCCAAATCCCTTTGAAGTGAATGGAAAGATTCCTATGGACTTCAGTGAGCTTTGGATCAGACCCTAAGAACACAGTTTGGCCCTGAGTATTCAGTTACTCCTAATATGTTGCTCTTTTGTACTGCAAGTAAAATTTATATGTTGGTTGGTTTGCACAAAATCTTGTTTTTACAGAAATTCCTAAAATACCTTCCAAAAATGTTTGTATTGGTTTGAGGCTACCCTGACGCATGCACAGCTCACTTTAGACTTTTCTTTTTATAATTCCTCTGTTAACCTAAATATTCTCACCTCTTCCCCAATGAAAGCTGCTATTTAGCTGTTTCTCCTCCTGCCCCTATCCAGAAGCAATAACTTTGGAGATTCAGTGGGCCAGGTTCTGAGTTAAGATCTAGCCTAATTGTGCTATCCTGGTGACAGAAAGGAAACAAAAAGCAGCTGGATCTCCCTAGCCAGGGAGTCTGAGGCCTAGAGATAATGTTGCTGCCTTTGTCCAACCTATAGAATGGGGGCCTGAGAAAGGATGTGGCAGGAGCATATTGTACTCTGGCAGTCCCCATTTGATGGATAGCCCTTTATGGGCTGCTCACAGCTTATAGAAATATAGAGCTGTAGGGCTGGAAGGAACCCCAAGAAATCATCAAATCCAGCCCACTGCAGTGAGGCAGGACTAAATAAACCTAGACCATCCCTCACATGTGTTTGTGCAACCTGTTTTTAAAAACCTCTGATGATGGGGATTCTACAGACTTCCTTGGAAGCATATTCCAGAGCTAATTACCCTTATAGTTATGATGTACTAGAGTCTAGATTACTCTAAAGTATTTTGGAGTTGTCATAGAACCGAACCCAAATATCAGGCAGCTACAGCTGCCTCCTTTGTGGCTTCCCCTCTCAATTGAACTTAATGGAGGCTTAAGTACAGCTGAAAATCTGGCCTTTTCTTTTTCTTTTTCTTTTTCTTTTCTTTTCAATAATACAAACAAACAAAACAAGAAGTTTCACTTACATTTACCACACATTCCTCTTCCAGAAAAGCATAATCAAAGAATCAACAGCTACATTGAAAATATATGGGTGTGTAATGGTTGGAGATTCATGAAATATAAATTAGCAAGAGTGAAGCTATTTGACACTAGCATTCAGCTTCTAAGATGTTTTACTAAAGAATTGCTATTAGTGCATTTTACAAAAAATTTTCCTATCCCTTCTTTTAATAAACAAATTAGATTTTTTTTTCAGAATGACAAATACATATTACTTTGGCTGAATCAGCGGATCAAAGACATATTGAGCCAAGTCCTGCATTGCTCATTCTGGCAAAACTCTCACTGATTGTAATAAAGTTTTGCCTGAGCGATGAGTACAGAATCAAGCCAGTTGTACTGTACTGCTTTAAAATACTCTTAAAGAGCTTTTTGTGATACTTAAATCAGTATTTCCTCAGAATAAAATGCTTGATTGGACATTCACTTTTCTCTCTGCTCTGCTTTTACTTTAAAAATATGTGGTAGCCTTGAAGGTATCTCTGCTTCTGTTATAAAGTTGTCACATGAACAGCTCTAATTCTGGATCATGTGGATCTGCCATACGCAGCGAAGGAGCTAGATCAATATTGGATAAACTGAGATATTTCCTACTTCTCATTAACAGACTCCCCTGTTGCAGCTTGTGAATAGAGAAGTTCTTAGAGCATCGTAATCACTTATTACTAAGCAGTATAAATAAAAAATCTAAATGACTTAAATACCTAAATCAGTTATTTTTAATTACTACTTCTCCCCTCTGAAATTCTAAAAAAGTCACAGTCCAGTATTTAAAATGAAATTGTCTAAAAACAGTTAGTTAGTTCAATACTATATGACAATTCCTATATGCAAAACAGTTCCATTTGGAATTTTCAGCCAGTCTGGTAATCAGCCCTGTCAGCCCTGTATCTTGCAGAAAGACCAGAAGGATTATAAGAATGATCCATGATTTAGGAATAATGAAATCATTACTTCTGTGATGCAGGAAAGTGGACCAGAGGGCCCTTTAGAATTCAAGTGATGCTATGGATGTCCTACAGTCCTTCTGGTACGCTCAACGGGAATTTTGCATAGCAATGATAACATAGCAGGATTACACCTTAAGTTTTTAAAATATATACTGTCAGGTAGAACTCAATCTGACATTAAAATTGGCTTGTGTAGATAGTTGAATCTGGAGTGATCAGAGGAGAGTATATTACATATCAGGAACTTGGATTGTTATTGGACGCTTGTCTTCAATAACATTTCTGAAGAGAGTTTGCAGTGTTTGTCCACCAAACATTTTTCTTCACACTGTAACAATTAAATCTCATAAATTAGATGGAAAATACTTATTAGGTCATCATGCATGTCCTCTACCAATGTTGGATCGTTCCTTACAGTTTGTTCTCAAGTGTTTTGTCAGGTATCATGTAAGATGGCTCAAGTAATGGGGTTGCCAGTACTTCCCTTAGAACATTGTTCCAAAGTTTATCGGACTGCATTAAGAAATATTTTCTGATATCCTAAATTTTTCCTCACTCAATCTCATCCAGTTACTTCTAATTATACCCCTTTGGTCCACCCAAAACAATTCTTCTCCATTCTTCTTGTTTATATGCTTCAAATACAATACAGTTAACATACTCTCTTTTATTAGGGTTTTTATTATTATTATTTATTTGCATGCTCCTAGGATCTCAACCATGAATCAGAGCCTCATTGTGCTAAGCATTGCACCAACACGGAACAAAGAGACAATCTCTGCCCCAAAGAACTTACAATCTAAGCAAATGGTTTAATTTACTTTTTTGTTTGTTTTTTAAATGTATACAACAAACCTACCTTTACCGTAGTCTATTAAAGTGTTATAAAAACTTTCTTAAAAGCAACATGCTACTATTTTATTAATTCTTTTTATAGCACTAGGTAGGTGCTTTTATATATTTATTTGCTTAATTTTTTTCCTTATCTCAGTCTTTTAATAACTTTAATAATTTGTGCTGCTCCTAATTCCCTCCAGTTTGTTACCATCTTTGTGGTGTTGATGTGTACAGAACTATGTGCAGTTGTACGAGAGCTGTATAGAGAAGGACTACCATATCTCTAATCTGCTTGTGAACTGATGCCTTTTTTATACAATTCATAATTGGTTTGGGTTGTTATTTCCTTCCACCATATTGCATTGCAAGCTCTAATGTAACTTGCTGCCCCTTACTACACTAGGCATTATAGGCATTTAAAGGCATTATGTGTCTGGTTCTCCATTGCCTTGCATCTTCTACACTCACACCTATGCAGAGTGGATGTAAAATGCTACCATTCTGATTTGGACTCATTTTTCACAACTCTAAATGGTTACACAAAGTTTCAGGTAATGGGGAATCAGGCCCTATTTCTTTTCAATTATTTTCCTTCCATTTACCATCCTATTCAGTAAGATATTTGAGCAATAATGACCAAGGCATTTCTTCTCTTTAGAACTGGAAACAAGAAGATTAAAGAGACCAAACACAGATATAGTTCTGGTGTTTGTCCTGATAACTGGAATTATTGTTTGTGTTGGCGTGATCTTTGCGTTAATCTTCATAATTCTTCACTGGTAAGTGGACAGCATACAAATGTGATTTTTATGTTATTTGATCAGAGAATGGTATTACTAACTGCACAACTGACAGATGAGACAATTTAATTTTTCTACACTGGGATATTTATGTTGCTAGTGGACAGTATATCTGATAGCTTCTCTTTCTATTAAGAGTAGCTTCAAAAGAAATAGTCTGCAGAGCAGTACTATAGATTGTTGATGGGAAGGGACATGATATGGTATTCTCTGGGTAAGGGAATTGTGAATGTAAATCTGTTTACATTTACATTTTTGTTCAATGGTTATTTCCATTTCAGGACAGCTGTAAAAGCATTCTGGGCATCTAAAATTGGGAAGAGCTCCAAAGAAGAGCAACCAGGTTCTCAAGGTTCTATGAGAACCCTAGAAGAAGCATCAGGATCAGGATCAGGATCCGGATCTGGATTGCCCTCTGGATCTGCATTAGCATCAGGATCAAGATTAGCATCAGGATCTGGTTTAGCTTCAGCGTCCATGTCAGCACCAACAGCATCACAAATTTCACCGATAGATACTCCTGGACAAGAACAGGAGCCTTTCCATGACTGGAACAATGGAGAAGAGTATTAAAAAGAAAAATGAAGCTAGACTATGTACAAAGATTATTTAAAAAGAGATTATATTAAAATATGCTTAAAATACTTACATTACTAGTTTTAAGATGTGCTTTTTAATATACTGGGTATGTAGAGCTGAACTTTAAAGATGGTGGAGTAAAAAATGCATCAGATAAATTTAAAATTTGTTTAAAAATGGATATAGTTTAGTGATTTTAATCATCTGAACCTCTCTCATCCAGAGAACCAGAAGCAAGATTTTCATGAGAAGCTTGAAAACAGAGCATTTAACGTTTTAAAGTTGTTAATATCAAATGGTCCAGATGAAGATCATCCCTTCGTAAAGTGTCCCCTATGAAAGTAATAGCCTTAATCCAAGTACAAGTGTGGAGTCCTGTGGGCCAGCTTCTTCTTGGCCCTTAGAAGGTGAGAAAAGGAGGAGAAAGGCATAAGGGGTGTTATTTGAAAAACAGCCACTAAAACAGCACCTTCACATTTGTACACACAATCATTTGTGCTTGCAAACCCAGAATTTATGCATACATCAAGTAGTTAGATTTCTACTCAGTTTTCTTGAACCATTTCCATTCATGCAAATTCTCACAGTTTCATAGTAACTGTTGTATTAATTTAGATGGAATATATGAGCTCAGAGAGTTAAAAAGTGTTAACTTGGTCCTGTAACTGTCCAACAGTAAACAGTTTTAAACAGGGTTCAGAGTTTGGCATACAGAGACCTCGGTTTGCTAAATTTCATGACAAACACACTAAGAAATGCATGCTAAGGCTTGGAGATTTATAATTAATATACACAAGAAAAAAGGAGCTAAATCAAGTTATAAAGTACTGTTGGATAAAAATTAGATGATTATCTAAAACAAATGTCACCAAAACCTATCCAAGCCCCTTTTTAAAGAGAAGATATTAGTTAGAGTCTTTTATTTCGCTGGATAACCTCTCTTGGTGGGGAGGAAAGGGTTAGTTTTGTTGCTCAATTCCAAATGGACAACAGGACAATGTGCTGTCTTACTAAAGCCAAGAGATGTCACTCTTAAGATTAGATAGGCTTCTGAAATAGACAGTGAAGGATCCATTAATCATGGTTCATATCAGCACTAATGACACTGTATCATGGGGTATCTCACAGATAGTAGATGACTTCAGGGAACTTGGAATTGCCTATCCACCAATGCTGGGAGCGTGGGTAGCAAACAAGGGGAAATGGAATTGCTCATTTAAAAGCATAAATTGGTATTTCTGAAACCTGGTGGGATGATTTGCACAACTGGAATGTTAAAATCAATGGTCATAAATTATTCAGGAAGGATCGAGTGGGTGAAAGGAGAAGGGGAGCGCTGCTCTATGGCAAAAATGGCATCTGTTTCTGAGGCTTTGTCTATACTGCAGCACTAATTCGAATTACCTTAATTTGACTTTCCTAAACCGATTTATAGAAAGTGCAGCAGATGCTATGCTGCTTGAGCTGGTCTCTTGCATTCACACTGGCCAGCCTTAATTCGAATTAGAAACCAGTGCAATGAGTCACTGATAACCCATAAGAAAATGAGCTTGAATGCTTATGAATCAGTGTCCTAACAGATAAAGCACAAGATGGGGTATTAGTGGGTGTCTGCTACAGACTGCCAACTTACACCAGGGAACTGGATGACCAGGTCCTGGCACACCTGTCTATAATGTATAGGGAACAGAAACTGTGTGATCTTGGGGACTTTAATCTGAATGGCTGGAGGCTACCTGCTGCCAGTATTAAAACATCCTTAGAATTTCTAAGTATTATGGATGGCAATCTCCTAATTCAAAAAGTGTTATAACCAACATGGGGAAAATTCTGTATTAGACCTTGTACTAGCAAATCAGCTGGGAGGAAGAATACAATCAGAATAATGTGGATGATAATCAGGAGGTGTTTAAGAACACTTTACTAGATGCCCCAAAAGCCACAACCCCACAACTAAGGAAGAAGGCCCTATTGGTTAAAAAACTGACCAGGTTTAGAGGGGAAGTGAAGCTAGCTATTTTAAAAAAGAAAAAAGGGGTGGGAAGAGAAGGGAAATTGATAGTAATGCATATAAATCAGAAGCTAGGAATTGTAAAAATTGATAAGCAAAGAGACACAAGGAGACAGCAGAATTATGGACAAGAAGAAGGAATTTTAAAAGTATATTAGGAACAAAAAGAATCCTGACAATGGTATTGGCCCATTCCTAGCTGAAAATGATGGAATTATCACAATAATAATGCAGAAAAGATAGAAGTGTTCAATAAATATTTCTGTTCTGTATTTGGGGAAAAATTATAGATGATGTAGTCTCATCATATGATCATGATAAACACTCTTTCCATTCCACTGATATCTCAGGAGGATTTTAAACAGCAGCTACTAAAGTCAGACATTTTAAAATCAGCAGGTCCAGATTACCTGCATCCAAGAGTTTTTAAAATGCTGGCTTGGAGCATGTTGAACTGTTAATGTTAATGCTCAATAAGTCTTGAAACAGCAGGGAAGTTCCAGAAGACTGGAAGAAAATTAATGTTGTGCTGATATTTAAAAAGGGTAAACAGGATGACCTGGGTAATTATAGGCCTGCCAGTCTGACATCAGTCCTGAGCAAGATAATGGAGCGGCTGATACGAGACTTGATTAATAAAGAATTAAAAGTGGGCAATATATTTAATACCAATCAATATGAGTTTATGGAAAATAGATCCTGTCAAATTAACTTGACACCTTTTTTTTAATGGGATTACAAATTTGCTTGATAAAAGTAATCGTGGTGATGTAATATACTTTGACTTCTGTTAGACATTTGACTTGGTACTGCATGGCATTTTGATTAAAACTAGAAAGATATAAAAGATATAACATGGCACACATTAAAAGATGGCTAACTGATAGGTCTAAAATTTAATTGTAAATGGGGAATCATCATTGAATGGATGTTTCTAGTGGGATCAGTTCTTGGTCCTACGTTATTTTACATTTTTGTCAATGACCCAGAAGAAAACATAAAATCGTCACTGATATAGTTTGCAGATGAAACAAAAATTGGGGATTGGTAAATAATGAAGAGGACAGGTCACTGGTTCAGAGGGATCTGGATCACTTGATAAACAGAGTGCAAGCAAACAATATGCTTTTAAATATGGCTAAATGTAAATATATTCATCTAGGAACAAAGAACATAGGCTTTCTGTACACAATGGGGGGGGGTCTATACTGGGAAGCAACGATTCTGAAAAAGTTTTGGGGGGTCATGGTGGATAATCAGCTGAACATGAGTTCCCAATGTGATACTATGGTGAAAAGGATTAATATGATCTTTGGATGCATAAACGAGGGGAATCTCAAGTAGGAGTAGAGAGACTATTTTACCTTTGTATTTGGCACTGGTGCAACTGCTGTTGGAATACTGTGTCCCATTCTGGTGTTCATAATTCAAGAAAGATGTTGATGAATTGGAGAGGGTTCAGACAAGAGCCATGAGAATGATTAAAGGATTAGAAAACATGCTTCATAGTGATAGACTCAAGGAATTCAATCTGTTTAACTTAATAAAGAGATAGTTAAGGGATGACTTGGTTACAGTCTTTAAGTATCTACATGGGGAACAAATATTTAGTAATGGGCTCTTCAGTCTAGCAGAGAAAGGCCTAACATGACCCATAATCTGGAAGTTGAAGTTAAACAAATTCAGACTAGAAATAAGGCATACATTTTTAACCGTGAGAGTATTTAATCATTGGGATGATTTACCAAGAGTCATGGTGGATTCTCCATCCGTGACAATTTTTAAATCAGGACTGGGTGTTTCTCTAAAAGATATGCTCTAGGAAATATTTGGGGAAGTTCTATGGCCTGTGTTAAAAAGGATATCATACAGGATGATTGCAAGGTCCTTTGTGGCCTTGACATCTATGAAGATGTGAAGGATGGTCACTTTTTCTGCGTTTGACAGACAGACACAAAAAGGAGAAGAAACAAGATAGTAAAGGTCGGGGAAGTATGGCTTTTGTTGATGTCCTCAGAATTCCAGGTAGCAGGTGAGTCACAGACATAAGCTCTGGCTGGGCAAGTGGGCCACCACAGCAGTTGCCCTTGGCTCTGGCTTATCTCCTGGTCTGGGATGTTATCTGGTTGGGCTGGGGGGTCCCTGTTCTTTGCTGGTCTCTCTCAAGCTGGGCAGAGCTGGATGGGCTGTCTTGTCTCATTGTGCTTGTGCTGTGTGGTACAGTTGACCTCAGGATCAAATGGAAAACCTAAAGAGAGACGGAGAGGTAGGACAAAAGGAAAAATACTGGGAGTGGACAGAAAAACAAGGGAAGGGGACACAGAACATGATCTCATGTGTCTCCAGCTAAAGTCTCTGCTGGTGCAGCAGGGATGGCTAAGTGTCTCCTCTGATGTGCTGAGGCTTGGGCTTCAAAATGATGGTATAATTATCAAGATCCACATGTGAAGGACGAAGACCTTGGAGCAGAGCCCCTTCCTCCAGGAATCGCTCAGTCAGTCCATTCGTCCCTGCCCTCCAAAGTCTTTTTTTTAGGGGCCCTGAAAAGAGGGGCAATGGGTGGAATAGTCCAGAATCTCATTATTTTGTTCACCAATTAGGACTAACTTCCAGTATGTCAAGTTTGGTTCATTAACTTCCAGTCCCACACTTCTGTTTACCAGGTATGGTCCCAACACAGTCCTTCAGTTATATCAATACATTTTTGCTTAGACTAACTTAGTATTTCTATTTTTCACTTTCATAAACAATCGAATGTCACAAACTGAGTTGGACTTTAGTTATGTTTTCCCATTAAGATTTGTTTTTACAGGTGATTGAATCATCTTATAAACTTCCATCCTCTTTCCCATGGTTAGGCTCACAACAGAGGTAGGCCTAGTGGGCTACAATTATTGCAACATATCTCTACTGTATTCCCCCTCCATGGTCCATTCCAGACTCCAACTGTCACCCAGGGACCATATCCTACTATCTTATCACCTGGGGTTTTAAGATTGCATGGCCTTCTGTCCTACATTGTGATATCCTCAGCAAGTGATTCTCATCGATGGCCCATCACTGTGCCACCATGCAGAATCGATACGGGGTATCTGAGTCCAGGATGAATGACGATGTATCTGTGGAAAAAGATGAGGATAAGAACAGGGGGCAGGTGAGTGGGGTATCCATTCTCCCAGAAAGCCAGGAGCTGTTTGCTACCCTGGAGCAACCCAGCTGGACACAGGAAAGCGTGATTGACCGAGATGCTAGGGAAGGCACATCTGGTGAGTATGGACTGCAAATCTGTGTTCTGGGTGTTACATTCTTGTTACAGCAAAAAAATGTCTGGTGGTGGGGATGGGCTTCCTCATTGGTCCACTTAGGCAGAGGTCTGCCCTTGGAAAAGGCTATTTATGTGTTCAGTGTTGGTCCAAGTATCCTCTGTGGATATCTCCAGGAAACTTTGATGTAGATACTCTGCAATCCTTTGCAGAAGATTTCTGGGGAGGGCAGCCTTATTTCTTCCCCCACGATAGGACAATTTCCCCCACCATTCTGTTATTAAATGTGCAGGCATCATCACAGAACATAGCATAGCAGCATAAGGACCAGGCCTGAAACCAGATGCTTGCAGCAAATCCTCCCTTTCCACCTGTGTTACCCTCAGGAGACTGATACCACACACGGTCACCTACGGAAGATGGTGCAAGTTGTCAGTACTCTCCCAATATACCAAGTCCGTGTAATTCCCCTGACAGGGAAATTCTGTTGGGTTCCTTCACCAAGAGTCTCTGGACAGAGCGTTGTTATTATTGGTTTTAGGGATCAGGGAACGGGTGCCCATATATTTTCTCCAGGGTCACTTAACCACAGCACCCTCCCATGCCCTGTGGACCACCTCTTTCACAGCCAATATTTGGGAGGGGAAGGGGATACTAATAATCATGCTGCTTGGGGAAATATGGACTTGTGCAGCATGTGGTAAGAGAATTTTCCTAAAAAGGACACCCCAGCTCTTAACTTACCATGGCTTAAACGCTTCTCTGACCTGTGCAAAAGGTAAAGATTGGTATGTGGGTTTAACGTATACTTGGGAATACAAAGGGGAGTTCTTTTTACTTTCTAACATTGCTTTTCATCCATGGAACAAGCTAACAATGGAAACCTTCTGGTTTGGTTGCCTTACAGTGGACAGCGTGACCTTCAACCCAGCCTCTACTGCTGAGCAGCTGTCAGATTACGAGGCGGAAAAAAACCCCTCGGAATGACATGTTCAACAAGATAATGAATGCCTCCCCAGCTTGAAGTGTAGACATGCCTGTGGCCCATCCATGCCTAGGGTAGCTCACCTGAAAATGCCAAGGTCGGGACAGGCTACAAAAGGAGAGCAGGCTTGTACAGTTCCTCTGGAATACATCCAGAACCTGGACGGGTCTCAGCCCTTTATTTCCCAGCTTCAGTTGCAGATGAATTAATCCAGAGGTAGGAAACAGGAATGAAGACAACATGGAATTTGTCTCTTTGCCACGAAGCTTGTGGAAATTCACAGAAACAAGATGGAGTCCAGGGTCACCAGAGCAAGTCCTGCTGGCTCATATAGTGGAGCCCTGGGGTTCGTTTCCTGTTCTTTCATTGTACCTTTGAATTCCCTTAATGGGCCATTAAGCAGCTTATTGCTGCTACCATCCTATCTGGGGTGTTGCCCAGAAACACAGCCCAAGCTGAAATTCAGATACATCGAACATATCCATAACTTACAATACAAATATGACCCATATGCATAAACAATATCATTCTTAGCAAATTATAACCTCTTTAATGGTAGCTGACGTGGCCTATCCTGTATGAATTATTGTAATTTTGCAACATCGATATTAAATCATGCTCTAAAAGCTCCCCCTAATCCAGACAGTGCCACAGTGCCCTAACAGGAGAAGCACAGAACTCAGCCCTCTTGATTCTGAGCTTCCTGGGGGGCCAGAGCAGCTTTCCAAGTAGTTTAGACACATGCGGGCCTATCTAAGTGTACGTCTATACTGCAAATGTAGGTATCATTGCAGCACAAGTCGCCATACACGCTTCAGCTCTAATCTAGCCAGCTCGGCTAACAACAGCAGAGAAGATGTGGTGGCATGGATCCTGGCATGGGCCAGCCACTCAAGCACGTGCCCAGGGTCCCAGCGGGTTTGTTCTGGGGTGGCAAGCCCATGTTAGAACCTGCTCCATCATGTCCTCACTACCACTGTCACACACATGGGGTGGTCCTCAGAGAACAGCCACAGCTGTCTATCTCAGCTCGTGCACTGGGTGAATTCTCCCGTGGCTGGATCCAGGGCTGTTAGAGCCTCTTTACACTGCTGTTACCCAGCATAAAGGGGCAGGAACAGGGGGTGAGAATCTCACATACATTTAAAGTTAAGCATCTACTTAAGTTCTGTGTGGTGATTTCCTGAATTGGGGCAAATTAATTATGTCATCTTGATCATCTCATTTACCTTGCATTGTCTAGCTTTGATTAATCACCTTACTATTTTTGTTTTAACCTAATAGGACTTAAAATCTTTTCTTTTCAAAGATGATCCTTTTGGAATTCATAACTCATCTGTATGTGATCCACCATCTGTCTCAGAAAATTTAGGATATGTTTTTAGAGTTATTTAGGTCTTGATGTATGTTTCATTTATGTCTGATCTAATACTATATATAATGGAAATCAGTTTTTCTTTGACAGCTTTACTGGTCCTTGTTGGAAATGAAATTTTGATGTTGAATCGCAAAGATTTTCATTATATTTTATCACTTCATTTAGTCAAACACATTTAACAAAATACTAGGCACTCAAAGCTTTTTCTTCGGTATTATGCATAGCGGATAACTTAGCAGCATAAATAAAGGTCATTTTTTAACCAGATGCTCCGTAAAATGAAATAAAAAAAACATTAGTTAAAAACAGATTTAGTTCTCTATGATTAGCGGTGATATTTTCAGCAGTGTGCTGAAGATACAGGAGGCAAATAATTTGATTTGTATATCAGTTAAATGTTAAGTCAAATACACAGTAGTTTATGCTGGCTGTGCAATTCATTCTTTGGAAATAATAGAAAGCCTGAGCTCTGCAATTTACTTATTTATTTAAAATACATGGACTATTTTTCAGTGGTGCTGAGCACCCTTCGCTGCCACTCACTTCATTATGGGCATCTCTTTAAATTAGGCCAATTCTGTGCACTTGTGTTTCACTACTAAGCTTCACATTAGCTGCCTAGAAATAATTTTGAGTGAATAACTGAATCAGAGTACTCAGACTGGAAAATTCCTTATAGTAGTTAAGCATAACACTACCTTAACAGGAGATTGTGTTTATGTGCTGTGAAAAGATAGCTGGGAAAAAAGTATGCATGCCCAAAGCAATTAGAATCAAAATTCAACACATTTGTGAGAAACTGATATGAGCAATTGGTTATTGGAAATTATATAACCAATGTGTGTTTTAGCCTGTCTCTGCCCTAAAGTTCTGACTACGAAAACCTTATGCATACATATTGACTCCTTAAAATGGAAACTATGGAACAGACCATAGCTCAGATTAGACAGTTTAAAGATCATTTTGAATTTAACCAATGAATTCTTAAGTTTAGATTGCAAGCTTTTTGCAGGAGTGACAGTGTCTTATTATGTATTTGCACAATTGTGCCCCGATCCAGACTGGGCTTCTGGATCCTACCACAGTCTAAATATTAAATATTAATATCTATTTACGATGCAAAAGAAACAATTAAGCCCTTGGGCTAAAACTACACTGTACTATAGATGGAAAGTTAGCAGCCTTATTATATGCAGAGTTGGTAGCACTGACTGCTGTTTAGGTAGCCCAGCACAAGACCCTGTTTTCAGAGTCTTATAACATTGCTAAACTTTGACTGTTTGAGCTCCTGGTGCTGCTAACCAGACTGTGCATGCACCATCCCCTTACAGCTCCTATGTGACTGGACTGAACATGAGCCATCCCCACAGTGCAATGGAGCATGCTCCAGCCCAGTGCTAGGAGGTCCCAGAAAAATTAATGCAGCAGTCTCTGGACTGGGATGGGGCCAGGCAGTGGAACTGAGAGAATGGAGCCTGTCTCTTTAGTGACCCCTCCCCCCACACACACCCTGCTTGCCCTAGGCAGCGGTGGTGGAAGCTGCCTGATTCAAATGCAGAGGGGACAAAAACCAGACCATGGGGAGGGAAAGAAGAAGATTGGGGTGAGGAGTCTGATGAAACTGGGACTGGTGGGGAGAAAAGAAGAGAAACTGTGGGAGTTGAAGTTGGAGCAACTAGGAATGGTTGATTAAGGATACTGGGACTGGGAGGGGGAGAGTGGGACTGACTGGGCAAGAAAACTGGGAGTTGTGGTGGGAAGGGCAATCTGAGACTAGTTGGGTGGGATGGTTCAAACTGGGAACCATGAGGGTACAGGGAAGAGGCTGGGACTGTGAAGGAGAGGAGGCTGGGAGTGAGGGGAGAGGAAGAAGGCTAGGAGTCATTGGTCAAGGACACTAGAACCGTAAGATGGTGGGTGATGGTGGGTAGATTTGGATCTGTGAGGGAAATGGGAGGAGTCACTGAGGAGGATCACTGAGAGTGGATCAGGAGCTGGAAGGAGGGGGATGACTGGGTTGGCTGGACAAGGAAAAGAGAACTAGGCACAAGTAGGGGAGAAGAGTGAGGTCTGACAAGAATCTGGGGTGCAGGGGGCAAACTGT
The DNA here is from genome assembly GCA_007922155.1 of Mesoclemmys tuberculata. NCBI lineage: Eukaryota > Metazoa > Chordata > Testudines > Chelidae > Mesoclemmys > Mesoclemmys tuberculata. The sequence continues at coordinate 68,273,376 of ML675604.1, read as the reverse complement.
GACTGGTGGAGCAAAGAGATTGGGACAAGGAGACTGAGAATGGATGAGGAGCCCAGGGAGGTAGAGCAGGAGGGGGATAAGGTGGAGGAGAGCTATTGGGCAAGGATCTGGTAGGGGTGAACTGGGACTGGCTGGACCGGGAGCCTTGGACAAGGAATTGGGGTGGTGGTGGGGAAGTGAGACTATTGGGGTAAGTAGCCTGGGACTGGGTACGGAGAACAGGAGAGACTGGGAGTCACATGGGGGGAGGGGACATTGGGCATTGGCCACCAAGCTGAGGGAAGAGAGGAGGACTGACTGGGCAAGGAGATGGCCTGGGATGAGAAACCTGAGGAGGAGGAGCTGGGATTGGGTAGGCCAGAAGAATGGGACAGGGAAGAGATAGGACTGGGAAAGGGATAGTTCAGAAGGCATTGGGCAAAAGGGATCAAGTTTAGGGGAAATGGATAAAAGAGTGTTCTCAATAGAGTGCCTTCCCCACAAGAGCCTGGAATGGAACCCAAGATTCCTGCATCTCTCCTTTCCTCTGCTGTCAGTAAACAACCGTGTGGCTCTCTGGTAAAATGTGAGTCCTACCTCTTCTAATGCAGTTCCACCAGGAAGTGACCACCGACTATTGCTAACTCTGTTTGCTCAAATGGCAGAGGTCTGTATGGTAGATATCAAGGTGCCAGCCCCACTGATGATCCATGGGGGTATCAATGTGATGTCACATGATGGCATTTCTCTTTGCTTTTCTAAAAACCTAGGAAATTATGCATATGTACAGTTAACAAGTATGTTAGAAGCACATTAGAAAAGCCAAGCATTCAAAAGTTAGGAAATGCCTGAGTTAAGGTTACCTTAACTTGTTTCAGCCTTCTTGTGCATATGCATTATGGCACAGCGGCTTATGGGTTAGTTTGGGGAAGGCAATCCCTGCAGAAAAGGTAGCAAAGAAGAAAGGTAAAGGCACATATGAGAGAGGTGGATAAATAAGCAATCAAATGTGACATGATTGACAGAGCTGAGGAAATGGGGGCAATGTGGTGGAATACACAAGCAGATAAGTGGAGAAGGGCTTAAAAGGAAAGATGAGGAGCAAAAACCCTGGCCCCATTGAAGTCAATGGGAATTTTCCCATTAACTTCAGTGGAGGTAGTATTTCACCCTAAAAGCTTGAATATGATGTGATGGAGGAGGGGGAGCCCATGGAGGAACTCAGAGGGGATGACTGGGGATAGGATTTTGTGCATTTTATGTATATATGTATAGAGAGAATACACACAATCCCCTTTACTGATAGACAAGTGTGTGCTTCCTTGCAAATATCTATAAGCCACAAACTTTTTTAACTTTTAAAACCTGCAGGATTTTACAATTGCAAAAATCAGGCAAATTCCTTGTCTCATGAACTGTTCATTAGGTGAATGATGTAGTTCTTTCAAAATGTCATCAGTCTTCCAGGTCCAAGTGATCCTCACAGCAGTTTCCCAGCCAGTGGAAGTCAAAATGTCAGCTGTCTTTGAATATTCTAAAGGCAAGTCATATATAACTAACTCTCTTGCTTTTATTTGCCCAGTGCTGATTTTCCTGTGGGTTTTATTCAGGATGCCTGTGTTTTGCACAGACAACACTCACTGGTCTCAGGGGAAGACACTTTGGATTTCCACAGAAAGCATGAAAAGTCAAAGTGCATAGAGCTTAAGGGATTATTAGATCATCTAGTCTGATCTCCTGCATACCATCGACCATTACATTTCACCAAGGTACCCCTAGACTGAGCCTAATAACCTGTGGCTGGCTAAGCCATATCTTCCAAAAAGGCATTCAGTCTTAATTTGAAAACATCAACAGAGAGAGAGAATCCACCACTTCCTTTGGTAGTTTGTTCTAATGGTTAATCACCCTCACAGGGAAAAATGTGTGCCTGATTTCTAATTTGTATTTGTTTAGTTTCACTTCTAGCCATTAGTTCTTATTCTGCCTTTCTCTGTTAGATTAAAGATCCCTTTAATACCCAGTATTTTCTCCCCAGGAATGTATTTATACACTGAAATCAAGCCATCTCTCAATTTTCTTTATGATAAGACATAGAGTTTGGGGTCTTCAAGGATCTAACTGTGTGGCATTTTCTCCAGCCCTTGAATAATATTTGTGGCTCTTTCTCTGTACCCTCACCAATTTATCAAAATCCTTTTTAAAGTGTGGACACCAGAACTGTAAACAATATTCCAATGTTGATCTCACTAATGCCATATATAGAAGAAAAATCTCCCCCCTGCTCCTACTTTCTATTCCCTGGGTTGTACCTCCAAGGATTGCATTAGCACTTTTTGCCACAGCATCACACTAAAAGCTCATGTTCAGTTGCCTGTTCACTTTGACTCTAAATCCTTTGTTCAGAGTCACTGCTTTCCAGCAGAGAAGTCCCCTGTTCTGTAGAAATGGCCTGTATTCCTTTTCCCTAGGTGTATAACTTTACATTTAGCCATATTAAAACACAATTTATTTTAATGGGCCCAGCTTATCAAGCCATCCAGATGGCTCTGTGTGTTTGCCCTGTCCTCATCAATATTTACCACTCTGCAAATCTTTGTGTCATCTGCAAATTTCATCAGCAGTGTTTTTGTTTTCACTTCCAGATCATTGATGAAAATGTTGAAATGTGCCAGCCTGATATTGATCCTTATGGAACCCCACTAGAAACGTTCCCGGTTTGATGGTGATTGTCCATTGACAACTACTTTTTGAGCTCTGTCAGGGCAGAATGGCATTCTGATTAAAAAATTAGCATTATACAATATCAACAGAGCACACCAGCTAACTGAGCCAAAGACCTTACAAAGTGTACGTATATTATATCTATGCAGTTACCTTTATCAGCCAAACTTTTAATCTTCTCAAAGAATGAAATCAGATGTACTTGACAAGACCTGTTTTTCATAAAACCTGTTGACTGATATTAAGTATATTTCTGCCCTTTCATTCTCTATTGGTTGAATCCCATATCAGCTTTTCCATTATTTTAATAATTTATTTATGGTTCTTCATGGCCACTACTCTAGCTGAGGACATCCCTAGCCACTGAAGCCACACAAGTGAGGAATCAGTCTCCTTTCCCAAGCTTGCCCCAATCCTTTTTTCCATGAGGCCATTGAAACTGGCAGAGTATCTTTGGCATAAGGATGGATAAGGCTTGTTGATGGGGGTGTTCGGCTGTCCCACTAACCCATTTCCACATGTAGTGGTTCCATGATATCTAGCTCCTCAGGCAAATCTCTCTCCCTTGCCAACAGATAGAGCTGGCTGGAAAGAGGAAACTACATTGTGTCTCTTTCAGAGGGTGTGAAATGGAACAAGTTGCGTCTTTTTTGTGAAATATTTTTCAAAACATTCCAAATATTAAAACTTTTGAAATTTCATTTCTCCCCCTTTTTCACCCATGCCTGCAATAAAATGAATAATCACCCGCTTGTGTGTGTGTGGGTCCATTCCTCCCCTCCACACACACTTATTTTTTCCTTTTTTCCCATTCTTTCAAAATGTCCCTAATTCATGAAAAGGGACAGAATGGCACAAGGAAAAGGAAAACTCTGTAACACTGCCAGTCTGAAACTTTTCAAGAGTTAGAATGGCTGAGTTACATTGTTTCATTTTGCCTTTTGCCACTCTAGCTTTCCAAAAGTTGAGGCAGTTTTGAAAAGTTACAATGGGAAAAAAAGAACTGTGTGTTGGAGGGAGGACTTAATCCTTTTATTTCATTCTACCCAGGGGAAAAAGAGGTGGGCGCAAGGGAAAGAAACAAAAATCAGAAACTTAAAAAATGTCAATTTTCAAAAACTGAAACGAACCAAAAAAGCTGTTTCAAAATACCATTTTTTCCCCAGGGGAAAAATAACATTTTCCCTTGAAAAAGAATTCATTTTGAACACAAACCCATTTTTCAGCAAAGGAAGTTTGTCACAAAATTTCAGCTGGCTCTACCAATGGGTGACTTTCATTGTTTGTGAGAACAAAGCATAGGAGTAGCCTGGAGTCCTCTCTGATTGCTTTCACTTTCACAATGAGTAAAAGTGGAGATCCTGGTGGCTGCAATCAGAAACTTTCAACATTGAGAACATGCTAGAGAAATTTTTTCCTTTTGATTGTACTTTATATTAAAAAAAGGAGTGGTGGAGGGCAGACCTTCATTAGAGTGTCTGCTGTCACTGCCCTGGTTCATTAACTTCTTTACACTTGAAGTTATGCAAATAAGTAATCAGCTCTCTTGCTCAGGGTGTAAATGAATCACCTTGGGGGGACAGGGAGGATTTTTTTCCCCTCCTATGTACAAAACTGCAGTATTGGCTGTTCTTACTTGGGAAATGCCCAGAGAAGCTCACTCAAAGCAAGAATATTCATGACATTTGCAAATCTATGTATTAAACAAGTGAATATATAAAGTAGGAACAGCCATTCTTATATGGATTTCTTCATTAAATACAATGGAGCCCTCTTTAATGTACTCAGAATTGCAACCTCAATCCAAGTAATTGCCATGTATAAATTTAAATGTCTTAAGCTTCTGTGTAGCGTTGCTGCATTACACTACAGAGGTTGCTGCATTTCAGTGGTGGGTGAAGCAGTTGCTGGGTTTTAGTGTAACCCTTCTGCCAGGCAGAGCCAGCAGCAGCAAGGCTGGGTTCTATATCGAGGGGTTCCTGTCAATGATACAACCCCAAACAGACTCAAGTCTCCACCCAGTCACCTGGGAAATCACACACTATCCTCTGGGCATCCCCAAAAGGCAATAGTTCCCCTCTCGCAAGCACAGAGTCTGAAAGTAGAAGTAAACCTTTTAATAACAGGAGGGAAGTAACACAGCACTGGTTTGGGAACCAGTGCAAACAGAATTCCTGAACTCAATGACCCAAACACCTCCCACTCCAGAGTGCGGGCTGTGTTCTTCACTTCGCCTTTCTCACTTTCCTCTGACCTACTGACCGTCGTAGCTGCACTGTCCACCTCTCGCTCATGGGCTCAATCAGGCCCTTTTCCAGGTGCCTGCTGGACAAAGTCCTTGCTAGGGGCTCCTGCCATCTGCAGGTGCCAGCCACTGCTGTCTCCCACTGACTGCTGGTGGCCCCTCACTGCTCGTTGTCAGTCAAAGCTTCCCACTTCCTTTAGTGATTTCAGCTCTTAGTGAATTTCAGCTTTCATTCATGGGAAAGCCTTCCACTGCCACAGGAGCAATGTCCCTGCTTTTAACAAAACAAGATTCCCAGGAGAATCATGAATTCTACCTTGAACAGCGGGAGGGAATACTCACTCTGTGCCTGAGGGGAGCCCTTTACCAGAACTCGTGCAGCCTCAGCAGGAAATTTTTCTCAGCTCCTTCCTGCTTCTCTTACAATGCTGGAGAATCTGTCCGCCACCTTTGCTGAGTTCTGTTTAGGTGAGAGTGAATTTTTTCATCAGCACGCGAAACACAGTCTGCAGCCATTTGTTCATACAATCCAAGGCCATTTCATTACCCCTGCAGTTAACACAAAAGTGACTTGTCACACAACACCACCCAGACTGGCCATTTCCCATCAAGCTCAGCACCTACTTGTGCTTATCCAGATACAGTGAAATCATGCTAAGTCCTTAATTGGACTCATGAAAGATACAAAGCCCATGCAAACAAAGTGCCCCCTCTTTCAGCTGACTGAGCAGGGGGAGTGCCATTCAGACACTCAGACCTTGCTTACCTTAGTGTGAGTTTAGGTTTCTGAAGTGCTTTGAGGTCTTTGGTTTTGAAAGCCACTGTATAAATGGGAGATCATTATCATGTGCTGATTGGTGGCATAGACTCTATGCTTAGATAATATCTACTTTAGATTATTTTTTATTCTTGATAAAAGCTAGTACCGCTCTTTTTTTTAGCACAATTTACAAAAGACAGGGCCTTATTCTAATCTCACTTAGACTGGCTTTACACTAGTGTAACCACATTGATTTCAGTGCAATTTCTCCCAATTTTCACCAGTGTAACAGGACAGACTCAACCCCCCAAAACCTGGCATATCTCTTTGTGACACTTTGTAATTTCAACTCGCCGTCTGAGAGATTGGTTCATCAATGTGACATATCAAAACCTTACCAGGAAAATGAGTTATAGCTAACACTCTTCACCTCTCAGAAGACACATCCTTCTCTGGAAGACTGATTCACAGTGGTGCTTGAGATGTGAATTGTATTGCCAGAATTTTCAGCTGTGAGTGAAAACACATAAATGGGATACCGAATGAAAGTACTGGAACAGAATGCAGAATACTTCTTTTCAGTTGTCTTTTGTAAATGCAAGTATAATCCACCTAACTGTGATCCTGTCTCTAGCCACAGAAGAGAATTTTTCCTTCCACATTGGAAAAGCATAATGGGCTAAAATAACAGAAAATGAAGTCTGGCAGAAAGTGTAAGATACTCTTTGAGGGCTGAGGGTACTCAGATACTATGGTGACAGTAGCCGTATAAGGTATCTCAATAGATTAAAAAGCCCCAAGAAAATGAACCAGTTGCACCTTACATTTTAATTGAAAGGAGACGTTTTCATATGTTTTTTGGGTTGTGGACAACCTCTAGATAGACAATAGGAAAAGCTACTTGCATTGGGAAAAAGGAGATGAATTAATTAAAATTTGCATTTAGGAAAAGTGTAACAGCACTGCACATGTTCTGTAGATCAATAGGGGATTTCTTCCAGCATTGTCAATAGGCATCTTTCCCAAGTACTAAATTCACTAATGATTCAGTACAACTCCCACTGCCTTCAATCAGAGCTCAGGCTGCAAAGAATAAAACCCTATAATAATAATGGCCTTGGAATCGATTAATCTATGAATAATTGAAGTTTGGTTTGAAAACTGTGGCCCAGATCCAGGCACTGTTTTGGCAGCTTTCCACAGTCTACTAGTGACACAAAATTATTGGCTATTGGGAGATTCCCCCAGCATAGAGAAGCCCTTATATGTAGTGGTGCCTACATCACACCCTCCTGCTGACAACTGATGCAGGGGACATAGTTGAGAAAAAACAGGCCTGTGGCTGTCACTTTCTCACACTCTGGCAATCTGTAGCTGCTGCAATTAACTCTTAGCGTTCAGTGTTAATTACAGCAGCTTCCATTTTATGAAGACAACCAGATCACGACAAAGACAAACACCTGCCAGGAATGGTGCAGTTATTACTTAGCCTGCCTTGAGTGCAGGAGACCTAATGAGGTCCCTTCCAGCTCTATACTTCTATGATTCTGCTTTCTATAAGACAGCCAGAAGATGGACGGAATGAGGAGGTCGGAATATACCCCTAGTCCAAAGTGCTCCTCAGCTGCAGCTGAAAATCAGCTTCTAAATGGCACATAGGGGGATTTGGACAGTTTTGTAGCATCCTCTGAAGCAGGGCTTTGAATTGTTAAACAGGGCCTCTGCTATGCCTCTCACCCCAATAGGGATGCATTATCTATTTATTTGAGGACGATCTGACTGAATTTTCCAGCCTCTCTCAGATGTAAGTAGCAATGTTTTGTACAAAACATTTGCATACCACTAATCTAAATGAAGGGCTTCTCCTAGCTATAGATGTAAGTGCTGGGGACTTTACAAGCTTTCCCTTATCCCTAGGCAATCATGATTCCACACAGGGAACATCCACTGCTGCATCTGAAGCTGAGTAAAATATTCCGAATACTGAAATTTAATGACAGGCCTTATACTTTGCTTTAACTTTTATTTCTGTATTTGATGAATATGCAGTAATATTTGTTATTGGGGAGAGTGGTAGGGGACTATAGAAAACATGGCATGTTTCACTGAATCCTGGTGACCCCACTGCAAAGATACAAAGCGTGTTTAAAAAGATACAAACGTAAGCTTAAAATGAAGATGCTTTCAGACAAGACCTAGCAGGCAGAATATGGATAGGTGGTCACCATAGAATTTTATTATTTAAAACTACCAGCTTTGAATTTCAATCATATATTTTTCTCCTGAATTTCACCTTGAGATTTAATGGAATTTGGATGCAAGTAATCTCACGGATACATCCAATAGCAGAACAACTTGAAATGTCAAGTGCCTGTCTGAAAACCACAACAAAGAATACAGGGCAAAATGAAATTTACACTAAATTCTGGTGTTGCTCTACATTTACAGCATTGAAGCCAAGATCAGAATCTGGCCCATAATAACAGTGCATTCATTCATGCAGTATAGCTGCACAGAGAGATGACTGAGTCCATTAAAAAGTTTTTTTCTCGTTGACTGTGAGATAAGCACTTTTGAGATTCGCCTCTCCCTCACAGAATCTATTCATTAGCCTGAGAGCCACAAAAGGTCTCTAGTGCAGAAGACCATCAGTGGTTCCTCCACATGTGAGGTGGGCAGCCATGAGCATGTGGACAGTAAAGATATGTTAGAACATAAGAACCGAATGGCTGTACGGGGTGAGACCAGTGCTCCACCTAGCTCAGTATCCTGTCTTCCAACAGTGGCCAATGCCAGGTGCTTCAGGATAATGAAGAGAACAGGGTAATTATCAAGCGATCAGCTATCCCCTGTCATTCACACCCAGCTTCTGGCATGTACAGGGTTAGGACACTCAGAGTATGGGATTGCATCCAGGACCATCGTGGCTATAGCCATTGATGGACCTATACTCCATGAATTTATTTACTTCTTTTTTGAACTCAGTTATATTTTTGCCTTCACAACATCCCCTCGCAATGAGTTCCACAGGTTGACTGTGCACTGGATGAAATAGTACTTCCTTTTATTTGTTTTAAATCTGATGCCTGTTAGTTTAATTGGGTAACTCCTGATTCTTGTGTTATTGGAAGGGATAAATAACACTTTCTTATTAATTTTCGCCACACCATTCATGATTTTATAAACCTTTATCATATTCCCCTTAGTCATCTTTTTTTCCAAGCTGAGAAGTCCCAGTCTTTTAATCTTTCCTCAAGCTGTTCCATCCTCCTAATCATTTTTGTTGCCCTTCTCTGTAACTTTCCAATTCTAAAATAATCTTTTATGAGATAGGGTGACCAGAACTGCACACAGTATTCAAGGTGTGAGTGTACCATCGATGTAGATAGGGGCATTATGATATTTTTGTCTTATCTATCCTTTTCTTAATGGTTCCTAACATTCTTTTAGCTTTTTTAACTGCTGCTGCACATTGAGCAGATGTTCTCAGAGAACTATCCACAACAATCTCTTTCTTGAGTGGTAATAGCTAATTTAGATCCCATCATTCTGTATACATAGTTGGGATTATGTTTTCCAAAGTACATTACTTTTCATTTATCAACACTGTATTTCATCTGCCATTTTGTTGCTCAGTCACCCAGTTTTGTGAAATGGCCTTGTAACTCTTCACAGTCTGCTTTGGACTTAACTATCTTGAGTAATTTTGTATCATCTTCAAGTTTTGCCATTTCACCATTTACCCCTTTTACCAAATCATTCTGGAATATGAAAACCGCTGATCCAGTACAGACCCTTGGGGGAGACCGCTATTTAGCTCGCTCCATTCTAAAAACTGATAATTTATTCTTACCCTTTGTCTCCTGTCTTTTCATCAGTTACTGATCCATGACTGCTTAGTTTGCTTAAGAGCCTTTGGTGAGGGACCTTGTGAGAGGCTTTCTGAAAGTCCAAGAACACTAGATCCACCGAAGAGCAGCCTAGGCATGGCCACATAAATCTAGTAATCACGCATACACAGGTGATGCATAGTCGTCATGACAACTATTCTAACCCAACTGGAACAGCATCTGCAGAGAGGAATGATCACCCTGAAGAAGGTTGGCTCCCATTCCCATCCTGTGTGTTGTTTCTCCACACAAGGCCTGTGGAGCTGGAGGGGAACTTCACTCATACAGAAAAAGAAGGTCCTCGCCTCAGTAGCAGACAATATGATATGCCTGATTCATTCACGGGAAAGCATAGAGAAGAGAACACAGTTTGCAGCCCCTGAGCTGAACACGCAATGCTCAGAGCTCACGTTAGCAGAAACTCTGGTTGTATTTAAAATTCTTGAGCTGGTATAGCTGAGGGCTTGTGCATGGCAGAGGTGACTTTATGGTACCCCCACTCCATTCCTGGAGCCAGTGGGGGACTGCGCTGCTTGAACCTACACCCAGCAGCCTTTGGCCCCACAGGACTATTCTCTCAGTTGAGTATTGTCAGGACGCAGCTATAGCCCAACTGTGGTCATGTTCTATTCTCCAGGTCCCTTCTGCTGAGGTCCAGAATGGATGAGGGTGCTTGGGAGCCATTACAGTGGCTCTCTGACACCCAGGCACTTCCTCTTACATGTGAAATTCTCCATCAGTCAGTTACGCAGCCATAGCAAAGCTGAGGCTGTCTGGCTGAGTGTGTGCTGTATGCCTACATAATAGCATTATTAGCAATGCTTATACACTGAAGAGTCTCATATTTCATTGCTTCAGTAGGCCCAACTCATTGCCCACACCAGAGGCTCTTTACATTCCTTCATGCTTCCCCACAAGATCTCTGTGCTGCCTTCCCATTCTCCGCTATTTTAGGGACACCTTGCATGCAGGGGCTCAGTGTGCTCCCTATTCCCTCCTTCAACACATGCCAGAGTTTATGTATATCTCCCTCCTCCATATCATTGTTCCCAGTGATGATATCCAACCGGTTCGCAACGGTTCGCATGAACCGGTTCTTAAAATAGAAAAAATTCAGCGAACCGGTTCTTAGCGCTCCCCGCCGCCGAAATTGACGAGGGAGGGTCAATTTCACTGCGGGGAGTGATTCTCCCTGCCGCCGAAATTGACCAGGGAGGGTCAATTTCACGGTGGAGGGCACTGTGAAGTTTGGGTGCTGGGTTGTTGGGGTGCTGTGTGCATGATGTTTAAGAACCTATTCAGAATAGGTTCTTAAATATCACCTGCCTTTATAGAACTGGTTATTGGAAATTTGGGATATCATCACTGATTGTTCCCCATCCTCTTTCTCCATGCCAGAGGATCTTTGTGCCCCCTAATTCTCCCCTTCTGTCAGTCCCCACTTTCCCACTATAGGAGATGATCTGCAGGGATCCTAGTTTTCTGTGATAAAAAAACCCAAAGTTCTTCAGTAAAAAACCATAAAAATCCAAGTTTTTCTGTGATTAAAATGAAATGCTGAACTTTAGCAGTTGAACACAATGTTTTATTGATATATTTACAATTTTTAAGCAAGTTTGAAACCTACCAGCACCATCAATCATTATAATAAAATAAAATTAATGGAATTGCAATTTGTATTTCTTACAGGTACCAGATACTGCTATATTTAATATTATTTAATATTTAATATTTAGTATGTAATATGTAATATTTAATATTATTTAATTTGTTTAATATTTAATATTATTTAATATTAAATCTATTCTATCTTTTTTGAAAATTGTTTTTAAAATGCACAAAAATGCCGTAATGAGCCAGTCACAGTGTATTGTTCCTTACTGTTGTCGATGTTCTTGCTGTTTCAGACTCTTGTTTTTGTTTCTTTTCTTTCAGTTTATGGTTAGTGCTTTCCATGTGTTCTACAATTGTTTGCCTTTGAACGTAATCTACAGTCTTGTTATGTACTGTACAGAACAACACATTACTGTCAACGTGAAATTTCTCCTTGCCACACGCAGAGACATTTTCTTTAGGGATGATTTTTAGTTTTCAGCATCTTTTCGTAACCTTAATTGCTCATGTATGGAGGCTGACGTGAAATATGAGATGCGTTGGAGTATGTTTAGCTATGTAAATTTAAAGCACATTTAAAAATCAACCACGAGAGTGAGTGGGGGGTTGCATACGTTGAATAAGTGACACTGGTACTTTCAGTAAAATTCAGTTAATAGTTCATGTACATTTTTTCACAAAATGTAAAAACTAAAGATTCTCTATAAAAACACAGATTCTGTGTTTTTCCATGTTTTTCCATGGCAAAAAGATTTCTTGGATCTCGGGTGATCTGTGTGTCCCCAATTCTGCCTCCACCATATGCCAGGGGTCTATAGGGCCTTCCAATTACCCCTCCCCATGCCTCCATTAAAGAGTCTCCATTCCCCCCACCAGGTGTTGCATGTGCCCCCCCATTTCATGTCTTCTCCCCCAGTCTTCCTCCCCACAGTCCGGGAGATAAATAATTCAGCATGTCAATGTTTTTAACGTGTATTGGGAGGGTGAGCAGAGCTGGGATGGAGTGTTGTTAGGGCAGAAAGCGTTAATGAAGGCCATCAACTGGTTCTTTGACCTATAGTGAATTCCAGAGCAGCGCTAAACTGTTGTGCATGCTAAGAAGATGGCAGGAGCTTAGAGTGTCCCCCATTTCCCTCTTCTGGGTTTCTGAATTTTATCAAAATCAGTAGGGTTCTGACAATTCATGCCTAAGATGTTCCCGGACTTTTTGCAACTGATTGGATGCAGCGTTCAAAGTTATCACATTACCATAAAAAAAGTAAACACTGTTGAGTTAGGGGTAAGGCCTCGCAAAGTCAGCCAATAATGTTAAAATGAGCATCTATGCCAAGCCTTCCAGAGTTGCTTAGTAGGATTGTTTCTGCCATTCTCCCAGTCTGATTGACTCCTACATAGGCTGGGTATGTGCAAGTGATACCTCCCAGCCCCCGTAGGAGCTGCTGTGCCCTGGAGGACATCCCCAAGGCAAGATGACACACTGCTTGGTTTCACTGCCCTCCAGTTGGGAGAGGATGGGATTGAGACTGTGGTTGAGGTTCCTTCATAGCAGCCAGTTGGCAGAATTTGCCAAGAGAATGGACTGAATCAGCACATTTCCCACTTGCTTCACTCATGCTTCCTCCACAGCCTGTGCCACCAATGGCTTTGGCTGGCTGCGTGTTCCTCTAGTGATGGGAAAGGAGATGTGCTGCGTTGCTACAAACCTTCCCCCCCAGCCCATGTAGGTTTTCCTCTACTTTACCTTTCATAACAAAAGCAGGCATCTTGATATCTCGAGGCATAATGTAGACCCCTTCTGTGTGTCTGCACAAGCGGCCAGGAGGTGTGCTAGCACGGAGCAGTTTGCTTTGTGGCATTATAGGTGCAGAACGGTTTGTGAAAACAGATTCAGCTCCAGTCTCTTTTCCGGGCAGGGCTGTTGTTTTTTATTTTTGTTTAAAAAAGAAATAGCTTAGTGGCAGCTGTGAGAGTTGCCCACTATCCTGGGAACCTCCCGTTGGTCGTAGCGTCTCCATGGTGATAATGGGATCACTTTCTACAACTGCAGCCCAGTCCTGCCCAGTGCTTTGTAGAGCCACAGATGCCATTAAAGCCAACGGGTGTTCATGAGTTGTAGGAGCAGGGGCAAGCTGTTAAATATTTCTGTATTTCACCTACTTAATGCAGTGGATACAAATCCCAATACATTGAAGTCAATGGGAGTTGTAGCCAAGTAAGTACTAAGAACTACAGGATCTGGCCTCTCATAAGAAAAATATTTGCCAGATAGTTCACACTGACCACTAGGATGTGATCTTATAATAAAGAGACCCTCACGTAGGGCCTATGCTCTCATTCAATCAATGGGAATGTAAGCAAGGTCTGAGTGGCACTCTCCCTGCTCAGCAGCTGAAAGGGGGGCAAGTTATTTGCATGGGCTTTGTATTTGCATGAGTACAATCAAGTACTCAGCATATTGCATAAGCACACTGGGTGTTGAGCATGATAGGAAACGGTCACTGTGTCTGGCATTGTGTTCCAAGTCACTGTTGTGCTAACTGCAGGGGTCATGAAATGTTGTCCTTCGACTGTATGAACAAATGGCTTCAGATCTGTGTTTAGCCTGCTCTGATAAAAAATTCACTCACCCAAAAAGAGCCCCAAAAGGGTGGCAGACGGATGTTTCAGCATTGCAAGGAGATGGAGAGTGAGCAGTTGCCTGTTGAGGCTGCACTAGCCTTGCTAAAGGGCTACACTCAGGCATGGGTTGACAATTTCCTCCTGCTGTTAAATGGTAGAACTAATGATTCCTCTTGGAGACACTTGTTTGTTACAAGCAGGGACGTTGCTTCTGTGTCAGCAGAAGGTTTTCCCTTGAGCTGAAATTCACTAAAAGCTGAATCACTAGAGAGACGGGGAAACCCTGACTGACAACCACCAGAGAGGTGCCATCAGTGGGCAGCACCTGAGATGGCAGGATAGGTCAGCACCAGTAGATGGCAAGAACAACGGCGTCAATGCCAGCGGATGGTGGAGTCAGTTGGCACCAGCAGACAGCGGGAGCCAGGTGTGGTCACCACCTGCAGATGCCAGGATCGGTCAGCATCTGTAGACAGAGGGGGGAGGGGCAGCAGACAGTGGGAGCCAGGAGCGGTTGGCGCCAGCAGACAGTGAGAGCCAGCAGCGGGGACTTGGTGAGGCTCAGAGCTGGTGGGAGGCAGCAGCAGAGGAAGCCTGGTCAAGCCTGTGTCCGGTAGGAGCTTGCAGAGGGGGGCTGGCTGAGCCCCAAACGAGAGGTGGACGTTGTCACTATAATGGCCAGTACAGGGGAGAGCAAGGAGGGAGAGGCGAAGGACACGCCCCGTACTCTGGGGTGGGTTTGGCTCATTGAGTTCAGAAATTCTGTTTGCACTGTCTCCCAAACCAGTGCTGTGTTACCTCTCTTCTGTTATTAAAAGATTTACTTTCTACACTCAGACTCTGTGCTTGCGAGAGGGGAAGTATTGCCCTTTGGGGCGCCTAGTGGATAGTGTGTGATTTCCCAGGTGACTGGGTGGGGGCTTGAGCCAGTTTGGTGTTGTATCATTGACGGGAACCCCTAGATATAGGACCCGGCCCTTGCTGCTGCCGACTCTGTCTGGCAGAAGGGTTACAGGAATTTTACCCTAAATAGGATCAAGATTAGACCTATATCATACACACACACAGAATGGGGGTGGGTGTCAAGTTAAGGTCCTCAAGAAATTAAAGACTTATGGGGACTTAATATATCAATATTAGTGGTTAATAGTTTTATTGCAATTAATATACAAAAATAAATATTTCTTTATGGGTCAGTCCACAGCTGCACAGCTGCAAAAAGCTAGGCTAAAATAGTGCCAAAATGGTGGCATGTCAGGAAATGCAAAGCTTACTTGATACTTAAACATTAGCTCATGAATCAGACAGTGTTTGTTATTCTTCACAAAAATCAGGAAATAAGAAGAGTGTTAGACTTAATTTTGAATATCCTGGCCCTTGTGGTTTGGTGTCTCAGAGATAACATTCTCTAAACATTGTGTCTTTAAAAATTTCCTTTCCTTTTTCTTACTTCCAAATTCCTGTTGTCTGGACTTTCAAGTATCTGTTGTGTGTATTCTCTTACATTTCAGACTGCTTGCAATTCAGTCTCTCTTTCACCTACGTTATCTGATTATTTACACTCTGTATTTCCAATTGTTCCATCTCCATTTTTCTTTCTAGCAAAAGGTCTCAATTCCTGCATATATGGCTAGCTTGTCCCACTTGTTTAGAAGCAGAGAAGTGGGGATGTACTAGGCACCCTCGAAAAATCTGTATTTTTTACTTGTCCTCTTCCTTTTCCCCAACCTTCCCAATAGGACACATCAGCATATCTCCAGTAGGAGCATCTTTAAGCCCTCTGCCTAATACAACCTGAAGCAGAGAAGAAGCAACAAATAAAACCCCTTTATACAGTGCCATTACCCCTCAGACCAAAAGGGCCCAGCACAAACCCTTTGCTGTGGCATTATTAAGAGTACCTCTGAGGTTGATGGGATGGGAACTGAGTTACTGCAGAGAATTCTTTTTTGGGTGCTGACTGGTGAGTCTTGCCCGCATGCTCAGGGTTTAGCTGATCGCCATATTTGGGGTCGGGAAGGAATTTTCCTCCGGGGCGGATTGGCAGAGGCCCCGGAGGTTTTTCGCCTTCCTCTGCAGCGTGGGGCATGGGTCGCTTGCTGATGGATTCCCTGCAGTTTGAGGTCTTCAAATCTCACTTTTGAGGATTTCAATAACTCAGTCATGGGTTCGGGGTTGTTATAAATGTGTATGGGTAGGGTTTTGTGGCCTGCCTTGTGCAGGAGGTCAGACTAGAGGATCATATTGGTCCCTTCTGACCTATGAGTCTATGAGTCTATGAGTTTCCAGCCCCTGCTATATCAAAGACTCTACATTTGCTGTCTTCCATTCCTCAAGACTGACTTGGCAACGCATAAGAGTTTGGCCACAGTCTTACAATGAGTTGTGAGAACGGAGAACTGTGTCCACAAGCAGCCCCGCTGACTTCTCTGGGGCTTTGCCCAGGAGCATGGTTTACCCACACAGAACTCATTGCAGGATCAAGAATTTAGTCCTTAAATAGTTAACATATGGGGTCATAGATGACAACACTATTGTTGTCCTTGGATGGTTGGCTTACATGAAGTGACAGAATCATATTTCATACCAGAGTGGTTTATTAGGTTGCTTCCACAAACACTTCTTCAGTGTACTCTGTGCCTTAGTCTTCATTATTGGAGTTTTTCATGTATAAGCCTTTTTAGTAGTAGTAGGCACCCTTCTTTCTTGTGAGCTCATGGGTATGCACTCCTGAGGGGCAATAAATGGGTTCAGCTGGCTTTATGGCAGCCGCAGCTGTGGCTGAAGAGACCCACTCGAGAGAGACAAGCTCTGCTGCATTTGTCACATTTAAAGGTAGTGTTTTGACCCTTTGGGCTCTGCCTTCTGTGAGTTCTTTTTTCCTCTGCTAAGCTGGACTGTTTCCTCTCATAGCTTTGGAGACCTTTACTGAGCTCTTATTTCCAAAGGCTGTGGTCCTAAGTGTGATCTTCTTAATTATCCATAGCCATGTCCATTTCTTTGAGGTCTCCCTTGCATGCATCCTTGAAACACAATTTTGCGTGTCCTTTATGTCTTTTTCCAGATGACAATTCACCATAGAGGCTGTTCTTTGGGATGCGCCCGTCATTCATTTGGCACACATGCCCAAGCTAGTGGAGGCACCTCTGTTTAAGGAGTGTTTGCCTGCTGGGTATGCTGGCCTACTTGAGCACCTGTGTTGGTGACTCTGTCCCTCCAGTAGATTCCAAACATTTGACTAAGACAATGCATATGAAAGCTATTGAATCTTTTTTCCTGACTGTAAGGTCCATGTCTTGCTCCCATACAAAAGTGTACTGAAAACACATGCATGATACACACAAATCTCTGTGTGTTCTGTCAGTTTATTGTTTTGCCATAACTCACTTGCTCAGTCTAGATATTGTTACCTGGCAGCTCTGTGTTCTTGGGGAACCAGGGTGAAAAACCCCTACTCTCTCTCTGGCTCACCTGAATCCCCCCCAGCCTCTGCTTGAACCAGAAACAAAAGCTATGAAAAGGCTGTGGGAGACACACCTAAAACCCTCCCAACAAGGGTGATAGGATTAAGACAACTCCCCATGCCTCAGCTACATAAAAGATGTAAAAAGAGGCATCTCAATTAACACACTGAATGGAGAACTGGAGCCTCATTTGCATTGAAGATGGAACAAGAATTAGCATGAAGAATGGAGAACCAAGCTCCAAAGCAGGAATCGCACTGAATTCTGGGATTGGCAAGGCAGGGACACACTGCATTATGGGAGTTCTCTGCTCTTGATGTAAATGAACTCACACCTACGCCCATCCAGCTCCGCAGTTATCAGACCATTCTAGTATTGATATGCAAAACACTGAATCTGCCTGGTTGCATTGTGAGCTCCCCCAAGGAACATTGACCATAGCTGGGAGTGATCAGCTCCTATTGTCCAGCATAGAGAAAACCACCCTGGGGTACTTCATTGAGACATTGTTTACCCACAAACAAACCTGGTTCTACAAAATACCCCTACCCAAGTTCAAATCTCTCTCTTGCTCTCCTCTTCTGATGCCTGGACCCAAATGCTTTCCTGACTGATCCTGTTGTGGGGTTTGCCTCCCCCTCAAGTGTTCCTAACCCTAAGCTGAACAGCCTGTCTCCTGGGAACTTCTGAGCTGCAAGGAATGGTGAGATTTCCCCCCCATCTTTCCCAATTCTCTCTCTCTCTCTCTCTCTCTCTCTCTCTCTCTCTCTCTTTAATCCAGGTATAAGTGTCTACTTTTGTAATCAAACCTGGGCTAGCCTTCCCCTACTGTAATGTTGTTGTATTGTAAGTGTTAGATTGTTTTTCTTTCCTTGTATGGCATCACTATTAGTATCATAAGTTTTATACACCTGGCAATAAACTAACTATTGTAATCAAGCTGGTTGCCAGTTTCTCTCTCTCTAAATGCATTTACTCCTTCATGTTCTTGGCTTCCCTACCTTGCTCTGCAGCAACGCTTCTTTCACCTAAGCCAAAGATCC
The DNA here is from genome assembly GCA_007922155.1 of Mesoclemmys tuberculata. Lineage (NCBI taxonomy): Eukaryota > Metazoa > Chordata > Testudines > Chelidae > Mesoclemmys > Mesoclemmys tuberculata. The sequence continues at coordinate 68,255,038 of ML675604.1, read as the reverse complement.
CTGGAATGCCCAAAATCCTATGGGGTTTGCTTATCAAGGGGGTTACTGCTAGAACAATTGTGTTGCAAAGAGGCATATAAAGGGGTTAGCTGAAAAGTGCTGCTCTGCCTAGCCTACGGAGTCCAGAGGCGCATAAGGGTGACAGCTGAAAGTGCTGTTTGACCCAGCCTGACTGAGTCCAGGGGGCACATAAGGGCAACAGCTGAAAGTGCTGTTTGGACCCAGCCTGCTCATAAGTGTGCTCCATTCTGGTGCGGTGCAAGGGGCACATGAGGGTGGCAGCTGACAGTGCTGTGTCACCCAGCCTGCTGAGTTCAGGGATGTATAAGGGGTCAGCTGAGAGTGCTGATAGCCCGGTCTGCTCAGACGCACTCAGTTAATCTGGAATGGTTGTGTGTATCTGTGGGGGGTTTATTTGAATCTGAAAACCTTAGGTCCTGCAGGATAGCTCCATTGGGAGGGGACTTGTAACCCTATGAGCACACAAGTAACACAAGCAGCACATTAATAGACTCACACCCCCTCTTCTAGGAAGGTGACCCTAATAAATAAGCATACCTCAAGGTGATGGGCAAATCTGGTAACAATATTGTTGTGGCAGCTTTTCTGATGTGAAAGTTGAGTTCTGTTGAAAGTTGCGTTCTGTCACCACTCCAAGTTCATAATCATTGATGTTGATGGAGAGTGCTGCTTCAACTCCTTGGCACATTATGTTCGTCTTTTTTAAGCTTATAGTAAGCCTGAAGTCTTGGCAGGCTTTGGAAAAACTGTCCATGAGATTTTGGAGATGGGCTTCTGTGTGGGTTTTCTCTGCTATATCATCAGCGAAGAGGAAATGTTGGATAAGGACCTCGCAAGTCTTGGTTTTAGATGTAAGTCTTTCAAGATTGAACAGCTTTCCATCAAAACTTGTGTGCAAGTAGATTCTCTCAGTTGAGGAACTAAAAGCTTGTTTCAGTAGCAAGGAGAAGAAGATCAGAGTTGGTGCAAGTACACAGTCTTGCTTGACCCCACTACAAATCTGGAAAGCCTTAGAGACTGAGCCATCATATTGGACTGTGCCATACACATTTTAATGGCAGGCTCGAATCATGCTTAAGAGCTTGGGGGAGTGGGGTGGGGAATCTAACCTTTTCTAGCAGTACAAATAGTTTGCTTCTACTGACAAGGTCAAAAGCCTTTTTGAGATCCATATAGGCTATGTAAAGGGTCTTTTTTGTTCTCTACATTTCTCTCAGGGAGAAGATCATGTTGATTTTAGTTATGCAAATATGAGATCTCCTATTCTCCTAACATGGTCTGCATAATCAAATGCCTTATAGAATCAAATAAAATCACATTTTACAACAAAAGCACTTCTATTAATTTCAACCATGTTTACCACCTTCCACTAAAATCTAAAACAAAACAAGGTAAATCGCTCCGTATGTGTTAAAACTATTTTCTAATAATGGGTAGATATTCTTGTGTATTATTTATGTGCATATAATTCAGAGAGCAATGAGCATCTTAATGAAATCTTTACATAGAATAATAGGGCTTTTTTATGAAAATGGGCTCGTGAGCATGATTTATTGCTTCTAGCACACAGAACATAATCAGATTCTGTTTAACAATGTACAGCTCTATTAACATATGAAGAATGCACCCACATAATGTTAGTATTATAACACAAGATGAGAACAAGCTTAACTAAGTCCCTTTTTTAATGGTGTTGCAGCACAGATGAGCCCAAAC
>ML675604.1:68209039-68247361 GCA_007922155.1 Mesoclemmys tuberculata | reverse complement strand
CTTTCTTTCTTTCTTTCTTTCTTTCTTTCTTTCTTTCTTTCTTTCTTATTTTTTATTTATTACATCCTTCAATTGAATCTGTGACACTTGCAGGCCTCCATCTTGAACAAGAAAACAAAACATGACTAAAATGCATGAAACTGAAGGAGCACTGGGATAGATTCCTTATTCCGAAAGCAGAAGAAAGAACCAGGGCACTTACACAGGTGGGTGACTCTGGCTATTGAAGGAGGGGGCAATATTTGTAATTACTTCTCTCCTCTTATATTCATTCTAGGCCATGAGACATTCATCCCGGCTGGCACAAGAGAGTGTCAGTTGCACCCTCATACTCCAGCAAGTGCTGCTGTGTATGGGATGAGGAGAAAAGAAGAGTGTATGTGAGGGCGGGGATTTTTCATGCCTTCCCTCTTTTTCAAAGGTTCTTCACAGGGTTTGGAGGCAGCTTGAAGTTCCACTCCAGGGCTTCCAAAGATTCCTTGCTCAGGGATGCTCCTGAAGAAAAGACATCATGTAACAACCTCCCTTTCAGCCAGCACTGGCATGCATTGCGGGTTTGACCACTTAGAGAGGCAGAGGTGGAGAGAAGGTTTGAAGCACCTTGTCCTACCTGTGGGCAGTGCAATATCTGTGGCCCTGCTTCAAGGCCTTCACAGCTCCTGCTGGGGTAGAACATAATGGGAATGAGGCTCCAGGCACATTTGCCCTGTGCAGGCATTGACTGGCCAGACCCTTATTGGGCCATCCCCTGGTTGGGCCTAGGCATGGATGGGTCACACCTTATATTCAGACCCGCCCTGCATGGTGCCTTGTGGAGTTGAGTGATTATGCTCGCCACTCCTTTGGCAACCAACCCACTGAAAAGGCACTGATTCTGCTCGTCGAGCTTCAGGCACCCCCATGAGCAGGCTCAACACATACAACTCCAACGGAAAGTCTCAGACAGTATGGTAATTCGTCTCCCTGCAAGAGCGGGTGATGCTCTCCCAGGAAATGCATCCCGAGACACTTGGCAACTGCTGCAGAATAAGGCAGCCCCTTTGCTAAGTGGAGCTCTGTGTTAGCAACCTGCACTGGCTGCTGGTGAATGCGCAGACTGAATTCTAGATCAGGGCTTCTCAACCTTTTCAGTAGCAAGTACCCCCTAACTTCTGAAAATTTTAACGAGTACCCAACACTCAATTTTCCACGCTGAGAAATACCATCTTTCTTCCCCTTTCCCGCTGGACGACTGGATTTCTCGTAAAGCAGGAGAGTTCTGAGTTCTGCTGTGTGGCTGGGGCAGATCACAAAACCCTGCTGTTTCTCCCCTCCTTCCTCCCCATAGGAGCAAAGATCAACGCCAACCAATCACTATGGCCTGATGGCGGGGTCATGCAGTGTTCTCCTCAACCCAGTTGGGAACTTGTGAGGTATGAAGAGGCACTAGTGGCCCCCCAGGGTGGATAGCAGTGCTCCCCATGGCTGTCCCTAAGGGGGTGCAGGCCTGGGGAAATCACACTGGGTGGGCTCCTTTTAACATTTTTATACTGGTAAAATCTGCTCAATTAGAGCAGTGAAATCAACAAGGGAAATTTAGAAGTAAGCCTTCAGGTGGAGCCCGGCTCCAGGACTGGGCAAACCACTGTGCTCTCTGCCTGGCTTTCAGGGCACCAGGCTTTGAGCCGGGGAAGGGAGCTGTCCCTGGGCAAGTTGCAGTTGGCTGCCAGCCCAGGAGGTGGGCGACTGCCACCTGCTCCAAGCTGGGGTGGAGGACGCTTCCACGCAGGCTGGGGATGTGGGCAGGCGGCAGGCAGCTGCTGTCCGTCTTCAAACTGGGGCACAGGAGGCTTCCTCTCAGCTCAAAGCTGGGGTGCGGGTGGCACCCACCCAACTGCGAGCCCAGCTCGCAAGATGCAGGAGGCTGCCACTAGGCTCCCACCTGGGAGCTGGGACCTGGTAGGACTGGGCGGCTGCCGCCCAGATTCCCAAAAAGCCAGTGGCTGCTGCTCAGCTTCCCAGGACTGGGGCAGCTGCCGTCTACCTCCCAGCTGGGAACTGGGACTGGGCGGGAAGCAGGTGGCTGCAACCTGGGTTCCCCAGAAGTCAGCAAATGCCATTCACCTCCCTTCACTGGATTTTTCATCGCGTACCCCCTGCCTGTGTCTCACGTACCCTCAGGGGTACACGTACCACAGGTTGAGAAACTATGTTCTAGATGGTGGTTTTGACCATTAGACCTATTAGTGGTTTGGGCCTCTCTCTCCCCATGCCATCCTACCACTGCTGAGATCAAGTGAGGTGCTGGTGCTGCAACATCCTCACTACAAATGGTAGAGAGCTGCTGGCAAGAGGATCTTCATGAAAGCCCTCATCTTTGGATCTTGCGTCCCACTTGAGTTGCCAGAGTGTGGATTCGTTAGCCTTCTGGTCATGCTTCGTGATCACTTCTCCCCAAAATGTTGAGCAGGGAGAGGCAGGCTAAGGGAAGAGCTTTGTTTACTATTGAAGTATTGGATGGTGGTGGGATCAATTACTTCTGTTGGAATGAGCAGTCTGTTATTTGTTTTAGGGGTTAAATTGTTCGAAGGGGTTAATTTTGTCAGCTTGCCCCCAGCATAGGATGGGCTTCTGTTAGTTGAAGCAATATATTTTGTACAGATTGCAAGAATAAGATAAATAAAGTCAGTGCAAAGACCGCATTACAGGTCGTGTGCTCCCCAGTGCAAAGGGCCTGCAGAATATGTACCCTGTAGGCCCCAGTAAAGTCTCTGGATAAGGGCTTAGCTAGCAAAGAAGGCCTTGTGTGGTCCCTCAGCTCTGGGCTAAATTTCACTCTAATGGAACATAGGCTGTGACGTGGGTTGTCTCACAATACGGAGGAGATCTTGGAACTCACAGGCAGTGATGGTATTTCTCACCGGAGCAGTTTGATGAAGTCTGTTTATTTTGTTGTGCTGCTACTAACTTCTTTTAGCAGCATTGCCGGGTGCTCATAGCAATATGTACAGCAAGGCCAACAGACAGAGGAATCTGAGAGGAAGTCCACATGGAGCCCAGCCATCTTTGGTCACAGCAAGTGTCAGTGAGCCACAAATGAGCTGGTGACGTCTGCTGCTCCTGGGGACCAGTTTGGTTCCGAGCATAGTTTAGAGCAGTGTAAGTCCATGAGAAAGACGCTTATTGACTTTAAGGGACTTTGCAATAGTTGCTTACCACAAATACTGTTCATCTGGGCTTCCCCATCATTGCCATCGGATGGAGAGGAATTTTATAGAAATCCTCTTCTTAAGGATTTATGGATTCGATCTGAACAGATTTGCCAGAAGTGCATATACAGGAAGGACCTGCTGACCACGGCTTACTTCACAAAGGCATCTCCAGGAAAGCCAGCCTACTCCTCAAACACACCCCCAGATGTGCTATAAAATTCTGCTGTTACAAGCCAAGAGCATGGCTCAACATATGTCACTTGTTTTTATTTTTTCCTTCAGAGGAAAAGAAGGTACTTAAATAGGATTATAGTCCAAGTTAAATCTGTGCAGGAAACGTGTTTTTCATTGATGTAATTGAAATGTGACTGGGTGGGCTGAGCTAGCTCACGAGTCTGCTTGTAAACGTGGTGGAGTTATTCTAATTCACAAGAACTTCCTTGGCAGACTTATTTACTGAGCTTGGTATCTAGGGAAGATGGATTTTGATACAGGACAGGGAAGAAAGATAGTTTCTTTTTAGCTATATGTCCCCCAAGTGTTCCCAAACACTTGTTTCATAGTCAGAGTTTTCGGAGATGGATCATTTTTCCAATTCTCATGTTAATATAGGTGGAGATTTTAATGGGATATGAGATGATAAGAAACACTGAGGGCTTTTGGCTTAGAGTGACTTGATGGCTGCTGTTTGGCCATGGTACCTTAGCTGCAGCAGGAATTTGTTATTCCTCTGGCTTTGCCATGCCGACATCCCTATTGGCCATGTCAGTTCCTCCTTCAAAATACAACCGGGGCTTGGGTGACTAAGCCATCCTGCAATGACCACACCACAGTATTTAGTGCACTAGCTCAGGCTGAGCTCGCACAGTCAGCAGGAAGGATCCAGTTTTAAGCAGAGGCCAGCTGATTTAGAGTCTAAGATTAGATATCACAAACAACTGCTTAAAAACCTCTTGTAATCAGCAAGATAGGACAGATTGGGAATTAGTGAGAACAACATATGAGCCTGCACAGAATGTGAAAGCTGATTCTGCCCTTTCTTATTATAATCAGAGGTTTTATCATGCATGGAATAAATAAGGAGAGACTGTTACTCTGGTTCATGGGGAGAAGAAAGCGTTGCAGTATTTTACATGTAGTTAAGAACAAAGAAAGGGCCTGGTCTTGCCAAGACCCTCAGTTGAAGTCATGACCCAGCACCTTGAAGGATAGAGCCCAAAAGGATTTAACGTGTGATGCACAAAGCAATTTAGGCACCTAAACTCCAGCGTTTGGGGCCTAAGCAGGGGCGGTTGTAGCCTCCCGATCCAATGGGTGCATTATACCAAACTCAACAGCGACACAAGGGATTTTTCTCCCCCCTTCGGGGCTGTCAAAGCTCACAGCCAAATATGATCAGAACAGGAAGCCACGCACATGCATATGTTGCAATGAAGTATCCACATGAAAAAAAATCAGTTTAATGATTTTTGTCAGTGCTGGATTAAAGAATTTAATGGAGTTTAATACTATGGAAATTGGGTGCATTGGCTCACTTTCCTTAAACTAGACAGCGAGGAACCAAGGCTGTGGGAGTCACTGACCTCCTTGATGGGGGCTGGGAGGAAGGGAATGGGAAAGGAGATTACAGGTGCCCCAGGCCTGTGGGATTGCTGCCCTCCACATAGGGATTAGGGGCACTGCATGTGGTCAGGGCTTTGCTGCAGTTCTGCTTCTCCCTAATGCCAGCTGCCAGAAACCTGCTCTAGGTAGAATTGAATTAAAAGTTGGAACACCGCATGCTGCTAACATAAAGGTATTGGCAAACAAACTAAGTTACCTTACAGCTGAAATACAAGAATTGGGAAAGCCCAACAGTGCATTCTTGTCAAAATTAGGAATGTGGCAACGATTAATTTCTAAAATACTGCCAGTATGGCAACAGCAAGGGGGAAAAGGATTTATTACTTTGAAATGGATCCATAGCACTAGCCTGTACACAAGCCCAGAAAGTGGTCACCAATTGGTCATTCAAATAATCTTGGAGGGCATGCAAGGAAATTTGCCTTTGGAAATAAAAAAGGTGTTGTGGGAAAATGTTACAGAAGAGAAAAGACAATTAATAGCATGGTGGAAATTGGTAAACTTTACATTGAATAAAGACCAAATGGTTCTATGAGCGTATGTAATAACTGTACACCCCATCTCACTATTGACATAAATCCAGTGATACCTGTGGGAATCCAGCTAACAAAAAATTGGTTCTGTATTCCGCTGATCACTGATATCCTGGGCATATTAAAAAAAACAGCAATGGAAAACTATTGACATGTATCAGCGTGTGGCCCATGAAAATTTGGGATATGAATGTGAGGAGCAACATTTACAGGAAAAAGATGAATGTTTTGATGTTAAAGGCCAACGCACCCAAAGATGTATGTTTAATATATTCACTGAACAAAAATCAGCTTTTGTGTATGTGGGAAGGGGATGTGTTTGTCTTACAAGTTATTGTCCAATGGTAGTAGTAGACGACAGTGAATTGCATTTTATGACTTATTTAGTTAATAGATGTTTTTGCAATTTTACCATAATTAAAAGCTTGTAATTTTGAATATTATGTACCTATCTGGACTGTAAATGACTTAAAGTTCAAAACACAGTTGTATCACAATGTAACACCTATAACCTTGGGCATGAATATGACCGTGATAAGAAAATTTGTTCCTCCATCCTATATTATATTCACATTTACAATATGTTGCACAGCAGGAGTGCAAATACTTATTGAAGTACAACATGAGAATACAAAATCGGCCAAGTGCTGAAGATTATGGCAGATGCAGGACATCACTCTTGGTGGGAAACAGCCTTCTGCCACTGTCATGCCAAATATAATGGTTCACCCCGTCGTTGGAATCCAATTGACTCTATTAGTAAGCATAAGAACTTTGGCTTGCTGGATTTGGAGCAGTCTGGAAAACACAGGAAGCTGGTTTGAAAAGTCAAATAAAGTCCTTGTTAATTATAATCAGGAGGCAAGCCCAAGCCCAGCAGGTCTGAGTATTGGACTCCTATAATAGTAATGACTGCTTCGATTAAAGTGTCATTGAGGAAGGGACTGTAAGGGCGAAGGCCTTGTTTTTTAGCTGGGCTAAGCAGTAGCAGCCATATTAGGAGAGACAATAGTCATAAAATAAGTAGCATGTAGTCCCGTCTTCACATTCCTGGAATTACATCAAGACAATGCTGGATTGGGCTGTTAAGAAGGTGCTGCTGTCCTAATAGCACTTACCACCACCAGATAAAGCAACATATCTTAAAGGTGTAAAGAACACTTTGTTTAATAGCATTCAGTTTGGCAAAGATCACTTTTCAAGAGTTGTGGCTGTGAAATCTATACTCCTTACTGGTTTTCCTTTACGGTACCCAATTCTCTGTTGTTTATCAAAATGATTTCTGTCTGGTTCTTTGCTTGTTTCAGAAGTCGGTGTGAAATATTTAAATCAATTAAGGTAGTCAGGCATAATTGGTCAAAGAATTATTCTGTAATATGATTGGTTAAGCAGGACTCAAGTTTCACTGTATAAACTGAGGTCCAAAAGGAAGTTCTTTGGAACCTAATTCCAAGTCACAGCCCAGGAATCAGAGCAGCCAGACCTCAACACTTCCAACTCAATTTACAAAAGCTGGAACTCCCAGATGACCTAATCCTGATTGGCCACCAGGAGAAGTTTGTCTGCCTTCTTGGGAGTGGTGCGTGTTGTATGCTTACCATGTGTATTCTGGTTTGGTAATTGTTAATAAACAGAGAATAAGGATATTACTGTGTAAGGCTCCTTCACTGGTAAAAGATGCTGCAAACCTGCAGAGAATTACACCTGGAGCCCTGCGAATTGGGAAAGAGTGGGTACTTCAATTATCCAGGTTATGCCCAGAGCACTGTGGCCTGGGAATAGGTGACCCTGAGCCCTAGAGTGTGAGTTGGGTAAAGGTAGGTGCCTTTCCCCCTACGGATTGGGAAAGGATGGGGGTGCCTTAACCAGGTTATGCCTTGAGCCCTACGGATTGGGATAAAAGTGGGGTGACCTAGTGTGTGGGTAACATTTAGGGGCTCTGCATGTGGTCAGGGCCCTGCTCCCAGCCCCACTTCTCCCTGAGCTCCAGGCTCAGCTGCCAATGGGAGTGATATCCCTGACACCAAACCCTGCTCCTATCTCTGGGCTCTTGGCCTAGCGCGTCACCTCAGTCCGGGCATGCTGATGCCAGCAGTGGCGACAGTAGGATCTGGGCCTGGTCAGAATGGGCAAGTGGCTCCCCATAGTATCAATGGCAGGTGTAGGACTAGAATGGTGGCAAGTTGCAATGCCGCTCACGCAGATTTGGTCTCTTGTCCCAGCTCGCCACCCCCCTCATGACTGTTCCACTGTGGATAAATACTTAAATAGTCATTGGGACAGAAAGATTGAATGATTCTGCTTAGGCACCGCCCTGGGAGGTGGGAGACCCCCCAAGGCCTTAGTCTCCCGGCTCCAACTATTCTTTCATTTTTTATCCACAATGGAACAGGCTGAACAGAAAAGACCCACATTGGAACATCTCACAGCTCGGTGGTTGGACCTCTCTCCTAAGAGGTGCGAGATCCTTTTTCAAATCCTTTCTCCCCTTCTGGTAAAGAGAGGGGAAAACTGAACCTGGGTTTTCCCATGTCCCAGGCAAGTTCTCTTGTCCCTGGGATAGACGTTAGAAGGTGGGAGGCAGTAGCAGCACCAATTCCCTCTCTGGCCATTGTGTGGGGCACAAGACAGGCTCCTAACTTGTTCCCACAAGCGGCAGCCTAGGTGCCTCAGGCACACAACTCCAGGCAGTGGATTCCCATTTGTGTATCACAAGCAGCCATAGGCAGCCCAGACTTTGGTGCCGATCTCTGTGAGAGGGGCAGGGCTCAGCACACAACCCATTGCCTAGTTTAGGCCCCCCTAGCATGCTGGATTTTGTGGATTGTAGTCAAAGGTGTGTCTCTGTCCCCTTTCTTTGTATAGGTAGTTCTAACATACTGGGTCAGACCATGGCTCATCTTGCCCAGTAGCCTGTCTCCAACAGTGGTTCATACCAGAGCTTCAGGGAGAATGAACAGAATGAGGCAATTATAGAGTGACCAACCCCTGTTTTCCACTCCTGGCTCCTGAGCGTTAGAGGTTTAGGGTCGCTTTGAGAATGGGTCTTTGTGGATTGCAGTGTTCCTGTGCTTGCATATTTTCTAAAAGATGTGCTTTAGGAATTATTGTGGGGAAGTTCTATGGCCAGTGCTATACAGGAAGTCAGACTAGATGATCACAGTGTTCCCTTATAGCCTTAGTATCTGCAAAGCTAGGTGCTATGATGCTCAGCCTTGGCATCCCTAAGTCCATTCATGGGTCCCACCTTTTGTCTTTTTTCGGTTGTTTTCTAAAGGAGGCATCTGTGGGGCTCTGTGGCAGTAACTTACCTCTCCAGCATCAAGGGCAGCCACTGCCTCCATTTCCCTCTTCTTAATAGGGTAGTTTAGCCAACCAGCTAAACTCAAAAAGGACTCACTTCTCCGTTTCCCAGGGGCCAGGAAAGTCAAACAAAATGTCCCAAATCTAAATTCCTCAGTCCTCCTTTGGTCCAGGATTCACAAGGCATCCTCTACCAGTGGGATTCTTCCACAGCCCTTTGGCAGAGACTCACATGGAGCTCCCACTCTCTTCAGGTCTCCCCTAGTCTCTGGTCCAACCAACTTTCCTTAGCCTCTTGGTTATTTCTCTAGGATTCTTCCAAAACTCCTGTTGAGCTACCCAACACCAGTTTCTCACTGCTCTCAGGGAAAGCTGTTTTTCATGTCCCCCTGGTAACTAACTTTCCCAGCATACCTTGCTGTGTCTACAATTCCCTTAAATGGACAGAACATGCTATTACAGCGTATTCTTTTTTGAATATTACGTAACCTTAATTTCAGATTATTCTTTTCACACTCTCTCTAAAGTATTTTTTGGCCCCTATTATTGTTGCAGCTGAGTGTCAGTTCAGTTTAGGTGACAGGAGAGAATGAACTAGGACCCTCCACAACTTGAGCTAAAAACCCAGGCTTGCAAGATATAAATGACCTATACCCTCTGTAGATCAGACGTAGAGGGCCATGTAACACACATTGAGGAGTGGATTACATGAGCACTAGACAGTCCTTAATGTATTTAACCTTATACCACTTCTGCGAGGTAGGGAAGTACTATGATGCCCATATTACAGATGGGGAACTGAAGCACAGAAAGACTAAGTGACTTGCCAAAGGGTGTACAGAAGGTCTATGGCAGTTCTTAACCCAGGTCTTGAGTCCTAGACTAGGTGCCCTAGCCATGGGAGAATCCTTCCTCTCTTGAATGTGCCTCCCAAGCCCGGAGTCAAGAAAGTGATGACCACGCGTCCCTTTCATCACTCAACTTCCACCGCTCTTTCATCGCAGCCTTCCCCTGTCTTTTTCACTCCCCTTACCTATCCATCTTTCCTTGACTCCCCCCACTAGGGTGGGGAACCTTGTCTTCTGGCCAGCCTGCCTCATCTGCCCACTACTTACAGAGATGGATTTTCTGACTAGATGTCTTCTTCCTGCAGTTCTACTCCTACTAGAGCCAAGATGTCCCAGCCCCCGTTTCCTGGAATTGGCACTGAAGGCAGAACCAATCCATCCTATGTCTAAAGCCATTCCTGGCTGTGCTTAGCTGAGAAGCAGCAAGGTCTAATGGAGAGGGCACTGGAATGCATGTCAGGAGAGCCAGGTTTTTTTCCCCTCCAGCTCTAATTCTGACCTGCTATAAAAACTTGTGCAAGTCACTTCATCTGGATTTCTTAATATGTGTTTGTATGGGGTCCAGTGCAATCAGGCCATGGTCTTTGCTGAGGCCTCCACGGGGCACCAGAATAATAACAACCCGTCTTTGACAAAAATAATCGTCCTTTCCCAGAGTCCTTTCCAGCTCCCTGGGTTGAGTTCTGGCAGCATCTTTTGTAAACTGTAAAATAATGCAAAAAGCTTCAGAAAGAGCTATGAAAAGAGCAGCAAGCAGATCGCTGTAATTCTCAGAGGCTGACTGCGTTACTCAAACGACATGTTAAGATTCTGGTTAAAGCCTTAAACCTTAGATTTAGAGAAAACGCCTCTATTATTAATTTTTGCCTCATCATACTGGATGTGCAGCAGGTAGGTGTTATATCTATAATGTGAAAATTACTGCACATTAAATTAAGTGCGCAGATAATGATTGCCTTGGTTTTTGGCCTCATGAAGAGACATTTTATTGAATCAGATTGTCAGTTTTATTCTTTGTGAAGATTTGGTTTGAGAGAAGTATTTGCTGAACAGATAACCCTGTATAATTCTCTGTGCTCCTGTTATTACCAATACACCCTAAGCCTCATTCTTTAAGATAGAAAACAGGATGTCAGGGTTTTCACAGTCTCCATTTTGCTTTGGTTTTTTATTTTAGTGATATGTTTGGCTATTGTATTGAGGGAACATTGGGACTTTTCTGGAATTACACAGAGGGTCTATGTGCAGAAAAAGTCTGTTATGTTTTATATCTTAACCAAGATTCTGTCCTTTTAATAACATTGATTCTACATTAATTTGCTTCTTTTCAGAATTCAGTATTAGTTTAGTAAAATCCCAACGTTTACTTAGTCCTTTCATTTTTTCTACCATGTGCTTCTTGCACTTTCCTGTGGAAGAAGGGCAGGCAACAAGACTGTACCTAATGGAGGTTTATTTTATCCCCCAATGTTTAGCGCTCCCGTAAAGATCTACTTTAACCCCACTAACTTGAGAATGTTGTGGGGTCTTTATGTGTCTAACTAGACTGAATTGTTGCTCACTAATCCTATTCTCCTGTGTGTTTTTAGGTAAAATTATGATTTTAAGTCCTTGTCCTGACTAGTGCTTAATATTTTGGAATTGTTCTATGGCATGAAAGTTGGGTGTAGTTTTAAAGCCAGTCTTTTTCTGACTCCAGTAATGCTCCAGAGGCTGAGTATGTGTGAATTGGCCTAGTTCTGTTGATTTCAGTGGAGGTGTGCAGATTTATACCAGCTAAGGATCTGGGCCAGTATCTTTTATTGACAATCCTTTTTTATCTCCCTAGGTTGTGCCAAAAAGATGTGGGGCTTGGGGAATCTTTTCTCTGTGATATTTTAGTAAATGTCTCTTGCACCACATCTGAGGCTTAGCGTGAGCCGTTCTCTCTTCCCTAAATGCTTGGAGAACCTATTCACAGGTGTCTTGTCTATCTTAACAGGGTTAATGGGACAGATTATCCTAAGTGCTTCTGTGAGCAGAAAGGACTCAGATCTAGCAGAACTATGGGAAGGGTTGTGGGGCAGATACATCTGGGGTTGCACCACAGAGATTAGTTTCTGGGGATTTGTGGGCAGGGGTTTTTCTCCATAGCATCATTCTCTGTAGAATTCTGCTTCATGTGCTGTGATGCTTGAAGCAGCATTAATTACAATTCTGTGACTCCACCCATGGAGGGAGAGGTTGTGGTTATGGCCGCATGACCTCTATAAGAACCACTCTGCTTGGGGAAGGGACTAGAGAAGCAGCAAAGAGGGTGTGATCCTGACCCGTCACCGAGAGAACTGGGGGTTCCCTTCTCTATAGTTCCCAGGGATCAAAATGGTTAGGAGACCCTTCCTAGATTCCCATGCCTTTCTCCCTCCTGAGGGGACAATATGAAGGAATTTCTGCGGTTGTCTCGCATTGTGAAATGCTTGTAGGATGCTGCCTATATTAATCTCACATCTGTACCCTGTGTTATAAGGTTATATTGAGTGATCACATTGTAAAACTCTGTAACTGTGTAACTCATCAAACAAGAAAGAGGCATTAACTCATGTAAAATAATGGCTTCCCATATAAGGGGTTAGGTCCCACTCACCAGGAAGGCCCATTGAAACCAAAGGAGCCACTGTGAAACATGAAAGAACAAAGACTGTGTTAACTGCATTTGTCCCTCCACACCCATGAAGCGGAGATCTGCCCGAGAACTCATCCCATCAGCTGGGAGGAAGGGAATAAATGTTATCTGGCAGCTCTGTGTTCTTGGGGAACCAGGGTGAAAAACCCCTATTCTCTCTCTGGCTCACCTGAATCCCCCCCAGCCTCTTCTTGAACCAGAAACAAAAGCTATGAAAAGGCTGTGGGAGACACACCTAAAACCCTCCCAACAAGGGTGATAGGATTAAGACAACTCCCCATGCCTCAGCTACATAAAAGATGTAAAAAGAGGCATCTCAATTAACACACTGAATGGAGAACTGGAGCCTCATTTGCATTGAAGATGGAACAAGAATTAGCATGAAGAATGGAGAACCAAGCTCCAAAGCAGGAATCGCACTGAATTCTGGGATCGGCAAGGCAGGGACGCACTGCATTATGGGAGTTCTCTGCTCTTGATGTAAATGAACTCACACCTACGCCCATCCAGCTCCGCAGTTATCAGACCATTCTAGTATTGATATGCAAAACACTGAATCTGCCTGGTTGCATTGTGAGCTCCCCCAAGGAACATTGACCATAGCTGGGAGTGATCAGCTCCTATTGTCCAGCATAGAGAAAACCACCCTGGGGTACTTCATTGAGACATTGTTTACCCACAAACAAACCTGGTTCTACAAAAAACCCCTACCCAAGTTCAAATCTCTCTCTTGCTCTCCTCTTCTGATGCCTGGACCCAAATGCTTTCCTGACTGATCCTGTTGTGCGGTTTGCCTCCCCCTCAAGTGTTCCTGACCCTAAGCTGAACAGCCTGTCTCCTGGGAACTTCTGAGCTGCAAGGAATGGTGAGATTTCCCCCCCATCTTTCCCAATTCTCTCTCTCTCTCTCTTTAATCCAGGTATAACTGTCTACTTTTGTAATCAAACCCGGGCTAGCCTTCTCCAATACCCCTACTGTAATGTTGTTGTATTGTAAGTGTTAGATTGTTTTTCTTTCCTTGTATGGCATCACTATTAGTATCATAAGTTTTATACACCTGGCAATAAACTAACTATTGTAATCAAGCTGGTTGCCAGTTTCTCTCTCTCTAAATGCATTTACTCCTTCGTGTTCTTGGCTTCCCTACCTTGCTCTGCAGCAACGCTTCTTTTACCTAAGCCAAAGATCCCTGGAATGCCCAAAATCCTATGGGGTTTGCTTACCAAGGGGGTTACTGCTAGAAAAATTGTGATGCAAAGAGGCATATAAAGGGGGTAGCTGAAAAGTGCTGCTCTGCCTAGCCTACGGAGTCCAGGGGGCACATAAGGGTGACAGCTGAAAGTGATGTTTGACCCAGCCTGATTGAATCCAGGGGGCATATAAGGGAACAGCTGAAAAGTGATGTTTGACCCAGCCTGCTCATAAGTGTGCTCCATTCTGGTGCGGTGCAACGGGCACATGAGGGTGACAGCTGACAGTGCTGTGTCACCCAGCCTGCTGAGTTCAGGGAGGTATAAGGGGTCAGCTGTGAGTGCTGATAGCCCGGTCTGCTCAGACGCACTCAGTTAATCTGGAATGGTTGTGTGTATCTGTGGGGGGTTTATCTGAATCTGAAACCCTTAGGTCCTGCAGGATAGCTCCATTGGGAGGGGACTTGTAACCCTATGAACACACCAGTAACACAAGCAGCACATTAATAGCATCACACCCCCTCTTCCAGGAAGGTGACCCTAATAAATAAGCATACCCCAAAGTGACGGGCAAATCTCGTAACATAAAAATCTCCAAGAAGAAGAAATTTGGGCTCTATGTTGCTTGAACTCTGTGGGGTGAAGACTTCTAAACATGAGCAAGGGTTCCCCAGGGCTTTGCCTGGGTTACCCCTAAAGGACAACTAGAGCTTGCACATTGCAGTAGTTTCTATTACCTTTTGGAACCTAAGACTGTAACTCATTTGTGTGTATGTTTACCTGCTTTAACCTAGTAAATAACTCTCATTTCTTTTTCTTAATTAATAAATCTTTAGCTAGTTTATTATAGGATTGGCTACCAGCTGTTATCTTTGGTGTGATATCTCAGGTGCAGTTAGCCTGGGGTAAGTGACCAGTCCTTTGAGACTGGGAGTAACCTGAATATTGTGATTCTTTGGGGTACGGGACCATCTATCACAAAGGCAGGCCTGCCTAGGTGACAAGTTAGACTGGGGTACTCAAGAGGCTCGTCTGTGACTCTATGTTAAGGCAATTGCAGGGCCTGAAAAGTTCACATTTGGTGCTTGGTTGGTGAAGTCTAAGTATAGAACACACAACTAGTTTGGGCCTTGTGCTCTGGTTTGTAACAACCCGCCTCGAGGCTGGTACTTGTAGTCGTGAGCCACTCCAGACAGTTTCACAATCTCCACGCCAGTTTACAGTTTGTCTCTAAGGGCTAGTCTACACCAAAAACTTACAGCTGCATCTCCCACCAACATAGCACTGTCCACCTAGTGCTTATGCTGGTATAATTTATGTCGTTCAGGGGGGTGTTTTTTCACACCCCATGAGCAACAAAAGTTTTCCTGGCATAAGTGCTAGTGTAGACAAGACCTAAGCGTACAAAGAAGTAGCTTTACATTTTAATAGGGGCGGCATGAGCCCGGGGAAACAGGAAGGGGGCAGGGCAGTTGAACTAGGTGAGTATGTCAGGTTCATATTAGCTTTTAAGTGATCTGCTGATCCAGCCTAGCATTGTTGAGTGACGGGGTGCAGTGGGAAGAGACGTTGCAAATTGAAATCTCAATGAAATATACACTAGGAGATTTAAGGTGTTATATTTCAGATGAGACCTAAACTCAAGGTGTCTACTATTTATGGTTCTTAGAGATTACATTGGCTGGACTTTTCTCACATAAACTGCTTTTGCACTGGATGTTAGTCCACTGATATCACGGGAGGTACTCCTGAATGACACTGGTATAGGTGAGAAGAGCCTCATGGTTTTTGTTTTCCATGAATGGGGCTGTTTACTGGGTGTTCAGGTCATTTTCCAGCTTTGGTGATTACATGATGTCTGAACTACTTACATTCCCTTTCTGGTTTCAACTGGAAAAGTTATTTGTCACGTCCCCTTTGACCAATGTTGTGTAAAAATGCTGGTGCACAATGACTGTGTTGCTCTACCTCCGAAGTGGGGTGCATTTCACTAGGGAATGATGATGAGATCCCATACATACAGTTTCAAATCTTCAGCAAACTGGGGAATCTAGCCCACAGACTGTAAATCATTTGGGCTCAGATTCTCAAAGGCATTCTAATTCCCTTCCCCTTCAAATCAGTTGGAGCCAGGCACCTAAAATAGCTTTGGGAATCTGGCTTGGTCCTGCTTTGAGCAGGGGGTTGGACTAGAGGACCTCCTGAGGTCCTGTCCAACCCAAATCTTCTATGATTCTGTGATCTGGCCTTTGGGTCCATCTATATGAATGATGGATTTGATCATTTTTTCCTACAGTGCTGCATATAGAACTCCTGCTGAAGCCCATCAGAGTCTCACACACAGCCATAGGATTGGCCTGCAGTAAATACTCATCATGTCATTTCTAAAATTCCCCCTGCCCTGTAGAATTCATTGCAAGGTGCGCCTATTTTCAAGCTACATCAGGTCAGATTCTTTAGACAAAGGAACATTCCAATGGCAGTGCTGGTTACTATCTCTCCTACTAGAAGCATATATGGAAACAAGCAGGTTTCTAAGTGTGCGATGTCAGCAAAGTAGGAGCACTTTGGTTTTTTTTTTACATGTCCAGGGACTTATTTATTTTTGGGTAAGGTTTTGAATTGACAAAATTGGCCTGACACATTCCTGGTCCCAACATACTGTTGTCATAATCTGTGTCTAACAGGTGTCATGTGCAAACTGGTCACTCGCTGGTTCCGAAAACCATTGCATGATGAATGTACCGGGCATGTACAAAAAGCTATCAATGTGTGCTGGAAATATGGTCTTAGAATATGTTGGGCAGGCAGCGCATAAAGCCAAGCCTGCCTTAGACAAAGCAATGTGCAGTTACTTCTCTGACCAGCTGGATTGCAGAGGACAAAGGAAAGTACAACAGAGACAGCAAGAGAGCTAGTGGGAGAGGCGACTGCTTAACGATTGCAATGGGGAATCAAGTCTGCCCCCACCGCCCTCCAGGCAGTCTTCCTGGCTCCTGAAAAAGCAACAATGCACTTTCAGGTAATACAAGTGGTGGGGGGGCAAAGAGCCATTTTAGTCAACCACCACCCAGGGGGCAAAGGGGCACAACACACCTTTTGAGTTAATGAAAAGTGGATCCTCTTGATCTGGGTGGCAAGAGTAGCTGGAAACTGACTATAGGCGAGAACCTGCTTAGACAAAGCTTGTAACTTGCTGAAGTTATGTTTTAGTCGCTAGGACACATTTTATTTTGCTTTACTTGTAGTCGTACCTGTTGCCTTCATTCTCACTTATTATCATTTAAATCTCTGTTCTTTGTTAACACCCATATTCTTCTTTTATTACAAAAATCATCTTAATGCTGTGTATTAAACAGGAGAGCGAGTCCTGAGCTAACCCAACATACTCTCTCTTTGGCGGCATCAACCTGCATAACTCCTGTGCGTGTCCACAGGGAGGGACTGGACACTATAGAGCGCTGTCTCTTGGGAATTGAGGTTCACTGGCTATTGCCTGGAAGGCAAGGTTTGGACTGGCAGAGTGCTGTCGAGTTTGCTGGCAAGGCAGACAAGCTGATGTGTCAGGGAGCTGAGCAGCAGCAAAGCTCTTACCAGCTGAGGCTTAGAGGAGTAGCACAGTGGCTCACAGTGCTGGGTACCCCAAGTGAAGCATCACAATAATAATGAATTTATTCCAGATTAAGATTAATAGAATCCCATTAAAAAATAAACCACCTAGCCTATACCTAGCTCTGCCATTTTAAGTAGACCGTTGTGACTTTTATGTCCATTTCTGAAATGGATTGAGGTATTCTGGCAGTGTGGAAGTGGAAAGGCATTCTAAAATATGAAGGGGGAATATCCATATTTTTCTTGACTGGGCCAAGACTTATTTAATTATGCTGAAAAGATACTTTTGTTTCTGAACCCTATCGTTTTTTTCATTGGGTAACAAGACATTAGTACTTAATCTGGTCAGATTCTGTGTTTTCACTGGTGTTGAAAAATACATATTATTGTGATTGTGATGATGCTGTGACTTTTTAAAAAGAAGAATGATGGATTTGATGTTAACTTGAACGGCCCAAATGATGATGGTATATCTGACTGCCTATTTCCTGAACAAAAATAGTTTGGAAAGGCAGTTGCTTGGATAGTTGTCATTATTTCCTCGTTTTGTTAAAACCAGACATACAATTTGGTTATGTAGTACTTTCAAGAGGAAATTGTGTTTGTTTGTGGCAGTATTGCTATTATTCACCAATGAAACATTATATGGCATGCTAACAAAATGTGAATATTTTCCTATTTGTCTTGATAGTGACAGTTTTTGCCTGGGTTGCTCAGAGTATATTTTGATTTTAATTTTTCTTTGCTTTCATTCTGTCAATTATTGATCAATGATTAATTATCTAATATTTTCTAAAATATAAATAATTTATCAAAGCAACAAAAAAAAAGGAAGCGCGTCTTCTGCTCAGCCCAAGGGTGACCTCGATATGAAGATCTTAGTAGCTTTGGAACCTTAAGGGTGAAAAGCCAAAGTTGCTCAATTACCTTGGACCTAAGATATACCATCAGTGCCTATAAAGACATGATTCTAAACCAACGGAAGTCAATGGGATTCTTTGGATCAGGCCTCTGGTGCTTTATAAATAACAGAGATCAGCTTAGATAAGCAAGACCTTGAATTGAACAAACTGTTCTTTGTCTTAACGATACAAGAATAAATGGAGAATTCACTGGACCAGGTTTGTTTATCACTATGGAACCCATTTATTTGGTCAAATATACATCAGACCCTAGAATTAAATTTCCCAATTTGACTGATATTTCCCCTAAAGAAAGACACTCGAGCAGGAGAGCAGGATTCTATTCCTCTGTTTTGCTGGATGACTATGGACAAATAACTTCAATGCTCTGTACCTCATTTTCCCCATCTGTAAAAAAGGGATAATGATACTGATCTCCTTTGTAAAAGCACTTAGTACCAAGTGTCGTTAATGACTTTGCATCAGCTTTTAGTCAAAGTTTCAACCCAGTGCATCTGCACTTCTTTATTAAGGGGCTTGGGTTCCACTGGTACTTTGGGTATTCAATGGAAAAAGTGGAAAACATCTGTGAATAAATCTAATATAAACAAGTGAGATAGCTTTCAAGGTCTCCTTGTTGCCATTTTCTAAGATTACAATTACTTAAATTCCATTGAGACTATCTCATCATGTAGTTTCCTAACCTGGAAACTCTTACATAGTCCTATTGGTGTTAATGGACATACTCACATGAGTGAGGGTGTGGAGACTAGGGTTCGGTCACCCTGCATGATGCAGAGCAACACAAATTGCATTTCTCTTGTGCCAGCCAGAAATATTTCTCTCATGCCCTAAGAGGAATTTCACCCTCACCAGGGGTTATGTCAGAAGTTTTTGCTGAGAGCACAGCATAAAAGCCCTACTACTAGTGTCTGCTTCTGGATGCTTTTTTATCAGCTATGTCATCTAAACATCCTTTCCGTACTCCTTCCCTGACCAGCACTAGCCACTTTTTGGGTTGTGCTGGCTTCTGTGAGCCCCGAGCAGCAAATAGGTTGCCTCAGCCTTGTGCCACTCCATCCACTCCTTTCATAGACTTTCCTCTTCCAGTGGCCCTTTGTCCTAGTTAATAGTGGCCAAACCTGTGGACAATATAACCCACCATGTTTAACTCACTGCTCTTCTTATTTTTATACTTACCAGTAACTAATTGAGGGTCATATTTTTGATTCCCCATTGCTGACTTTTTATTTATCTTTATTGTCTGGTAGTTTTTTTAATACAACTACATCTCTGTGTATATATATGTTTCTAACACAGGCAAAAACTAAAACTAATAGAATTTCAAAACTTCCCTATACTGGAAGTTGGGTGGCAACTATATACTCGGTGGGAGGGAGGAAAGGGGGAAAGAATCCTTAAAATAAAATTGTTCTTTTCTGAAAAGAGCAAACATAAGCAAGCCTGAAAATTCTGTCAGTTACATTCAAAAGAAAAAAAAAAGAAAAGAAAAATTAATTAGAAAGTATATTAGAAACATGTAAACACCTAATGTCTCCTAAAGACGTCATCTTATTTGCAACACATTATTTAAGAAAAAGTCTGCCTCAGGTGTAAGATAATGCTGGAGAAATTTCAAAGGAGTTTGTTTCATTTTAGTGATAGTGTCAGAATGTTGATTTTTATTCTTAACCTCACCTTAACAAATTTTCTTGTCTAAGAATTTCCTTAGATTTTAAATAGACCTTAGCAATGTGTTGTCTGGTTTCCCCTCAAATTTTCCAGAAAAACTCTACTTTGAGATAGGAACCTGGAATGTGAATATTCAGGTGGCTTAGTTATGCTTTTGCAATTAGGGAAAGGGAAAAATGTGGCTGTCTAATGACATAAGTGATTCAACCTTAACCATGTCAAACAACCACCAAGTGGTTTACACATTTGACAAGGGTTTTTTTCCCCCATGTAAATAAAGTTTACAGCACCAGTTTGTGGGCTGAAGTGGAAGCTTTGGGAGGTACACTCAGCAATTTTGACTTTTAGAAAACAAACATAATGGAATACTTTCTTTTTGAATAAATAACAGTTTAATTACATTATAGAAATAAAATATGGCATGGTAGTAATACATTGGGAATATTACAGAAAAAACGATTCTGCTATAGGCAGGTAAATGGTCAAAGCTACTGTTAATGACAATCTTACCAGTACTTGTGTACAAAATATCATACAGGTTGCTAACAGAAAGATATTGCAACAGTTGCAAGGATGTTACTAGCTCAAACAAACATCTAACAATACAATATTCTTCTAAGAGGAAATAATAATGTTAGATTTACAGACAATTATGTTCTCCACTTTGAAACATTAGAAATAAAAAGTTCTGGTAATCCAATTTCTCTACATCATATTATCACAAAGAAAGACTTTCCTTTATGACATTGCATCCCAAGAGGCCATGTAAACAGGTTATTCAAAGATAGCTTTTCAGATGTCACAGCAACTTCAATAATTGTCCTATCCTAAAATTACAGACTTTTTAGGCCACTGCTTGTACAGATTTTTTTTATTGTTACTTATTTACATACATTCAGCCCAATAACAGCAGGTAAAATGTTCTGCTTATCTTACAGTAGGCATCTTAACGTTTTCATGAGAAGGCCAGTGCAAGGAAACTTTGACAGTGATTGCACAGCATTGAGGAGGTACAATATTATACAAATATACAATTAGATTGTTGAGAATCCAACTTTGCACATGATACAGATGGTCTCTTTTATAGATATACAACACTTAAAAGTTGATAAATACTACAGAGCTGTAACTACAGAGCTATTAATTTTATGAGGGTGTGGGCAGTTGTGAAATGCTATTTGGGTTAGTTGTGCCATCACCAAAGGAATGTGGGCAATTACAAAATAAGAATACCTAGAGCAGAAGTACAGCTAGTCTAGGAACAGGAACTAGTTTTCTAATTAAATAATAATATTTAGTTTACATTTTGTAGGGACTCTTTTGCCACCTCAATTGAGAAATGATGTGAAGATGAAATATAGTCCACAAAGCTTTTTAAAAAACTTATATGTAAATGAAGCTCTTGATATATGAATATTTCACAGGATGCTATTTCTTATATCAGTAAGCACCAAGTTTAGTGCCAAGACAGCCCCATTGTCCCATGATTTATCACATAAAATTTAGAACTTGAATCCACAAAAAAAAAAATTTTTTTTTTTTATAAAATTTGCATTGAACTCACAAGACAGTTTTAAAAAAATGGCTCTTAAAATACCTTTTCATTTGACATTGTCTTCTTTCCTACCAGACAACTGCATGAAAAACAATTTACATTTGGAAAGGAAAGAAAGCTCTTTCATTGTTAGACTTCACTGGCAGTATAGCAATACTCTGAGAAGCCTTATCCAGTACTCATCCCGTGGGTCTACCCTTACAAGGGAGAGTGTACCTCCTTGCATGGCTCTAAGCACCTTGCCTTCCCAGCCAGGTAAGCGTGAGTGGAAGGAACTTGGTATCTGCCAGGAATTACTCAGCACCTTGCCGGACTGGGCTCTTACAAAGGGCTGTGCTATGACTGGTCTTTGGGCAACAGGTCTGAATCGTTACTGCTTTGTATCTTGTGGAGTCACTTACACCAGTGCACAGTCAGAATAAAATGCAACTGTTCTAATTTGGACTCAGATACCACAGATGTAAAAGACTAAACACAGAGCTAGATCCTGGGCTACACCCAAGTTCTACTCAGCACAGCACCCCAGAGAGGGCTGGGGGCAAAGATAGCTATAAGACACTCTTATGCTCCCCCCACAGCTGGTCTGACTTGTAAGTGGCTCCCACAGTGCCCAAGAGGTCATTCTGACAGCCATGGATCACCAGGGATCTAGCCATACTTCCTTTCTCTAAGTCATTCCCCATACCGCATGAAGGGGGCGTGTATCGTTGGCGACACATGCCTTAGGCCACTGAGGAATTCCCCTGTCCTGGGGGAATCCTGGGGTAGCTAGCTGGCTAAGTTAGCTTTGCAGCTGCTTTAACAGAAAGCAGCCAGAGCAGGGGACAGGATCTGACCTAATTTACCAGGCAGTGGAGAATAAAGCTCAACAGCTCTTATTTAGAATGAGATTTAGAGAATATCCATGTCAGGAAGGCAATTTAATTACATTCTTTACTAAAAATCCAAGGTTTTAAAAAAATTCCATTATAAAATGGATTTATAAACTGTCAGTTTGCCTTAATTATGATGGTTTCAATTATCATCTGTACCCTGTTTTTACAGTGAGACACTCCTCATTGTAAGAACTAAAAGACTTTTTTGAAAAGAAAAAAAAAGCTTTTATCTTCAACATTCTCTTTTTTTTTTAATACTGTAAATACTAATTTTCTGTTGGCTATTTTTGTTCACAGCATATTTTGCCTCCTGCCTTTTCCTCCTGCTTGGTTTTTTGTTTTTGTTTTTGCCTTGTTCTCAAGTAAAACTAAAAGGTTATTTTCTCTAATACATGGATAAGTCTCTCAATGTGGATCTGCGAGTATGTTCAGAATCTTGTAATTAGTATGCTCATCACGGATCAGCTGGAAGAACTCAACTGTAGGAACAGAATTCATGTGCAAAGAGTGCAACAAGAAATAGTTTAGATTTGGTCACAGTTTTCTATCTTAGTAATACTACTGTGACCCACATTTACTTCGTATATGTACGTGTACACACACACACACACACACACACTTATTTATATACATGCTCACACAATAAAAAAATGTAATTTTGACAATATTTGCTCCTTGTTTAGTGAAGACTGGAGTTTAGCATCTCAGGACTTAAATCTGTTTAATCCTAGGATATAAGAACGCAGCACAGTTCAAGTATATATCAACTGCACAGTGATAACGTTCTACACTGAATCTGACACATGCTGTCTTCAGAGGTCCAGTGCTAGCAGTTGCCAGTTAAAGAAGCCAGTATCCGGAACCTTCTCTTTTCAGTGTTCATATTTACATAATGCCCACCAGAAAGGCATAGTCCATAAGACAATAACTGTCCTTATGTATAAACGCAGTGGTATTTAAAAGTCTGAACCAGTGCATTCCTTTCTGCGCAGTGGTAGTCTATATTTCCTTGTTGCTGTTATTCTTGTACTCACATGAAAGTTAAAATTAATGGGGATTTCAAATGTCAAAGAATTTTAGTTGAAATACAAAGCCTTTCCTCTAAATCCACAGAAGCCCACTACAAGTGTAAAATTTCCAAAATAGCTCATAGGAATTCTTCACATACATAAAGTGTTTTCAGTGGGGTTTACATAACACATATTTCACATTATTTTCACACAAGTCTACGTTATCACTTGGTTTAGTTAGACAAATATCAGTAACAAGTAAGAAAACAGTATACATTTCACAGGACACAACACGTTTTACAGAACCTCTAAAACTCAGCACTGCCGCTTTTAGAAAAAATGAAAATTTCTATGACTTTTAGACACTTAATACATTTCACAATGGAATAAACATGATTACAAGGCTTTTTCTTGTTTGATGACATGGCTTTAGGATGTCTTAGTTTTCAATTAGGTTTCACAAATTTGCAGATTCCCCTCTGCGCAACCCTCTGTAACTTCTGAAGATGTTGCTAGTTTGACATTTTCTGTACATTCTGCCAGAGTTTTATACTTCATTATTCAATGAGCACTTTGTTTAATTGAAAACTTTTCTTTTTAAAAGCAGTTTGAATTCCTAATTGTAAAACCTGAAGGATTGGTGGATGGTAATGATTCTTAAAACAATCACTGCTTAGCTTATTCTGACAAACTTAAAAATGTTACAGGTGAGGGAACAAAAGCTTTAAGTCATGTATGTTTTGTTTGTTTTAAACTAACTTCTATTCTCACAATGTTGAGAGGTCTTTGATTTACAATGCCTCTGCAGTTGTGTCTGTGGAGACAGACATGGTCACTTTGGCAATCTTAACTGTGCTCTTAATACAGCTTTCAGCTGCCCTATGAACATTACCTGCATTGTTAGCATGTTTGTGCTGGCAGTCAGACTCCATGCTGTTATCAAGAGGCTGCGTAGTCCCTTCACAGGTTGGAAACATGCTCCGGAAAGCATGTCGCAAGTCCTTGCTTCTTAGGGCATAGATGATGGGATTCACTGTTGAATTCAGCAAACAGAGCATGCTACAGAATGCAAAGACAGTCTTGATGAGCTTGTTCATTTTCCCAAAGACATCATACACCATAATTGCAAGTAGAGGGCCCCAGCATATGATTAAAACCACCAGGATAAGGACCAAGGTTTTGGCTAACCTGATGTCCATACGAGTTTGATCAGGCCTAGTAATATGTACTTTACCATCCTCGGTAGTATGAATTATTATGCTTTTTTGAGTGCCACGCTGAATCATTCTAACAGCATGACTATGAGCCTTCCACAATATGTACATATAGGCATAAACAATAAACAGCAAGAGCACACTGGTGACCCCAATCCAGAACATTAGGTAGGTCTCATCAATGAGAGGGAAGATGTCTGAACAAACAGAATTGAGTTTTTTGCAGTTCCAGCCGAGCAGAGGAAGAACAGCTATTACGATAGCTATGGTCCACATCACACAGAATGCTACAACAGCCTTTGGTCTGGTAACAATCCTTTTGTAAGCTAGTGGCCTGTGTATAGATATGTACCTGTCTATTGCAGTAAGGAAAAGGCTGCCTACTGAGGCAGTGAATGAGGCTGTAACTCCACCCAACTTGAACAAAAACACATTAGGACTGTCTTTCCGATGAAAAACATGAAAATCGACAAAACTGTAGACAAAAATTACACTGCCTAGGAGGTCAGCCACTGCCAAGCTGCCAATGAAATGATAGGAGGGCCTGCACCGGAGGCTTCGAGAGTGCAGGATAACACATAACACTAGAAGATTCTCCAGAACGGTGAAGGTGCCCAGGGTAAGGGATAGCACTGCAATGGCCAGCTGCTGGGTGGGGTTTAGGATCATAAAGCACTCCATATCCATGAAGTTCTCCCCACATTGTATATTCTCCTCATTATCCTTGAAAGTGGATAGGGACTTGTTGTAAAACTCTGTAATATTGATCTGATCCGATGGAATGATGCTTAGGAGGGGATCATCTCCTGCAGTCATTTTTTCTTGGAAAGGATCACCCCTGAAGGAAGATAATGGGAATTTCTGTGGGTAGTATCCTAGTTTGGAGGCCATGTCACCTTTAATGTCTTCGTACTGGATATCATTGGAACCCACGTAAAGAAGATCTGTTGTAATTGTTCGGAAAGTCGTGTCTGCGAGGCCATCTAGGATCGACTTCATAACCCCAGTCTTGTATTATGTAGGATTCAAAGAGACTTGGGAAAAAAAACATGTGAGGGAATCCTGGGAAGAGGAAAAAAGATCAAACTTAATTAAGATAAACAGGGAGACAAAGTTTACAAACAACTTAGCTCACTCACGTCAAATAACATTTAAACTTTCCTTGTGCTGAACTACAGGTCTAGCTTCTATCACCTGCTATAATCAGAAGAATTGATCAATTATTTAGAAGCAAAACATGTGAAATACACGAAATGGCTACAAAAACAGGAAAGCTGTTGAAAAAATGGGGAAAATATTCCATAGAAAATTGTTTTCATATATCATCAACATTTTCAGAGCAGCTACACCAGAAAGCTATTACCTCTAGATTTGAACTGAGATGTCTGATTTCAAAGAACTTTGCAGAACACCATTTTCTGGACTTTTACCATTTAGAAACAATTGCCATTGCAGAGATCACTTTAAACTGAACAATCATCCTTTTTCTTTTGAAACGTGCTGAGGGTGCTGTAACTCTAGCTGTAAGGAAAGAACACTGAAGGAGCCTATCAAGAGAGGCAGATTTCGCTGTTCACCCTGTCCATATTCCTGCACGTGTGCAGCTCTGTGTTGCAGTAATCTGAGCTACATGTTGAAGGCCTAGTGCCAGGATACTGGATATATATATATATATATTTTTAATAATTAATTTTCAATAAGTACTGTGTGTGTGTGTATATATATATATACACACACACACACACACACACACACACACTACTTATTGAAAATTAATTATTAAATTGTTTTATTTACAGAAATGCTATATGCATTTGACACATAATGAGCTTTGTTTTTCTGTGAAGTACGTCTGCCGAGTACACCAAGGAAATTGGTATAGCACAGTACATGGGAAAGTAGTGGTCTTTATCCAAACTGTGCCCACAATCCCAGAATAACTTAATGTTTCTGATAAAATAAACAGCAGTGAAATAGTTAATACTGACATTTTAATTTGAACCAATAAACTTTAGAGTTAACAACCCATCCAAATGAAGAGAGGCAGTTCACATCTGCCCTAAACCTACCAGGTCGGATTCTCATTTGCACTAAGGCCCCTCTATACCCCTCTGGCAGTGCAAAAGAGCCTTAAATATCCACCTTAATACTCCTTTATACTGTCAGATTGGTGTAAAGGGGCCATGGGACAAATGAGAAGCAGACCCATTGTTTCTGTTTATATTCAACCTTAATCAGACATTCAGAAGGTTCTATCAGCAATTAGAAGTGCTAGAAAATTAAGTTTTTTGTTTTGTTTGGTTTAAAACGGAAGCTTAAACTCTGGAAAAACTGATAGGGTCACCAGCAAGTTACTGGTATTGCATACAACCACGTACTGACTTTACCTGATCCTCTGGCATAGCTGGCCAGAAACTGATAGAGAGCACACAAAGGATTAGCTGGCAAAATCCAGAGAACCTGACTGCCTCAACCCGTGGAGTACAGAAGGGAGTGCCACATGTAAAATATAATACATCTGCTCAGTAGTACTTAATATAAAAAATATATAGTAAAGAGTGTTGCTCTCCTCTCTCATAACAATTTCAAAATGGAGCCTATCATTGGTATTTCCAGAAAGAAGAGAGAGCGTCTATTTAGCTAGATGCTTACACTGCATTTATGCTTTGGCATCGGAGCACCTAGGCTCTTGTCCAAAATCCACTGATGTCAGTCAAAGGCTTTCCATTGATTTTAATGGGCTTTGCATAAAACTCCTAGACAGCTAGCTTTAAAGGTAGGATGTAAAGCTACACATCAAGAGGACACTGCAACATCAATGTTGTAAAAATGGCGAAAAAAATATATGTAATAACCAGAGAATCTAATACATAATAGAATGGCTATGTGATTTTTGTCATCTTGTACAGGGTCCATATCTGGGCAAAGCAACAAAATCTTCATTATAAAAACAGTAAAATGGATTAGGTAATTTAATTCTGAAGGGCTGAATGGTGATAGAAGAAAACTCTCCTGAAAGCATATTGAAAATGAATTATAATCATCTTACATTAAATGCACCTTTCATCCACAAGGTACTTTATAAATGTGTATAGTGGATTTTGCAGATTGTACACATTCTAACAATTTTGCTGATAACTGACTTGTAAGCAACTCTAGGGCGAATTGGGCAACTTTCTAACAGAGTACAGCAATACAGAAACAGGTTATAACAGTATGTGAAAAATACCTTATTCATTTGAATCTACAAAAAAAAATCAATTAACTCTATACACATATAAAGATGATTGTAGTATTTAAATATTCAATTGTCTTAGCACTTACTTCTGCCATAGGAAAGACAGCTGTTTTAATCATTAAAGCTCTAACTTCATGTCAAGAAGATTGTATTTGAGTTAAGATTTCAAGTTGTTATGCAACTGAGCACTTTTACTAGAAAAACAAATTACTGGGAAGGAGATAGTTTCTTCTAGAGTCACATTAAGTGTGTATTTTCTCATGATAAAGTACAAGTCCTGGTTCAAATCCTACCTTTGTTTAAAATACAGATGAAAAACATGAATTTCTGTGTGCTCATTTAAGGTTTTAGCAGGGAGTATGTGACGATATCACTATGTATGCATATGGTATGCTAACAATGTGCTTAATGGGATCATGAGAGGCAAATCCTACTCTGCATTTTGATGATTTTTTTCTGTTTTAGATTATTACAGTAATTTCCACCTTATTGTCTTTGCATAGAGAGTTTTCTTTGAGAGTTCTTGACAGTTCATTAGTAATATAGTTTAGGCTTTTGGGGATAGAGCTGACATTAATTTTGTTTTTATTTGCTGCTGGGAATATCATAATTGGAAATCTCTGGCAGCATGTGTGGATGCACCTACTAAAGCAGCAGTTGATTTTTATTAAAGTTGCAGTAAAACAGCCATTCAAGTGACATTGAATTGTATCTTACTTGAGTTTAGCTTGCTTTAATATAGGTAATATGTTGTCTGTATGAACTATAGCATTGATATATATTCAGCCAATTAATAAACTTCCTCACTTTCAGCTAGTAAAAACAGAAGTCCGAGTTTATGGCCAAAGAGATATAGACAGCAATGGGCCAGATGCTCTGCTGGTATAAATCAACAGTGTATAAATCAAGTCAAAGGAACTACGCTGATTTATATCAGCTGAGAATCTGGCCCTATATTTCACAAAGACAGGCCTTCATTCACAGACTCTCTTGTTTGGTAAGATGCGCATGTCGGTATTGGGAGAGGTCTGCTCTCAGATGTTCCATCTAGAAACAGTTCGGCACTATTGCTCTACAAATGGAAAGACTGGTGGCATGTTTGGACATGCCAATGGCAGCTGGATAGTGTAGGTGACTGGAAATTAACTATGTAGCAATCCTCTTCTAAGCAACTGGTTTAAATTCAGCAGATCAGAAGTGACAAAAGTAATTATCATCTGAGAACAGAAATAAATAGGTGGGCTCAGCTCCTATTTTCTACTCGACAAGAATCCACATCACAAAAAATCACCAGCACACTTCTCCCCTGGTCGGCAACCCCAGTAGAGTGTCCAAGGTCCTTCCTCCCAGGAGAGGTCCCTCCAGGACAGTGTGGAAACATATTAATGCAGCAGGGTGGGACCTTGCATTGCTACTGCCTGTACTGTTCTAAGGCTAGAAAACTTCAGTCTCCAAAGCTCTTAGTCTGGCACTTGAAATGAGCTCTCTAGGCTTGCTTTTAAAAATGGCTTTCAAAAGAATGAAAATAATTGATTAAGGGTGAATTAGAGGCACTTCTGGTGCCAGCCCTCAAAGTTTTAATGTACTTATACCTATACATGAAGTAGTTCACAGTAAATAGCAGATTTTAATCAAAGACAAAATTTAAACAATAGATTAAAATGTCCAGCTAATGTACAAGGTCAATAATCTTCCCTTTTATCTTACCCTCCTCCCTACCAAAAACTAACAAACAAAAACACCAAACTCCACAAACGCACACTACTTTAGGTCAGATCCCTTCTTCCACATAAAAAGTTTTGACTCCCACTCCCAAAGAAGCCATACAAAGTGTCATCCTTTAGCTAGAGTAGTTTTTACAGACACGTTGGCCAGCTTGGCTGGCAGTGACATTACTTGATTTGGCTTTGGTTTAGCAAAGCTTCTTCTCCCCATCTGCATTATTAGGGCTTGATCCTGCATGGCGCTGCATACCCACACCTTCCACTGAGAGTGGTGGGCACTTGGCAGGACTGAACCCTTAAACAGCTGAATTGAAGTTTAAAGGGGCAAATCCTACCCCTACTCCCCATTGTGCAGTCATGTAAGACCTCTGAAGGATTACACAGATTATGGCTCTCAGCCTTTCCAGACTACTGTACCCTTTTCAGGAGTCTGATTTGTCCTGCATACTCCCAAGTTTCACCTTACTTAAAAACTGTTTGCTTATGAAATCAGACATAAAAATACAAAAAACTGTCACAGCACGCTATTACTGAAAAATTGCTTACCTTCTTATTTTTATCATATAATTATAAAATAAATCAACTGGAATATAAACATGATACTTATACTTCACCGAAAGTATATTGAGCAGTATAAATAAGTCATTGTCTCCATGAAATTTTAGTTTGTACTGACTTTGCTAGTACTTTTTATGTAGCTTGCTGTAAAACTTGGCAAATATCTAGGTGAGTTGATGTAACCCATGAAAGATCTCTGTGTACCCCTGGTTGAGAAACACTGAAGATGCTACTAGGATCCAGAAACTGTATGCAGTAGTGATCATGGAAAGGCTGTGTAAATTCAGGAGGATCAGCTCTCTCTTAACCCTTGTGTAGATCTTCCATGCAAAGCTCATTTACTCAGGGGACAAGTATAATACAATAATATTAATAACAATTATTATTTTTGTGGTACAAAGGTTATTAAAATTATTACCGTTATATACAAAAGCTGAATTTTTTTTCAGGCAAAATGATTTACAGAGCAATTTTAATAATCTAACAAAAATAAATAGTAAAATTGTTCTTCTTGTTAAAAAAAAGGTACTATGATGGTTCTACTGAGAACAGCAGGACTGTTCAGAACAATACTAAAATAGAACAATAATAACCATGCGTCACTAATTTTCATTTTGTAAAACATTTGGATTTCCATTTTACACAGTTCTTCCATGAGGTTTACATCTAACTGAGAATTGGTCAAAGGGCAGTTTGTATAATGGAAACGTATCTTTTTTAAAATGCATTGAAATGTGTAGATAGAATCATATATATTCGGATTGTAATCCTCTCCCTGAGTCTTCATGTGTTGCTCATCAACTTAGGATGTAAGCTAAGGGTCAGCCATCGTATCTTATGTGTTTGTGCAGTGCCCAGCACAATGGGACTACAACCTTGACTGGGCTCCATGGACTCTATGCCAGTGGAAATAGTAAAAACAATAATAATAATTTAATGTCATGAATGGTTAATTGAAAAAAAATTAGAGAAATAAACTCTACTGTAGTAAATGATGGCCTAAATGAGTTACAATTGGCTTATACAATTAAAATTTATTGTATTAATAATTCCTTATTGTAAATGGTGAACAATACTGCTGCCTAGAACAGAATTACATTTCCAAGCCTTGAAAAAGCAAACACAGAATACGATAAGTCACGGAGTCTTACTGAAGTGATTCAAAAAGCTTGTTGCAAAAGAATATGAAGATATCTTAATATTATTTAACTTTTTAGGATTTAAATAAGATACAGACACTACCTATACAGGAAATCTCCCATTGAATTCTGTGGGAATTTTGCCTGTAAGAGGACTTCAGAGTGAAGATTATTAAAGATAATATTAAGTGCTCTCAACAAGTAAGATACTTTCTAGCTATGGTGTGCAGTAAAAAATGAGCATAAGGCCTGTAAAACAGGCTAAGGCTTAAGTGGAAAAAGCCAAGTGAACAGGAGTATAAGCAGAAAAACCCAAGTTAACTGAAATTGGCAGAAAAAAGCGCTGATACTGCAAATATACACATTGCCAAAATATTACTAAAATGCAAATTATGTAGCAGGTGCAGAAGGCACCAAGACACCAAAAAGAACTAACTTCCTAAAATGACACCTTGATGAAAAGAAATTACTAAAAGATGATAAATGGAGTTGTTTTGCCCAAATAAACCAATTAAAGGTAAAGGGTGGTATTAGCCTACGTCAAGAGGGTGGCAACTACATACATTGAAGGGGGAAGAACTAAATTGTTTGTAACAATGTATAAAAGAGGGCGTCAGAGGGAACAACGTCATCCGGTCTAGGGGATAACGGAAAGTCCCACTGTTGGGCGGGGTCCTTTGTAATGCCACATATAGGAAGCTGACCCAGAGATACTATGTAGGTCACTTCTCAGTGCCACATGCAATAAACCTGGCTCAGGTGCCTTTGTTGCTCAGCTAATCTGTGGTTGTGTTGATTCATTTGATCACGAGAGCTGTCTCGGCTATCTGCAGAGCTAAGACAGCACCTACATGGGAACACATGCACGCAGCCTACACTAATAAATACCAGTAGCCAACCAAAATTCAGGCCTGGCATAAGCAAGTGGCTGAATTCAGTTTTGAGGTAATTTAGTGATGCAAGTTTTGTGTTGGAGTAAACTGATCAGAAACCGGTGGTAAGTTATTATTTATTTGTTTTACTATTATAGTGCTCAGAAGCCCCTATCAGGTTTGGGGCTCCATTGCTCTGCATGCCATACAGTTCCTGCACCAAAGAGTTTACAATCTAAATTAAGAGAAGGCACAACATGTTGGCATCACAAACAATCAGAGGGAGTGGCTGAGGGTAACAATGATGTAAAGGTATGGTTACAGAAACTGGATATGTGCATAACTTTTTTTCGGGAAAAAAAAACAAAAAAACCCCACATAAACCTTTCAGGCCTCCTTTATCTATATAAAGAGATTCTAGGACGGTCACTCTCTCTGACGCTCTGAAGCCTAGAATGTCTACCGAGTCAGTGTGAGGCAACAAAAACAGCTCCAAGTATGGCAGAGACCTTTTTATTCAGAATATCAGCAGAGTCAACCATCACTGGGATTCACAGTCAGCTATCAGCCAGTTTTCAAGTTCTCAGACATTCTGACTTTACAAATTACACCTGGGTGACAGCAAGGCAGGTATCTATGCCACACAAAGATTCCTAGACCATTGTGATAGTAAAGAGAACTCAATCAATCCCCACCCTTACTCTATCTCCAGTTTGCATGCAACAATTTCATTGGTTGTACGAGGGAGGCTGCACAGATGGTGGATTACTTGGCCCCACAGGCCCAGTTCTTCAAAATCACCACATGATACCACAAGCAGCACACACAATAACCACAGATATACATAGCCCTTCACAGCAGCAAACTTCTTATGGGTCAACTTCATCAGGACCTGCCAATTTGAATGCATCTAGCTCATTTAAATATTCTTTAACCTGTGTCAAAAGCCTTATTAACATTAAGCTATATCATGTCTACAGCTCCTCCCACTCATCCAGTACGCCAGTAACTCTGTGAAAAGAGGAAATTAGGCTGGTTGGCATGATTTGTTTTTGCAAATCCATGTTGGCTATTACTTAAAACCCTATTATGCGTGAGGAAATTACCAACAGATTATTTTGATGATTTGCTAAAGTATCTTCCCAGGTATCACAGTTTGGCTGATTAGTCTATAAATCCCCAGGCCTTTGTCTGTCTCTTTAAAGACTGGTACTATGTCTGACTTTTTCCAGTAGCCTGGGACCTCATTTGTCCTCCTGGAGCTCTTGAAGATAATTGCTAACAGTTTCCAAGATTGCTTAACCTAGTTCCTTAAGTACCCTATCGATCAATTTCATCAGGATCTGCCAATTTGAATACATCTAACTTATCTAAATATTCTTTAACTTGTTCTTTCCCTGTTCTGGCTTGTGTTTCTTCCACCTTATTGTTTATATTGTATTAAGTATCTGGTCACAATTAACTTTTTTAGAGGAGACTGAAGTAAAATAGGTATTAGACACCTCAGCATTCTTGATGTCATCCATTACACTGGACAACAAAGATTTTGCCTCCTGAATACTTTTGGGTGTATCTTATGGATAATGGGCTGCTGATTACAAAAATCACCATGAAATTTCCCTATCACATACTGTCTTTTTGAAACCGCCTATATTTGTTATTTCAATTCATAATTTAAGTCTATTAAAATGTTGCCCACAACGTAAGCTGAAAAGTTTTCTATCTTGTGTCCAAGCATGCCTGGGCATGCAGTGACACTGCACCTAGTGCAGGCCACACAACATGCAGTGGGAATGCTAAGGCTTAGGCAGGGTGGATGCTGGCAGGACAGGTTTTAAAAAGGCTATAAAAGCATTTTGTACACACCATTCTATGCATTGCGTTTATATCAGTTTGCATTCATGTTGATGCGCATGCTCTATGTGCATAGCATATTGTGTGTACTCACTGTAATAAAGTAATTGTATTTTCAGGAGGATTGGTGATAGCAAAATGTCTTGCCAATGTCGCAACAGCCGCGATACGTTCGGTTACGTTTGTGGTGAGTATACACTTAAACCTCAAAGACGGAGCATGACTGCACGTATTAAGAAAACACATGAGCTCTACTTTGGCTGTAAAATTGGTGACCAGAACAAAGCCTGAGCTCCTCACATTCGTTGCACAACATGCGCTATCGATCTTAGAGCTTGGCTTAGAGGTACTTTGAAGTCAATGCTGTTCGCTGTCCCGATGATATGGCGAAAGCAGAAGGATCATGTGACAGACTGTTACTTCTGTCTAACCAATGTGTCTAGGTTCTCTGCTAAAAACAAGAAATCCATTGAATATCCCAATCTCCCTTCAGCCATGAGACCTGTGTCACATGACAGTCTTCCAGTACTGAAGCCACCAGAGACATGGAGCCTAGAGGAGGCAGACGAAGATGCCATGATGCACGAGCCAGGAATGGAAAACAACACAGATCAAGATTTTGAACCATTTATGTTGAGTGAGCCTCATCTGATAACTCAATCTGAGGTAAATGACCTGGTCAGGGACTTGGGTTTGTCAAAGGCAAAAGCAGAATTACTAGGTTCAAGACTGCAAGGATGGGGTCTGCTGTCACCAGGCACGAACATTTCTGTCTTTTGCAGCCACCAAGAAGATTTGACACAATTATTTGGTCAGGTTGATAATCTGTGTTTCTGCACTGACATTGATGGGCTGTTCACTGCTTTGGGTTGCCAGCAAGACACACAACAATGGCGTCTTTTTATTGATTCATCAGTGTTAAGCCTGAAAGCTGTGTTGTTACACAACAGCAAAGTCCACCCTTCTATACCAATCGGCTATGCAGCACACATGAAAGAAACCTATGGAAATATGGACGTTTTGTTGAAACACATACAGAACAACAGCTACAACTGGAACATCTGAGTGATTTGAAAGTAGTCGTGCTGCTACTAGGAATGCAGCTTGGATGCACCAAGTACTGTTGTTTCATTTGCGAATGGGACAGCCGTGCTAAAGAGTCTCATTACAATAAAAAGGACTGGCCACTCTGTAAGCAGTTGGTTCCAGGGCAGAAAAGTGTGGCATATAAACCATTTGTAGACCCAATATTTTTGCCTTCTCTTCACATAAAACTCGGACTGATGAAAAATTCTGTGAAAGTGATGAACAAGAAAGGTGAAGGATTTCAATATTTGAGACAGATGTTTCCCAGAATAACTGATGCCAAGATTAAGGAAGGCATTTTTGCTAGTCCACAAATCAAACAGGTCATCAATGACAGGCAGTTCGAAGAACTTCTAGTAGGGCCGAAGAAAATCTCATGGAAGGCATTCAAGGATGTTGTTGAAAATTTTCTTGGCAACTACAGAGCACCAAACTATGTGCAGCTGATTGACAACATGCTTCAAGAATACAAAACCATGAAGTGCAACATCACTAAAAATTAATTTTCTGCATTCGCATTTAGACTTCTTCCCTGCAAATCTTGGTGCAGTCAGTGATGAGCATTGTGAAAGGTTTCACCAGGATATTGCAATCATAGAAAAACGGTATCAGGGCAACTGGAATCCATCAATGCTGGCCGATTATTGTTGGACACTTAAACGAGAAGCCTCAGACACTGAGTACAAACGAAAATCAACAAAACATTTTTAGCTCAGTTGAACTCTTGCAAAGCGTCAGCACCATTATGCCATTAAACGCATTACATGCAATAAAAGTCAATTTCTTGTTTCTCCAAATTCCTATGTGATACAAGTAGTCTGAAATTATATTTGTGTTCAGCTTCAAGCAGTCTAGCATAATCTAAAAAAAATTTCTGAGGAAGCAACACGTTTGAAAAAATTTGTTGTCCAGTTATTAGCTCTCCTTTCCCACTAAATAGTCCTGTGTCTATCTCTTGCACCTCATGATTTATACAACGTCTTCTTATTGCCTTTTGTGTCTCTTACTAGGTGTAACTCATTTTGTGCTTTAGGCTTTCTGATTTTGTTCG
The DNA here is from genome assembly GCA_007922155.1 of Mesoclemmys tuberculata. Classification (NCBI taxonomy): domain Eukaryota; kingdom Metazoa; phylum Chordata; order Testudines; family Chelidae; genus Mesoclemmys; species Mesoclemmys tuberculata. Next base: position 68,211,629 of record ML675604.1, on the reverse strand, counting down.
TACATGCTTGCGCTATTCTTTTGTACTCATCCTTAGCCATTTGCCCATGTTTCCATTTTTTGTAGGATTCCTTTCGGATTTTCAGGTCTGTAAAATGCTCCTGATTGAGCCATATTGGTCTCTTACTATTCTTCCTATCTTTCCTTTGCATCAGGATAGTTGTGCTTTTAATACGGTCTTTTTGAGAAAGACAGCTCTCCTGAACTTCTTTTTCCCTTACATTTTCTTCCTATGAGATCTTGCCTGCCAGTTTTTTTAAGTCTGCTCTTTTGAAGTCCATTGTCCTTAATCTGCTGCTCTCATGCCTTCATTTCCTTAGAATCATGAAATCATTTCATGATCACTTACACCCAAATAGCCTTCTACCTTTACATTTACAACCAATTCCTCTCTGTTAGTCAGATTCAAGTCTAAAATGGCTGTCCTCTTGGTTACTTCTTCTACCTTCTGAAACAAGAAGCCATCCCCAATACATTCCATTAATTTATTGGACATTTTGTGTTTTCTAGTATTACTTCAAACACATGCCTGAGTAATTAATGCCCCCATTACTACCATTACTTATATTTTGGATATTTCTGTTATTTGTTCCAGAAATGCCTCATCCATGTCGTTCTCCTGATTTGGCCTACAGGATTTCAGCAGAGGTGGAGTTGAGACAAAAGCATGCCTAGGAAATATTGCAGTGGAGATGATAAGCAGATTTACGACTTAGGAGTTGTGTGAGAAGGAGAGTTCAAAAACAAGGATGATGCCAAGGTTATGGACAATGGAAGCAACTGGGATATTAGGGTCAAGTTATATTTGGAGATGTTCCCCTTTCCCAAATGAAGCACTTCTGTCTTTGAGACATTTAGCTGAAGAAAGCTAAGACGCTGAAAGCTCCCTTTGCCTACTGAAGGCAGAGGGAGTAGAAAGAAAATTCATTTAAAGTGCTGAGTACAGTTGATCAACATTCTTTGAATTTTTGAAGTTGTGACAAAATTTCTTAGAATATTTTTGCTGTTTTTTGACAAACTTGGTGGGTCAAAAAATTTCAGAAATTCAAAATGGCAGCAACAACAAAAAAAGATGATTTTTTCCCCTGAATTTTTCAACCAGCGTTAATACTGAAAGATGTAGCTGTTATGTACAGATGAGTGTCATACAATGTAAAAGCTACATGGTGGGACAAAATGACTAACAGGGAGAAAGGAAATAGAAAAGAGCTGAGGGCTGAACACTGACATTTGTGGGTCAACACAGAGAATGTTTGGCACAGAAAAAGGATGATCTCCAAATACCGAGAGAAAGAACAGGTTGATTTGAAGAGGGAACCAGAGACTGACTACTGGATAACATTGGAGTGGATCCAGGACAGGATAGGATACAATGGTCCACAGTGTGAAGTTAAGGAAAGTGATCAGAGAGAAAAAACCTTAATTAACAGAAAGGAAGAGATAATTAACTGCTCAGAAGAGGGCTGTTTCCATGTAATAGCAAAATTCAGATTAAAAAAGGTCAAGAATATTGTTGTGTTAGAAAGGACTGAAAGGAGGAGGAAAATTTATTGTACTTTGCTGAGAAAGTGAAGGTTAGAGACAGAATGGTAGGAAGAAGTCAAGCTCGAGGGAGATTTTAAGAAACTGTGGTGGGGCCTGTGTCTGTCTTTTTTCCCCCATCTGGAAAGAACTATACACAAATAATTAATTAATTAATATTGAGGTGGATAGCTGCAGATTTTAAGTAAAGTGTCAAATGCCAAATAAATATTCACAGTCATAGTTATGTAGGAACAACTATCGGAGAGGACGTGTGCAGTTGGGGGAGGTAGGGGACAGGGGCAAAAGAACAGGTGGTTTTCTTAACAGATTATCACTAAGTGGGAAGGGAACAGAAAAGGGGAAGGAAGGAGGAGAAGGCATTAGTGGAAAGGAGCAGGAAGAGTTGCTGGGATGGAGGGGATATTAGCGCAAATGGTTCTTACATTTAAAGAAAGAAAATATTCTTTGTTGCTGGCCAGGGTGAAGTGAAGAAGAAAAGTAATGGAATAGAAGCATGAGAAGACTACCAATGCCTTTTGAATTGAAAGAGAATATACAAAACATTTAGTGATGCACTGTAAGCTGAAGGGCATGATAGGATTTCTATTTTTTATAGAGGATGTGAAACTAGGACACACACCATTGTTTTTAAGGCACTGGCTTGTGCATTTTAAGGTCCATTTCTGATCTGTATTCAAACAGTGCAGGAAGAAATGAAGGATTCTGTTGGTGCCAAGTTGCTTAAGGGCAACAAACAGGCCAGGATTGTAAGTATTGACACAAGGTACTGGGGTAGGGGAAGATCAGCAAAGAATGGATGAGATGAGCAGTTCAGGCTGAAGATTTGAGTGAAATCAAAGTGTTTGAGAAAATTGAAGCACTGGATACTATCTGAGGCTGAGAAGAAAGAGAATGGCCTAAAATGTAACTACAGAATGGTCAATTCAGGGGATATAACAAACAAAATATAAGGATTATACAGAAAGGGAAGGGGGTTTACTGGTGACAATATGTCACCAGTAGATGGTCAAAAGGGTACATAGATGGTCAAAAGGGTACATAGATGG
>ML675604.1:68149228-68202961 GCA_007922155.1 Mesoclemmys tuberculata | reverse complement strand
GGGCCGCCACCGCCAGCGCCGCGGGCACCGGCTCCGGGGGAGAGGCGAGGCGAGGCGAGGCGAGGCGGCGCTGGCGGGAGGGGAGCGCGCGGGGCGCCGCTCTCCACGTGCTGCCCCTGCCCCCGGCCGGGGGGGCGCCGCGCCCCCGGGACTCCGCGGCTGCTGCGAGCGCGGCCGGGCTGAGCCTGTGTGTCCGCGCCGCGCCTGCCTCCCTCCCTCCCAGCCCGGCTGAGTCCGCGCCCCCTCGTTCTCCCGGGCCCCATTTATGAAGCTCCGCTCCCATCACGTGCTGGCGTGTGCCTTTGTCCTGGCCCGGCGGCGGGGACACGGGCGCGGGAAGGGGCCGGAGCGCGGCGCCCAACTTCATCCCCGCGCCGGGGGCGGGGGCGGGGGCCGGTCCGGGCGCGGGGGCGCGGGGAGCCGCGGGGGCTGGGGAGCGGGCGGGGCTGCTCTGTGCATGGAGGCGCCGGGGGGCGAGGCGCCCGAGGCAGCAGAGGGTTAAGAGCTCTGTTTCCACGGCCAGCCTTGCCCCCACTTCTCCACTCCTGGAGGGACCGTGCCCGTGGCGAGGCCCCCCCGTCTGCTGCTCCTGCCCAGCAGCCTAGCAACGTGTCCCCCCCCCGCCGCCAGCCCCTGCCTTGCACACCGCAGCCTGGCCCGTTCGTCCCGTTACCGGCTCGGAGTTATTAATTAGCACGATCCTCCTCTTGCTGCGGTCTCCCTTGCGTTGCTGTTTTCTGCTGAGCGGCAGCGGTTGGGGAGGGACTGAGCGGGTGGCTGGGACCCACTCCCGGGGGGCAGCGGAGACCCCCCGCCCATCCCCACGCAGGAAGGAGAAAGGGTCGCCTTGCAATGTCGCTGCCGCCCCCCGCGATCCTGAGGGCGCTGCCCGGCGCTCGGTGTAATTCACACATTAGCCGGCCACATCGCCGCAAACTCCGCAAAGCTTGGCTCGAGACGGCGGCCGGCAAAGCGGGGTCACCCACCAGCCCTCCTCTGCCGCCTGTTCCGCGACTGCACAGCCGACCGCGGAGGCATCCCGCCGGGTGCTGGCGGCTGCACCAGCTGGGGGAATTTAGGGACATGCTAATTAGCTGGTTACAATAACAGCAGCGCGCTGCTTGCTTCCCATATGCACAGATCAAACCTTGATTGGACTTCACATTTATCATGGTTAGGCTTAAAACACATTCACAGGCACGAGGCTGATGAGCAAGGGCTGAGTGATGTTTTTTTTTAAAAAACTGTTGACTGGGGCACACTTTTTCAACAATGAGGGCCACAAAACTATCTGCACATCAAGACTGAAACCTCTCCCTGTCCTTCTGGAGGGCACTTATCACTGTAGTATCTAGGCTCCCCCCCCTCCCAAACTCTGGCCTATTGCATGTGACCCCAGCCCCCTGTATTAGCTCTGATCTAGATGATCATTTCTACAGGTCAGGGATTGTCACAACAACCAGCACAATGGTGGCAACTCAATACATAATAAATTACAATAATAAAATAATGTCAGATACTGTGGAGGGAATCCGTGATCTCTGAGGGCTGAAATGTCAGCCAGGACTCAAGGACAAAAGCAAGCCTGGAAAGTTGGAATTTATTTTAAATACAACTCACTGAAAAACAAATCTATCTGCCTTTCAGTAAGTCTCTATCTCTATAGTATTAGAAAGATGTGACTGACCCCCACATGTACAAATAAAATAATAATACAATTTACATAATACATTAAATATTAACTGGTTGATCCAGAGAGCCTGCCTGTGAAGAACATATTATTCCCCCCATTTTACAGATAGAGAAAATGAGGCAGGGAGGATAACACATGAATCTGGGGGATCTAAGTTCTTGGCTGCTGAACTCGAGACACTTCCAAGTGGCCTGATTTTCAGAAAGTGCTGAGCATCTGCTTGCTGAAGACCAGTCCTTTAAGGTTTCGCAAGTTGGGCACTCAACAATTTGAGGCTCTCCAGATCACTAGTCACTTTTGGAAATGTGGGTCTGCCCAAGACCACGGAGCAAGTCAATATCAGAATCAGAACCAGGCTTAGAATTCAAGACTTTCTGGTTCCCAGTCCCATGCCAAGTCTGCTAGACCATGACTTACTGCATCTATTTCTTGTCCACAAAGCTATTTTTGATGATAGCTAATAATTAAATTCACAAGAAAGAAAGAGGCATAATATTTTAAAAGCAGCAGCATCACTCTTAGAGGAAAAAGAGGAGGGAGGGCTAACTCATTTGTGCCCAACAAGCGTTTCTGAGGAAAGGCAGTCTATTTGCTTATTCTGAAACACTGGTGTGTGAGAAGAGACCTTGTTTAAATCACAGTAAATCAGAACAGATTCCTCTGTGGTTTTACATTTCAGAAAGTAATAATTTGTCTTTTTAAGGGAATTTAACATTTTTATTTGATTCCTTTTCCAAGAGAAGTTTGTGTTTTGAGGTTTTAATTTAATTTAAACTGGTGGGGTTATACTTACCTTCCAGAAGCATTGAAGGCCATTTCTTGACTGTTGAGGTAAATTACAGTCAGTGGATGCCAATAGGCCAGCCCACAGAGAGAGTTTAAGGGCATGTATTTTTCAACTGCTTATGCCTCCTGCATTTTCACAGCATGCTAAAGATCCCCAACCTGAACTGGGACTTACTGCAACTACAGGATAATTCTTCTTTCTGTCATTTCTAAACTCTGCTCACAGAAGGGGATGTTTCAATTTATAAATATGCTTTCATTGACCATGTCTACATTACTAATTATTTTCTTAAAATATCTCAATGTTGCTACTACCAGTTCAGTTCATTAGTGGTAGCTGTGGCAGCAATCCTATAGGAGACAAGACATTGGTAGCCAATAGTAAGCACCATGCTGCATAAATGAATGGTTCTCAGTCTTTTCCATACTGGGACCTCCTATTGTCCCCTCCAAGGATCCCCTTCTCATTAGAAACATGGCGTGGGCCATGGCATGGTCATGACCCTCTGATCCCTGTTTCCAGTTGAACACTTCTAGGTCCCAAATAGAAAACCCATGGCATAGACCTTCTCTGAGTAGGGTTACATGACAAAGGGCTTACAATGGTGGATACCTAGGGCCTTGTCATAACAAGCACTTTCATCACTGCTATCATCATTGGTGTTAAAACCAATAGCATCAATGGTGGGACGTATTAGAGAAAAAAGGCTAATGTAGACACAGACATGGAGAGGAGTGGAGATTACTGCATCCCTCCAGATGTTTCCAACATACTCATGGGGATAGCATCTCTCTCACATACCTGCTCTCAGTTCTAATACTGCGTCTCCAACTGGAATTTTATACCTTTCTTCATGAATCATGCCAATCTCCCCCTGCACATCACTTACCTCTGGTGAGAACAAGCTAGCTGAGACTAAATTCTTTCTACATCACAAATCTCCACCAATAGTTTCTCTCACAGTCATAGTTTTTTCTCTGAAATCTCATATCTGTCTCTCCAGTTGAAAACTAAACTCCATCCATTTCTTCGTGAATTTTGCTATTCCAATGGTCAACTAGTTTATTTATCTATTTTGATCTATTAGATGCAGCTATTTAGCACTCTAGATGCCTTATTTAATAAAAACACATACAAGAATTAAGTTAGGTGATTCAGTGGGCACAAAAGCAATCTCCATCATAAATAAAATTCTGTCCTGGCACATCCTGAAGGTCAGCAGATATGAGATCCATAAGACCAAGATGGAGAAGGAGTTCCAGAAACTAGACCCTCCATCTTCAAAATTCCTTGGGCTACCCCTCTCCTCCTAAACCAGAGAGCTGTTAGCTTGAGCACCTTGGCTGTTTACCTGCCACAGCAAAACACAGGAAGAGAAACACTTTTAAGGTAGTGAATCTTTGGATATTCTGTTCTTTCTCAACAATCGATCAAACAGACAAGGATGGTCTTGTGGTCTAGACATTGGACTGGGACTGACACTATAAGAATTTAACTCTGGGCTCCGCCCCAGACTTCTTGTGTGATCTTGAGGAAGTCACTCATAGCCCTATTTTCAGAGCTGTTGAGAACCCACAACTCTCACCGACTTCAAAGGGAACACCAGGTGCTCAGCACCTCTGAAAATCAGGTCATTAACCAATCTGTTCCTCAGTCCCCCTTCTATAAAATGACGATGATAACACTTCCTTTCTGTCACCCTTTGTTTGTGTGGTCTCTTAAATTGTAAGGTCTTCCGCACAGGAACTGTCTCTTACTAATAATTTGCCTAGCACAATGGGACCAATCTTGCTTAGAGCCTCTAGGCGCTAGCACATTACAAATAATAACAATAAAATTCCACTCAAAACTGTTATTGTCCAGACGTAGTTTTATTGCCATCGAGTGAATAAAAACCCCTAGAATGACAGAATCCCTGAATGTGAATTAGTTATCCAGAAACTCCCTTGATTAGCTATCTGCATATTTATCCAAATGGTTTTGAAATATTTATGGTAACATTTTGTAGTGATCACAAAAACCTGGTAAGTAAGGGGTCTTTCAGTTGTCTGAGTAATGCTATTTTCTTCTTCTCTTTAAATGCTACCTTAATTTGAACAACGCAGGATCGGCTGCTCTGGTCAGCTGATAGTTACCAGCCACATAACTAGTACAAGCATGGGCAATGGCATTGAAAGCTCCCTCACATCATCCCAACCCACCAACATGCCTCAGTCCTGATCTGCAGGTGAGATGGCATCTCAGGCTGCATACCCAAATGGCCAACAAGGATGCTAATTATGCTGGTGATTTTTATAATGGAGATATATGTCTATTAGGGCAAGATTGACACCGCCAAATCATTTCACACAGGAGAACAAACAGCTATCGCATCGTAATGACTTTCTGTAACTACTGACCTGAACCAAACCAGTGATGCAAGCATTAAAGTTGTCTAGCCCATCATTAACTACCCCCCGAAGCTATCCCATTTCCTGAATGTCATTCTCTCCAGTTTCTCCTTGCTTGGTCTATTTAGATTGGAGCTGAGTGCTGATGAACCAGTTTAGCCACTGTCTATGAAGTTAGGTTATGCACTCTGTGAAATTAAGAAGATGAGAGAACCATGGATTCAACACAGTTACCACTGAATATTCTTTTAAGAAAAATTTCAATTTCTCCCTGCCAGGCGTGTTAATAACAATGCTGGATAGAATGTGTTTGGGATTAATTTTCTGCCTTATTGATATATTTAGAGGTTTTGACTATTTTGTTGTGGGTGGCACTGTAGGATGCTAACAAGGTTTCTTTTTTTGCTTAGAGAGGGAGGTGATATTGTGCCTGGTCACTTTCCTTTCCCCCATCTCCCACCAAAAGCTACAGAAAAGAGAAGAGCTAGTAGAGTGGTGAGAAGTTGGGAGGGGGGAACCCCACTTTTAAAACAAAAGCTTGCCAATGTTCTGGGACCAGGAATAGCTTAATTGAACATCTTCTCTGTCACAGACTTGCTGATGCTTAGGGAAGAACTCTTAGAAATGCTTTTGTGGGGCTCTGTCCACACTCTCCTCCCTCCTCCTTTCTGAGTCTGTCTCTGATGCTCAAGTCTCAGCTCAAACACACTGACAAAAATACTGTGTTCAGGATGAAATGGTGACACAGTGATCCCATTCTGAGCATTACCTTCTGGTTTCAGCAGCTCTAATTGGCTCTGGGCTTTGAACCTTTTTGCATAGTCTACTTGCTCAATGTAGCTTGGTATTGACTTATTCTTCCGCACAAGTCTAAGGGCAATAATCTCCTGAGCTGAAGCTCACAATTTTGGAGTAGCTTGTTCTCCAGAGTTTGAATCTTTGAGCAGACTACTTCAGTTCTAGTGATGAGTTCATGAGCTATTCCATTAATGATACATGCAGCTTAGAGCACTCCATGCAGCATTTTTGCATGTTCCTCAGGAGCTAACGGTTGGTTAAGGCAAATGAGATTTCTTTTCACTCAGCCATCAGAAAATTAAAGCTCCTGAAAGGCTGCTCAAAGGGGGAAATGATGGTTACCATAGAGGGGAGTGAGTGTTCTTTGTTATAGAGGCGGGGCCTATTTGACCTTGGGGATGCTGCTTTTGAACCTTATTTTTACATTTTTCTGACACAAAGGAAATCACTGCAGCTCCTAAGTGATCTTTCAATATAGAGGAACACCCTCATTAGTTTTTTTCACCTTCTCACCTTCTTTCATTAAACCATGCTCTTTATCGTCCTAGCTGAGCAGCAGGGAACATTATGAGCTGACTGAAAAGCATCTTCCTTTGTTAGCATGTTTTTTTCATCAGTGAGCACTAGAACAGTAATGAGGATGTAGATCATCTTTTCATCTTAAATATGCCCAGAAAAGTATAAAAGAAAGGAGCTTTTCCAAAAATAAATAAATAAACAAAAGTACAGTGCAGTGAAGGGAAGGGATTGGAAAAACAGGATTCGCTAAACCATGCTTAGTTTACAGAGGCATCGAAGTCAGGAATATCTCCAAATGACTGTCAGTGCAGTGAACTTTTCATTTAATGGAAAAAGGCACACGATCATATCTCAAACTTCAGTGCAACACACATATATGTCATTCATCAGTATGGGAAAAAAAATACACAGCTAAGGCAACCCTAAAGTAGATTGGTTCTCTTCTAGAAATATACAGATTTGTTTTCTCTCTTGATTTTTGTTCACAAGTTCCTTCTTATTATACACAAAAACAACCTTCCACGTCAATTTTTAAATAGGAACAATATATATTTCAATATATTCCTCTGTAGTGTACATATGCAGTGCCAACCAAGGAAAACAGCTATGGTTTTGAATGAGAATTACATATTCTCACCTCAAGCCACTCATATAGCTGTTTAGAGAAGAGACCTTCTTTTCATATGTATCTGTAGAGCACCTTGCACAATGAGCCCTCCATTGTGATTGCAGCCTCTGTGGGCTACTGTAATATCAATAGTAAACAAGAACAATATTTATTATAAAATAAAAACCATATTACTTATGTGCTAGGTCAGTTTGCCCAGAGTAAGGAGCAGTGCCTTGTTGTGCTGCCCCTGGAGCAACCTGGGAGGGAGATTGTGACCCCTCAAGTGGCAATCTGCCTCCCACTCTTCCTGCTGCTCTGGGGAGGGAGTAAACTGTGACAGGTACAGATCTAATCCCACTGCAACATGCCCTCCCTGGTGCACTGGCATAGCTATGCAGTTGTGTGCATTGGGTTGGTGGCGTCAAGGCTCTGCCCAATAGCCACCTCCCTCCACCTCTTCCCACCAGGGATGGGGTTGGGGGCTATACCGGCTCTGCAGAATCTGCTGCCTCCTGCATGCAGGAGGTGATAGTGTGCACCAGCACAAAGGATTAAGGAACACCTGCTGCTCCCTCTATTCCCTTGTGCCAGCACACATTGGACCACAATTTGGCCCTAAAGATTCACAGCCGGAATATTTCTCTTACTTCAGCTGATGTTTCTCTGCCATATATGTCTTTATTACAATTGCAGTAGTTTACTTTACTTGTATGGTCAAAGCAGGCTAATGCTTTCAGATATACATAACCATTTCTCTTTCTCTTCCCCCCCGCCCCACCACACAGTTATTTAGTTAATTTCAGTTCCACTAGTTCTGCATACAGTGCAGCTCCCTTTAAAATTGTGTGTGCGTTTTCATTTAATATGAAGTCACTTTCTTTACTTGAGTATTTATTAATTCACCTGCTTTGAAATGGAAATTGAATTGCACCTGCAGGCATGGAAATTTGTCTAGCTTTAGAGCAGCTGAAAGTGTGCTAGGTACTTTGCAAAAGTATGTTAAAAAAATCTGGGTCCCTGTCACAAAAAGCTTACAATTTAAGGTTCCAGTCCTGAAATCAGATCCATCTGGACCAATCCTTCTACCTTGGCAGCACTCCATTAATTTCAGTGTGGTTCTGCACAGCCACTGGAGTCTGCCCAATCAGTCCTGATTGCAGGTTTGGGACCTAACATCAGACTTACTGTAACAAGAGAATGACAGATAATAGGTGGAGAAACAGTTACTATGATAAAATCACACAGTGACTGTTTTGGCATGTGATCATATATTGAGATTCTATTGTAAAAAAAAAAGCTTTGCTGGGTTTCTTTGTTTTATGAGTTCACTTCATGTAGGGGAAACTGCAAAATATGTATTTGAAAATAGATTTTATTTTACATTTAGAAAAAGCAACAAGAAACAACTACATTAAAGGGTGCATGGGAGAGCACAGTGTTCTCAAGGCTCCTCTGTAACAGGCTAAACGCAACTCTGAGAACAAAATGTCAGATGAACTCTGCACTTGAACACAGGTAGACTTTTTAGAAATCAAAGGTGCAGTACACAGAAACAAACATTATAATCTCATACTTGCCTATATTATACTACAATATTTAGATTTAGCAGTTATGTTATATTAAAAATCAGTGGGGTTACACCACAGATGAAGTTGGGCCAAAATGTTTTAGTTATAATTTCATATGTCCTTCCCCCCTAATTCTGCTGTCCCTTAAGTTGCTTTCTACTCCTATGTCTTGGCTTTAGCTCACAGGGTCATGTAATCTTCTCACTCAATAGCAATTTCAACCATCTTGGATAAATGTAATGTTGGTTTAAATTTGTCTCCATTTTTAATGTTTCGCTTCCTCACAGTCACTTTTAATAGTCATTTTTGCTAAAACCTTTCTGGGCACATCTCATGTTCTACTGAATAATAAAATAAGGAAGCAGAAGGCTTTTATTTACTTCAGTTTTTGCTACAATTTCCTTCCACGGTTCTTGTTTTCTACAATGTAACTGAGAAGCCTAAAAAGCTGCAGAAAAGCCCCTAAAGTGCTTCAGCATAAGAATGACTCTGTATTAGACTTCTCTGTTTTATAAGACCCTGTCTTGGGCAGTTGCTAGTTGGTCAGTCCTTGTTAGGATTTAAAAGGTTTGACCATTAGGGTGTGTCATGGTATTAAGGTATTTCATGACCCAGTCTCAGCCAATTGGACCATATCTGGCAACCTATTGGTATAAAAGGAATGAGACTACATGAGGACATGGGGTGGAAACAAAGTTCTATTGCCACAATTTTGGGGTGACTTCTCCTATTACAAGTGATGGAGTCATGAATGAATTAGACAGGTCCCCCCAAACAAGTGACAAACTAAATGCTTTATGGAACTCCCACACCGTTATATTTTCTTTATGCACTAAAGAGGCCTACTCTGCATTCCTGCCTCAGGTGAACTCAGTAAACAGACAATGAACTTAACAGGAGTATTGTCCTCTCAGCGAGTGCAGGCGCAGACTCTATAGGTTTGAGCTTAGTCCTTTGTATAACTCTGCAGACCCTCTGCATTCCCAGCCCCTTTTGAAATATTTATTACTGTGGAAACAATTAGGAGCAAGCTGAGTAACATCCACAAGTTCCGTATAAAGGTAGAAAATTGCAGTGGCAAAGAGTCTGATTATTCATTCTCAGGCACCCTCTCATGTAAGATGAGGCCCTTTCTGTAAAGGGTGATATATGATAGACCTGAGTTCTGATAGAAATTTATGGCCATGCAGCTACAGCACTGGGCTAGGGTTAAAAATATAGAGTAAATCCTTATCTCTTGTATAAGCTCTGTGTATCTTAGTTTCCTCATCTGTAAATTGTGGATAATCCTTCTCTCCTTTGCAGAGGTGCTGCAGAGACAAATGAATTTGTTTATAAAGTACTCTGAGGTCCGTGGGTGGAAAATACCATAGAAGAGCAAAGTATTGTTCTTTATCGGTATTGTGATTTCCTTTCTGTAAGCCTCTTTTGCACTGTGAGGAATCCTAGTCAAGGCCAAATTCATTTAGAGAATGTTCTTCGAATACACACATAAAGTAGGTAAAATAAAATAAATACTTTAATATAAAAATTTCTATGTTCATTGTATTAGAAAAAAAGACCTTCGATATTCATCTTCAATATTCTTCTGCATTGTTCACTTCCTGATCCATTCATTTTAGCTGCATGTAGAGACAGTAGGAGGTTTAGGATTAAATAGGAAACTTCACCTGTAGTGGATGTGGCAAAATCGCCTGCGATAATAGGAGCTGTGCCATGCAGACAGGCAGATCATTTGGAGACAGTGCCTTTTGCAGAGACACAGATGTTTTCAGAAAAACACTACTCTCCTGTATTATTGTGGGTTGTAAACGCTGGGCAACTGGCTCAGGCTGGAGGCAGGGAAGTATTATTTTCCTGAAATGTGACATTTTAAAATAAGATTCCTTTCCCTAACAGTTCCAACTTCAAACAATCTGCCCATTCATTTGGCATAGTTTAGGCTGAAGCGGATTAAAGTCTCTGCAAATTTGAGGCTTGTAAATTATCCAAAGCTCTATTCTGAATATATGGGCACTTAATATAAAAAAATACATGCAAAAACACCATACAGATTTTTGACTACTACATTTCCCCCTTTCATGTGCATATTGCAATGAGAGGTGGTGAAATGATACATTAGTACCCACCCCAGGGGTGATAATGGGACATGTCCACCAATGGTGTTAGCCTTGATTCCTCTTTCGTCTTGTACTCCCACAAATCTCTGTGATGCCCAGTATGCTTCAAATAACCTTGCAATCGCTAGCCATCAAGTGTCCACCCTTCCTTCATTCAAATAAATCCCCCAAACTCTTGCAGAATTGCCTATGGAAATATTGGTGTTTTATTATTATTTATTATTTGTACTGCAGTAGCACCTGAAAGTCCCAGCCCTATAGCTCTAGGCCTGGAATAAATTTGTAACAAAAGACGGTTCCCATGCCGAAGAGTTTATAGTCATGAGAAGCAACAGGTGGATTTAATAAACAGATGGGGGGGGAAGCACAATGAGATGATTATGGTAAGCATGATAAGCAGCTGTCACAGCACACCAGCTGCCTAACGTTTCGTTTTATACTTAAAAAGAAACAGTCGAGCCACATAGGCCACATATGTCTAATGGGAGTAACTGCATCATATTTCTGTTACTTGGGTCCTCCTTCAGCCCTTCTCACTTCTGGATGGATGCTGTGCCCTCAGGACTTGACTGTCCTCTCCGTCATTTAGGGATAGATCATGCCTTCAAGTGACTGTTCTGTGCAGAGCATTTTGCAGACCTGCATTGACATGAGGGGGGAATCACGCTCTGGGACATAATTTCTTCCCAAATTCCATGGTGCACATCAGAAACTGCCCAGGTTGCACCCTTCTTGGGGATAATGCAGTCTCCTCCCCTCATGACAGTGAGCCAGCTTCCAGCGACAGTGTCAAGGTGAGACAGGGCCACAGTTCTGCTGCCTGTGGAGTGTTTTATGCCCTTTGCATTCCCCAAACTGTGGGTCTTTCTTTGCTGTATAGACATACCCTTTGTGTTTTCTGTGTATACCTCACAGTCTTGGCGGAGCGGGAGGGGTTTGAGATAGGTAAAGTCCTTTAGGATTTGGTGAGAAGACAGAAGTTTTTTTCAAACAATTAACAAAATCATACAAAGCACTGGACTTGGTGGTAATGCAGAACTTCAACTACTCAGACTTCTGTAGGAAAAATAACACAGCAGGGCACAGATTATCCAAGGAGTTCATGGAATGCATTAGAGACAGCTTTCTATTATAGAAGGTGAAGAAAACAACTAGGTGGGAGGCTGTTATAGATTTGATTCTGATAAACAGGGGCTGGTTGAGAATTGGAAGCTGGAAGTAGCTTGCATGAAAGTGACCATGAAATGATAGGGTTCATGATTATAAAGAATGGTAGGAAGGATAATAGCAGAATAAAGACAACAGATTTCAAGAAGGCAGACTTTAGCAAACTCAGAGAATTGGTAGGTAAGACCCCCATGGGAAGCAAGTCTAAGGGAAAAAAGAGTTCAGGAGAGTTGGCAGTTTTTAAAGAGAGATTACTAAGGGCACAAACGCAAACTATACCAGTGCATAGGAAAGATAGGAAGTATGGTAAGAAACCACCATGGCTTAACCAGGAGATCTTCAATTACTTGAAACTCAAAAAAAGAGTCATACAAAACGTGAAAACTAGATCAAATGACTAAGGCTAAATATACATATATAATAAAACCAACACAAGCATGTAGGGACAAAATTAGACTGGCCAATGCATAAAATGACATTAAACTAGTTGGGAATGTAAAGGGTAACAAGAAAATAGTTTACAAATGCATTAGAAGCAAGAGGAAGACTAACGACAGGGTACGCCCATTACTCAGTGAGGAAGGAAAGATAATAACAATAACAAAAACAGAAAACTCAGCAATAGCCAATGTGTTGAAAGCCTTTTTTGTTTCAGTTTTCACCAAAAAGGTTAGCCATGATCAGACAACGAACATCAATGTGAATGCGGTATGAGCTGAAGCTGAAATAGGGAAAAAACAAGTTAAGAATTATTTAAACAAGTTAAGTGTCTTCATATTGGCAAAGCCTGATGAAATACATCCTGGAATACTTAAGGAACTGGCTGAAAGGATCTCTGAACCATTAGCAGCTATCTTTGAGAACTTGTGGAGGATGGGCGAGATTCCAGAGGACTGGAAAAGGGCAAATACAGTACCAATCTATCAAATGGGGAATAAGGACAACCCAGGGAATTACAGATCAGTCAGTGTAACTTTAGTACCCAGAAAAATAATGGAGCAAATAATCAAACAATCAATTTGTAAACACCTAGAAGATAATAAGGAGACAATAATAGTCAAAATAGATTTGTCAAGAACAAATCATATCAAACCAAACTAATATCCTTCTTTGACAGGGTCACAAAATTTGTGGTTAGATGGAAGCTGTAGATGTGATATATCTCTACTTTAGTAAGGCTTATGATACTGTCTCACATGACCTTTTCATAAGCAAACTAGAGAATTATAGCCTAGATGAAACTACTAGAAGGTGGGTGCACAACTGGTTGGAAAACTGTACTCAGGAGTAGTTATCAGTGGTTCACAGTCAATGCAGAAGGGCATATTGAGTGGAGTCCCACAGAGAACCTGTCATGGGTCTGGTTCTAGTCAATATTTTCATAAATGGTTTAGATAATGGCATAGAAAGTACACTTACAAAGTTTGCGGATGATACCAATCTGTAAGGGGTTGCAAGTGCTTTGGAGGGCAAGATTAGAATTCAAAATGATCTTGATAAACTTGAGAAATGGTCTGAAATAAAAAAAATTAAATCCAATAAGGACAAATGCTAAATACTGCACTTAGGAAGAAATAATTAATTGCACAACTACAAAATGGGAAATGACAGCCTAGGGCGGGGGACAGCAGAAAAGGATCTGGGGATTATAGTGGATCATAAACTAAATATGACAAAAACAATTGTTGATGAATAGGCCTAATCTACCCTAACCGAATTGACTTTGTTAACTACTTGACCTCCCCATTGTTATGTTTCTTACCCTTGGATGTATATATATACCTCCTATCTGTGGTTTCCACTTCATGCATCTGATGAAGTGGGTTGCAGCCCATGAAAGCTTATACCCACAGAAATTTGTTGGTCTTTAAGGTGCTACAGGACTCTCATTGTTTTTGCTGTATGCAGACTAACACGACTACCCCTCTGAAACTAAATGAGTTAACGATGTAATACTGTTGCAAAAAGAGCAAAAATCATTCTGGAATGTATTACCAGGAGTGTTGTAAGTAAGACATGAGAAGTAATTCCCCCTCTCAGCACTGATACGGCCTCAACTGGAGTACTGTGTCCAATTTGGGGCACCACACTTTTGGAAAGACGTGATTAAATTGGAGAAAGTTCAGAGGAAGGCAACAAAAATGAGTAAAGGTCTAGAAAACATGACCTATTAGGAGAGATTGGAAAAACTGGCTTTTTTTAGTCTGGAGAAGAGAAGACTGAGGGGTGACATGGTATTAGTCTTAATATACTTAAAAGTTTGTTATAAAGATAAATTGTTCTCTCATCCACTGAGGACAGGACAAAAGGTAATGGGCTTAAATTGCAGCAATGGAGGTTTGAATTAGACATTAAGAAAACTTTCCAACGTAGAGGTAGTTAAGCACTGGAACAAATTATCTAAGAAAACTGTGGAATCTCTGTCAACGAAGGTTTTTAAGAACAAGTTAGCCAAACTCCTGTCAGGGATAGTCTAGATAATACTTGGTCCTGCCTCAGTGCAGGGGACTGGTCTAGATGACCGCTCAACGTCCCTTCCAGTCTTATTATTCTATGATTCTATGATACTTTGGGGAGCAAAAAGGAGAGGCTGTGTGCATTAAGATGGAAAATTCAGATGCATTACACCCTTGAAACAATATATGATCCCATAGGATCATCATGCACAGTGACCACAAGTACCAGAATACCTTATTTTAATTATATATATATTGGGTGAACAGACTCCCGCCTTCTTTATAGTGATATTCAATTCAAAGAAAAAATATGGCACCATATAATTCTTGTTTGGACAAACAGCATACTGATGGCAATCTTTCTACAGAGATTCCATGTGCTGCCAGTTACGTAACTAACACTGGACACAGTGCAGTCAAAACCTCCTAGGCCATGATCAGGAAGTTATTGCACTTGGAGGAAAGTAGAAGCTTACTGTACTGATGAAACATCACACTTACTACTGAAGACATGAATGTATGAAGTCACTTATAAAACAAAATGCTCTGTGATTTCCATACAGCGCCTTCTCCAAATGTGAGACTGTTGTAGCCTACAGCTGTGGATTGCTGAAAAAAGAAAAGAAAGAAAATGAGAAGTTAGTAATGGTAGCATCACTGTATCAGTACTATTAGTCACCAGCCATGGGGGAGAGGGTTGTCTTCTTAAGGCCATTAGAAAAAAGTCTTTCTCCAAAACATAACCCAGAATCAAAAGTTTGTACCAAAGGAACAAAGCAGGAAAGATGAGTGATTGATGGTGCTCCAAGGGCAGAGTTAAGATTATTTAGATGAATTTAACTGTGCAGTTGTGTGTTTTTTTGGAAGATGGCAACTTAACATTAATTTTCAGTCTCTTCAATGTTTATGGGTTTTGTTGAGACTGCAATGTTATCTAACATTTTCTTTTGGTAAAAGGTGAGTGATGGATTCTTTCAATGCTGGATAGATTCCTTCAATTGATTCCTCCTAGGTTAACAAACTTTTGCCTAGGAATAATACATGAACAGCACATTCCATATTGAACAACAGCACTACGTTATGTTCATTTGATGTATCACAAAGTGTACACATAATACATAATCAATCACACAGGGACATGGGTAAATACGGTTTCTAAATATCCATCACAACAGGAAATAATGAAGATTGCAGACTGCAAGAGCATTAATGATTTGCAAATGTCAGCCACGATTTATTTGTATTAACTACTTTCAAATCAGAGATAAATGGATTTTTTATTTGCTAAATTAAACAAGACACGTAAAAGGAATAAAAAGGAGAGGGGAGATTTTGAAAAATTTAATTGTACACTACAAAATCCAGGCATCTTATAAAAAGGTTTACAACTTAGTCTGAACTTTCTGGCAAGTGGAGACAAAAGGTCTTGAATTGTTTTTGAAGCACTTCTGGAGTTTGAAAATGATGTAAGAGGGATAAAGTTTTTCTCAAAAATTGTGTTATAAATGCACCCTTATATTTCAATATCAGAAGAGCCTTAAAAAATTGCTTCCCCAAACCACCTTCATTATTATAATTTGGAGGTTAGGAGAAAAAACGCCACTCATCCAGACTTCAACCAATGGAAGCAGAAGCTGACCTTCTCTGCTGAAGACCAGGCACTCAATGCTTCCATGTTTTAGTAATTGAGTATTTGTTAAGGATGCCAGGTACAAAATGAAAGCAATTTAGTTAACAAGATAAAGTATAGGGACTTTTTATTTTGTATTTAAAGCTCAGCTTTGTCTTCTGGTTATTTGGAATGGATGCATTCTTGAAAACTATATTCTCTTATAGAGTGTTAGGTCTTTTACACTGAAGAACAGCCCCTTTGTAGTCAGTTCAATAGCTTTTCCTTGGTTGCTCTTTTCCACTCCTTTTGTGCATATTTACATTAAAATCTTCCTTCCTGTGGCTTGAAATGATTCCAACACTGGTTTGTACTAACTGTGGTCACTCATGGTGAATACTCTTCCCGGACAAGGCCCATCATTTGAGGCATTTATAACAAGGCTGGACTAAATACTAGAGAATGTGTTGTAGGAAACAATTCTGCACCAGCCTAGGAATGAATTGGATGGCCTAACAGATCTTTTCTATCTTTCTATGTTTATCATAGAAGAATGCAAAATAATGAGCCACATATCCAAAAATTTGCCAGCAAATCATTTTGGCCAGTTAGAATTTGTACTGGATGTTGCAACTTTGTGCATCTGAAAAAAAAATGTTTTCTCCCCAAAGGATATAACAAGCATGAAATGATGTTTGACAATCTGTGTATCCGTCCATGAAAATTTGTGCTGTCTCTTATCCAAGAAACCAGGTATTTTCTGCATTGTTAGTTTTCCAGGGTATCATCAAAGGCTGTGAAGTGAGCAATTTTAGTCACACATCCCTTCAGATCTTCATTGCACTCTCTTTATATAGAAGTCATTAGCATGTCTCTAAACTCCCATTCATTTCTTTTCACTCTCCTCCCCCCTCCCCAAAATATATTAAAGTATGTCTTCAGTGTATTGCATTATTCAAGCTTAATACTCCCCAAAATAAAAAAAACAATCAACATGTATATATCAGTATTTAGGAAAAATGTGTTTCACAGGCTTAAATAGACTCTTTTAGCTTGTCTGTCTTCAAATAGCACCTAAATGACAAATAATAAGACAATCTAGAGCAAAATATTGCCCTCTCTGGTGGGAGCGATGCAGGGACAGTTGATAGTACTGTCTGTGCATATATGCCAACAGCTAATCTGATAGTGGGGGGAGGGGGAAAGATGATTCAAGGCAGGCGTGGAAGCAGGGACATTAAGAGCTACTATTGCATATTACACATTGCCCCCTTGAAGCTGTGGTGTAAGAGTGGGTGCAATAGCAGAGGCTTTCTCTTAATGCTTTCTTCAGTACTAGGTAAAATTCCTTGCTGTACAGATATCACAGTGATGGGTGTGACATAAATATCCAGATAGATACTAAAATCTTGCTCTATTCCTGTATGAATACATGGAAGGATAACAGAAAGGCTCTGTTCAGGGCAGGGTTTAGGTCCTGATTCAGAAAAGTGCTTAAGTAAAGCAGGTCACAAAGTCTCTTAGGAAATATCTTTCCATTGGTAAGTACCAGTTCATCGATTTTAAAATGTTCTGTGGGAACAGCTGATTTCAACGAATTTTTGTTTAAAACAACAACACAATCAAAACAAGCCATTTCAGTGAGGTCATGATAGGAATGGAAAGTTTTGATCTTTTTGTTTCAGAATAAGTTTTCATTTAAAAACTTATTTTATATTAATATTTTATGCCAATTACAATACCAATTACAAACGACCAGTTAGAATACCAATTACCAATGAACAAACCAAGAACCAATTAGCATACCAATTTAAATAGTAATTACTAACTACCATCTAGAATCACCCCAAAGACCATTTAGAACACCAATTACCAATTACAACGCCAATGACCAAAGTAATTACGAGTTAGGATACCAATCAGCAATGATTTTAGACGATAATTTAAAAATCATTGGTAAACCCCAATTTTAAAACTTTAAAATAAAATACAATTGAAAAACATAAAATAAAATTTAACAGCATAAGAAAGCCCAAAATAGAAATGTAATATTTCAGTTGACAAAAAACCTTTCCTCCCAGACCCTCAGAAATTTCATTTCTTGAAATTTCGAAATTTCCCATCTCTTTGTTCGATTTCAGAATGAAAAAACTAATCAAAATTTGGAATTTTCCCCGGGTGCACAAAGGTATTTGGGCATTGGTTTCAATGGAAGTTGAGAGCCTAAATACCTTTCTGCACCTGGGCCCAAGTGCTGAATAGGGATGGATTTAAGCAGGTGTTTTGTGCTTGTTTAATTCAGGCCTTAGGACCCCAAAATAACATTTTTTGCTCAGATTCTGGCCTGCTTTCTCACATTAAGTAGTATCTTACTGTGTGAGGCATATCATTATCATCATGAGGTTGAGCTAGTTGCCTCATTTATATGGGCACACTCTGGAGCTGCTTAAATTGATAGATTATCATGTCACACAAAACTCATGCATAACTTACTCCCATAGTTGTATTATACCATAAGGAAAGCAATTATGGAAAATATTTCTCATTATATGTAATCTAGGAGTTGTTATATTCAAACCCTGATGCATAATACATAATTTACCAGCCATTACGGTTACATTAGAATGACATGTGTTGGACTTGTCAAATCATCATAGAGAGATACCATTAGTTTGTGTGTCATATACTTATCTCGAAGGTCCAAAGTATTATAGCTAATGTTTGCTTGCATGTCTGATTGCTCCCTTAGGATATTCAGGACAGAACCTGAGCTTTGTCAGGAACCTACTCTTAATTCAAATCCCAGGAGGTCCTTTAGCAGATGGTAATATGAATGATTAGAGACATCCATAGCATAA
Source organism: Mesoclemmys tuberculata (assembly GCA_007922155.1). NCBI lineage: Eukaryota > Metazoa > Chordata > Testudines > Chelidae > Mesoclemmys > Mesoclemmys tuberculata. The sequence continues at coordinate 68,184,386 of ML675604.1, read as the reverse complement.
TTTATGAAATGACAGAAAATGGAGCTTTTCAGACTCATTTTAGTTTTCTAAACTTGCCTCTATGGAATAAAGCTTTCTAAGATGCTCAGCATAGAACTCACAACCCAGCCAAAGTTGGGGCTAATGTGCCTTTACACTCCAATTATACCTTTCTGAACCTGGGCTTGTCTGGAAAGCTGGAGAGGCCTCCACAATAATTCAGATATGCCTGGATGTTTGGCTAAGTTATAGGTGCCTCTCCAGGCTGCATAGAATCCCCACAGCACTGCATGCTGCAGCCCCACTGAGGCACACCATGCCTTCACCTCCTCTGTCAGGAATTGTGATGGGGTCCTCAAGAGGCATGTGAGGTTTTTAGGGTCCCTTTGTGCTACCTGGTGAAAAGGGTCTGGAATGGGATGAGGAGCTCACCTTAAGTGTTTTAGAATCATAGCATCATAGAAGATTAGAGTTGGAAGGGAGCTCAGGAGGTCATCTAGTCCAACCCCCTGCTCAAAGCAGGACCAACCTCAACTAAATGATCCCAACCAGGGCTTTGTCAAGCCATACCTTAAAAACCTCTAAGGATAGAGATTCAATAGCTTATCAGAGAAATGTATTTGACAGGAGAAATATTTACTTGCAAATATTTAGCAGTCAATGTATTACACAACGAAAAGAACAATCAGTGTTCTGCGGTAGTTTGGATTCCCAACAACTAGTCCTAATATTTCCCAGACAAGATTTAAATGATCTTTGCCTGCTTCCAGAAACCTTTAATCTTTCCCATAATTTATCCTACAGATCATATGGTTTAGGATTAACTCTTGGGGTTGTTGAGCAGAACATTGGTTATTCTGATGCTAGTGACATGCATAGTCAATAAGAAGGTAAGTGATATCGCAGGTAAACAACTGACTAGGAATAAGAACACCACTTTTCACTTATATTGCAACTTCGAAGAGTCTCAAACCACTTTACAAACATTAATAAATGTAGCCTAACTACACGACCCTGAAGTGGATGCAATCCCCGCTTGGAATTTGCCAGCTGACGGAACTCTGGATTGCGCCTCTGGGAGCTCTTGCCCTATGGATTACAAGAATGACTGCCAGGACCCTCTGACACCCATTTCCCAGCATGCTTGGAGTCAACTGTGGGGACAGAATGGATTTAAAACTCCAGGGCTTCTGCATGGGGTGATATGGACAAGCAGTTTGCTCAGCCCCTCAGTGGGAAGAGACAGCCTGACTAAGAGACAGAGATTAGTTTTAGTTTCAGTTTTGAGTTTAGAGGAGCTGAAAGAGAGAGAAGCAGGACAGCCCAGGGAGTCTCTGATTACCCCTGCTCCCCCATTCTCCCCAGGGAGACTTTGAACAGCTGTGGGATCTAGCACATGGGCCAGGCAGCTCCAGTCCTGTGGAGACCAGTGTCCAGAACGGCAGAACTGCAATTTGACACAGATTACTATGAGCCAACCCAGACCTCCATGGGCTCTGGACCAGGGAGCCAGAAGAGGACCCTCTCCCACTCAAGCATGAAGACACTGTAAGAGGATCTTTTTGTTTGTGTAAGGTGGCCACCACTCACAATGCTGCAGCACTTGTCTCCAGACTCATCCTCAGTGTGTCATCCATCTGAGAAGGTGGTAGGGAGGGAGCTGGGGGTGGGGAAGAGTTTTGAGTGCTGGGAGGTGAGAAATTTCTTGATGTTTCATTACTTAGTAGTTAACCTTAACTCTTTTCTTCCCCAGATCCTATTCTCCTGCTCCCCAAAAGCCCCTCTTTGTTATACTGATGTTTTTGGATGTATCATGTCTTTGCTAGGGTTTGTGTAGATTAACTTTATTGCTTCTTTTGTCCTGGGTTTTATAATCCCTGCCAACAGTGGTTGCATTATTCATTTCCTGAAGGGGCAGCACGAGTCTTGGGCACGGTGAGGCATCAAGCTGGGAAAAGGCACCAACCATCACAAAAACGAACAGGACCCAGCCCGTGTGAGGAGAGGGGAGAAGCCTCGCCAATAGCAAGCAACGGGAAGGAGGCTTGAGCATGCCTCAGGGAAGGGCACTATGTAGGTATTCTTCTTTTGCAGACAAGGAAACAAAGAAAAAAAGAATAAATGTCTAGTCGAGTGGCATATAGCAAGTGTATTGCAGACTCAGACATAGAACAAAAGCCTTCCTAAGCCCTGCTCTCTTTCCTTAAAAGGGTATCTTTCTTCTCGTGGGCGGAAAACCCTACTCAAAGTCTGACTGTGCTTTCCTTGTGCGACACAAATCTCCACTGAAGGCACTGGGCGTGTTGGGAATGCGAGGAAAGCAGGTAAGTCTGTTCCTATCCAATAGTCTAAAAATGCCGCTCACGGGAATGAAAAATCATGAGTAAAAAGCCACATCAAAGCAAAAGTGTGGGTGAAAATATGACCGTGTTTGCTATGACTAGCAAAATGCATGAGGAGAAAAAGTCCACCCACCCTCCGATTCCTCACTGTGGAGCATTGTTCAAAAAGTAATGATGAGAACTGGTATTTTGGGTTAAACCCAAACGGAAATGTTTTTTGTTTTTAAAATCCACTTTTTGGTGTGTTTTTTTTTAATCAGCAATTAAAAAAAACCTCACTTTTCCTTGGAAAAATACCATTTTCCAAATTGCTCTTGTAACAATAGACTGGGCCAAAAATCTCTGCAGTGTCCAGTATGCTTTCAGCACAGACATAGTTGAAGCAGCTACAAAATCAGTTGCAGCTTCCTTCCACACTGGCTGATTCAAGGCTGGCCCTGGTATTGACCAGAGTAACTTCACTGCTGCTGTAATCTAAGACTGCTATCTATGGCCCCAAAGGGGCAGTTCTTCACATGGGCAGAGCCAGACTGCAGCTTTTACTGGCCATATGCCCTCTTCACCCATCAAAGTTTCCCTACTGAGGACTACAGGATGGGTAGTGGTGTAGGAGGATGCTGTGGCTCTAACTCAATTGAGGACTTCCCCACATCAGGGGGAGAAGCTAGGGAAATCCAGCAGCTTTCCAGCTCCTTTAGCACTGGGTCTGCCTGGAAGAGATGGAACAGTGAAAAGAATCTGGCCCACTGTGTTAAATAATTTACAGTGTCTTTGTGTCACTGACACATCAGTGAAAAATTGCTGTCTTGAATGAGCAGATCATCAAAAGGACGGATTTGGCCCCTAGCAAAAGTACTATTTATCCATTCTTCATAGACACACAAGTCTCCTGCCTTACTTTTAAACATCATGTCAAATTAATCCATAGTGAAACATTTCTGACTGCAGTGGAGTTACACTAGGGATGGACTTGGCAATGACTCTTTACATGGCAAAGCAGATTGTTACACTGTACAATGTTCGGAATTAACAGGGCAGCGTTCTCCATCTGCTGAAGCTGGTCATAATGCTTCATTCACTAATGTCTCTAGCTTATAACAGTTTAGTAACTGCAGAGCAGACTTAGCCAGCTCTAGAAAGCATGATTATCATAGAATTATAGACTCATAGAAGATTAGAGTTGGAGGAAACCTCAGGAGGTCATCTAGTCCAACCCCCTGCTCAAAGCAGGACTATCCTCAGCTAAATCATTCCGGCGAGGGTTTTGTCAAGTCGCACCTTAAAAACCTCTAAAGTCAAAGATTCCACTACCTCCCTAGGTAACCCATTCCAGTGCTTCACCACCCTCCTAGTGAAAAACATTTTCCTAATGTCCTACCTAGACCTCCCCCACTGCAACTTGAGACCATTGTTCTTTGTTCTATCATCCGCGACCACTGAGCACAGCATAGCTCCATCCTCCGTGGAAACCCCTTTCAGGTAGTTAAAGGCTGCTATCAAATCCCCCCTCATTCTTCTCTTTGCAGACTTAACAAGCCTAGTTCCCTCAGCCACTCCTCATAATTCATGTGCTCGCCCAATAATCATTTTTGTTGCCCTCTGCTGGACTCTCTCCAACTTGTCCACATCCTTTTTGTAGTGGAGGGCCCAGAACTGGACACAATACTCCAAATGCGGCCTCACTAATGCCGAATAGATGGGAATAATCACTTCCTGCGATCTGCTGGCAATGCTCCTAATAATGCAGCCCAACATGCTGTTAGCCTTCTTGGCAACCAGGGCACACTTCTGACTCATATCCAGCTTCTTATCCACTGTAACCCCCAGGTCCTTTTCTGCAGAACTGCTGCCTAGCTCGTCGGTCCCCAGTCTGTTGCTGTGCATGGGATTCTTCTGTCCTAATGCAGGACTCTGCACTTGTCCTTTTTGAACCTCATCAGATTTCTTTTGGCCCAATCCTGCACTTTGTTTAGGTCCTTCTGTATCCCATGCCTCCATTCCAGGGTATCTACCACACCCCCTAGCTTAGTGTCATCTGCAAACTTGCTGAGGGTGCAAACTACCCCATCCTTCAGAGCATTAATGAAGATGTTGAACAAAACTGGCCTCAAGACCAACCTCTGGGGTATTCCACTTGTTACCAGCTACCGGCTAAACATCAAGCCATTGATCACTACCGTACGATCTAGCCAGCTCTCTATCTATTTTATAGTCCATTCATCCAATCTGTACTTCTTTAACTTGCTGATGAGAATATTGTGGGAGACCGTACCAAAAGCGTTGCTAAAATCAAGGTGTATCATGTCCACTGCTGTCCCCACATCCACAGAGCCAGTCACCTCTTCATAGAAGGCAATCAGGTTGGTCAGGCATGACTTGCCCTTGGTGAATCCATGTTGACTGTTCCTGATCACCTTCTTCTCTTCTAAATACCTTAAAATGGATTCCTTGAGGGCCTGCTCCATGATTTTTCCAGGGATTGAGCTGGGGCTCAGAGGCTGGGATTCTGCAGAGACTGTTTGGACATCCATTTGTTTGGTTTCACTTTTATCTTTTCTAGATATAGTTAGGGAATTATGGACTATTATTATTATTAGACTGATAACAGATCTGTTCTGGTCTGTTTTCTTATTACCTCATCTATGAAAGATTGAGATTCTTTGTCATGTTTGACATTAAGATTCTGTGTAAACTCTTTCTGAGCACCACATCCAAGAGTCTTTCTTTGTGCCTATGCTGAATTTTCAGTTACACTAATTGATTCCAGAGCAACACACCTTGTAGTGCAACAGAGTCAAGTTTCTTCATTCTCAGAAAGAGCTGTGTGGTTACTTTTTTTATGGCCATCTAGCATCTTTCTCAGATTAGTTATCTGATTTGTAAACTCTTTAAACAAGCTAATGTTTTGCTGTTTGTAGGGGTTACACACTGTAGGAAGTGTGTGACCTAGGTATGGCTTACTGATATCAACATTCATTATATCATCTCAGTAGTGTAGGAGATGTATAATTTAATTCGATAACTTGACTAGAGGGAATGAAACTAATGCTACTGTGAATGCGCCAGCTCCCTAACCCATCCCTAGTAGGGCACACAGCCCTAAGTTAGTGTCCAAACTCATCCCAGTCCTGGAGTTTGGCTGACTCAAAAAAAGCCTCTACCATAACATACACCTAACTGTAAACTCCTCCCTGAGAATGGCTGTCCTTCAAGTTTCCCTCCAGGTATGCCTAGTCCTAGCTCCTTCTCCCTGATAGCCTATTCCACTGCATTTACTTCCAGGGAGGATTTAATGAGCTGAATTCACAACAGCTTTAAGCAGGTTTCTAACCCGTGCTAAGAAGATGGGTCATCAGAAAAGTTTGGCCACTATTATACACAGAGATTATTTCAATTTTCTCCCAAGGAAGGAAGGAAGAAAGGAAGAAAGGGAAAAGTCAGCAAGGCAAGAACATCAGCTACCTGTACTATATATGGAATCAATAACCCGTTAGTGTTTACGTGTGACGCAAAAGCAATATCTCAGATCGAGAGAGAACACATAGAGCCTATAATCATGTGAAGTGCTGAACACTTCCTGGGACGTGTGGAGAGCACTTATCTCCCTATGAAGACACCTCCCAGGGAGTGCTCAGCAACTCACAGGACCAGGTGCAGGGCGCCTGGTGGGGAATGGTGAAATAAGGGGGTTGACCTCTGTATCCAATTCATCATACTTTACAGCTTCTAAACTTCGGTCGCCAGCAGTGGGAGTTGACAGCACTTGGTGCTCAGGATCTCCATGACTGGGCCCCACATTAGCAAGCTGCTTCTCTCCTACATTTTGACTTCATCTTCCTGGCTGAAGGCCTTTTAGAAAAAAACAAATGTCATTAATTGTTTAATTTTTTACAGGGACTGTGCCAAGGTCAACAGGCCTAAAGATTTCACATGTGTCCTACCCTAAAAAATACAAATTCGTGCTGGATCTGTTTTCACATGTCTATCACAAAGGAAAAAAATTACTATTTTCCAAAACGAGGAAAATAGTTTAAAAATCCCAGCTGGGTGACCTGCTCACAACCAATTTTGCAGATGCAAGCATGCTGATGACAGAGTTTTGCATGCCAGCTGTGCCCTCTCTTGCCTCTTAGTGTCAGCTCTCTTATTGCGAGTTGGCAGAGGATATAAACTGGTAAGGATCCTTCACTAGCACATTTCAGAGTGTAAGATACTAATCTCTTTCAGACCTCTGCTGGCTTACAAGAATGGAGCCAAGCCAGAAAAGAATGGGGACAGTGCAGCATATATGGCCATCACATCTATGGTCTCATCATATGCATGACCATGATATCAACAAACTCAGTATTCCACATTTGTTATTTTTCACCAATCTCTTGAGCTGGGTTTTTAAGACCATTGCTTCCCTCATTCTGTAAGTGAATAGTTTTTCTTATATTTCTGGAGAACATTCTTCTTAAAAATATTTTTTTAAAGTATCAAATTTTGATTCTCTCAGCCTTGAAAGTGTTCCTTTAATATATTTCCACCTACACATGCTGTATACATATATACAAATAAGTAAATATAGTACACACACACACACACTCTATTCCTGGCCCAGTAAACCTAACATTGAACTATAAAGGATCAGAAGAAGGATGTGTAATCCACTGAAGTCCTTACATTCAAGGCAGGGGATATCAACCCCATCAACTTGCTTTTCTTTGTTTTAATCACAAAAATCTTGTCAGAGACTGTGCTTCTGTATTCACACCTTTTTCCAAAAAAACCGGATAGTTACGTGAAAGGATGGACAAATAATTACAAACATTGACTAGCTGTAAAGTGAAGAGAAATAAAATGTTACCCCAGGGAAAAAATTGTTCCTGAAATTGTCCTAGATTGCCTGAAGGAAAACATTGAGGACAAAATACACAATCAAAAGGAACTATTTTGATCCAAAGGCAATTTAATTTCCTGCTATTGCCCATAGAGACAGCTAAGGTTTGATTTATTATTAGCATTTGTATCACAGTAGTTCCCAAAGGGCCCAGTCAGATTGGGATCCATTGTGCAAGGCACTGTACAAAATGTGTTAATTCTGTTGATTTTCTTTTTACATAAATCATCTAGAATGGTTTTGAGAGACGAAGGCAAATCCTGAGGTCTTATTCCTTGAGGGGGATAGCCTTTGAGGAGGGGAAGAAGAGCTGTATCTACCCACATGGCATCCAACTCTCTTCTTCTCACTTCATTTTCAAAAAGAATAATTGATGCTGCAAATTCTCCTTAGGAAGAGCCCGGGTATCGGCCAGCACTCTAGCTGGAATATATAATGGACTCAGAATGGACAGCTCTGCTATTCCTGCAGCCTCTACTCTGCCTCCACATCTGAAGACCATGATGGGAGCTGGAAACAACAACAAAAAACGTTCTTAGCCAGCTGCAGTAGCTCTTTCTGTTAACAGTTCTCATCTTCTCACAAAGCTGATACTTTGGAGACCCTGAGGGCTGGTATTTCTTAGCAGCAGTTTCTTGCTCCTGGTACCTGCACTTTAGACACTGAGTCAAACATTCACATTATATTGGCATGTTCAATATCACTCTAAGACTAATAAAATTGTTTGTATATGTTTTTTGTAAATGGACTGAGGTTCCCATCTCTCCTCAACAACACCCTGATTCTGAGTTGGTTTCCAAACCCCTAACTTTCTGTAGTTTTGGTGTTATGGGGAATTTAGACACAATAACATTCTCCATAAACTTGGCTATCCCTAGAATTTACCTCCAGGATCTTGTCTGACCTAGCTCCCTAGTTCCTTTTCCCTGGAATGCCACACGCACCCTTTATATTCCAAATAGATTTAACAGGCCACACTTGTAAAAAAAAAAAGTAGAACGTCAGCAGCTGAAGGCAAGGTTTTAACACACCTTGTCAGAATAGGTCAATAGAACAACCCTGCCACTCTGCTATAGGGCATGGGCAAAACACAGACATGCACAGTTAATAGAGTCCTTGATTTTTTTCTCTAAAATGTGAGTGATTAAAAGTCAGTTATAACTTTTCTCCTTTTTCCTCTAACCAAAGAGAAACAGACCATGCACTACAAAAGCAGTTATGTACTTCCATCATATAGAATGGACACATATACACCCACCGTGTGTCACCATACTAGACAACTATTTAGTCTACAATGTAGACTGGGGTTATTAGACATTAGAAAAATAATATTATAGTACACATTGAGGGACTGCAAAACATAGTGCTGCAATTGGTCTCAGATACTACTGTTGTGAGCATGGTATAAATACCTAGAGACAGACATCATTCAATCAAATATGGAATTATTAGTATGTGCATGTGAGAACATTAACTGGATTATTGGATATATGGGAAAACTCTTGTGAAATTTCATTCCTCTTATGTCCTCGTCACTTGTCTGCTTTATCTGATGGAATAAGTACCTCATGCAGTCTGTGGTGTGTCAATCAGTACCTGTATGTTCCACTTTGCCATTTTGTAGCTGTCTCCTTGTTTAAAGGGTCGCTGCTGTTTTGGGCTGTCACTGAACCTGATATTTTGAAATCTTGTTAATTATTGTTTTTATCCATTTGTATTGCAGAGGTAGCCACAGCTCCAATCAGCATGAGGGGCCCATTGTGCTGGGCATTACGCAAACAGAACATAATTTCTAAAAAAACATTTTCATGTGCAGAGTTATTCTAACAAACTTTTGGATAAAAAATAAAATTGTCTGAAATGGCCAGAAATAAACAGGTATGAGAACAGAGGTTTCCTAAGACATCTGAAAATGCATATTAATTCCATAGTAAGAGAGGTAGCTTATACAGAGCAGGGACTACAAAAATACAAAACCTCTTTGTCAGATAAAAAGACCACAAAAGCTCGCTTTCTTGCTGTGTGGAAAGAGTAATGTCAAAGGTCTGATTTAAACTGACAAAAGCAGGGAAAATCAGAGTTAAGACTTCGATTCTTTGAATGTGTGCAATACATCACATACCGGTCTGTAAACTGCCACAATACCCAGCCACAACTGGGTGAATTAGGTCAATGTGGAAGATTTAATTCTTTTTTTTTTTTTGCCCTGTCGGAATCTTAGGTCCAAATTTTCAAAAGCAGAATCAGCAGTTGCTGTTACAGAAACATGGGCAACGACCAAACCTAGTTTCCATGCAGAAATCATGTATTTACATATACAAATAAACAGTGACACCTGCCATAGATTTATTTATACGTCATGGTTAATTTGGACCAGCACAATAGATATATGTGCATTTTGTGGATGCTCTATTTGAACATGCATTTGAAAATTTGCCCTTTAATGTTTCTTCATCTTTGGATGCTTTTATTCCGCTTACTCCTCCATTCTATCCACTTTGCCTACTTTGCGAAACGTGTTCACTAAAGATGTGACTTTATACCACAACAAACTACAGCTCATTTTTCTTCATATTATTGCTGGTGTTCAAAATTCCAGTTTAATGGTGTTACATTTCAAAGTTTGATTTAATTTCAGATTAGTTAAAAAAAATGCCAGTAAAGGCTTGATTCCACTCCCACTTTAAGTCTAATGAAGCAGAATTGATGATAAATCTTGAAATTAGATGATTTAATATTTGTTAATCATTTTACTTTTGGAAAAGATCTAGTAGTTAATAATGCTGAACTTTGCATTAAAATATTAGCTGATTTAACAAGAACAAAATAATGTTTGAATTTGGGTTGAAACAATCCCAAATTAAATATGTTGTTTCAGTTTTCCCAATGCAATATTGAAAAGTGTCAGTAAAATAACAATCTTCCTATGGAAATTTTCAATTTTGTGGAAACTGTATTTTCCATCTAAAATTTATCTTCACCAGATGATTACTAACCAGCTCCATTCGTGACATTATCATAAGACTCGTGTTTTAAGTCAAGGTTTTAAAAACTCATTCCTGACCTCTTGAAAAGAGATTTTCTCATGATTTGTGCACTTATTAAAAATGTCCACCCAATATCCTCCCATGTTTTCCAGTAAGACTGAAGCCTTAGATGGGAGTTTGTCTGGGATTCAAAAAGTGGACAAAGACAAGAAGAAAACAAACTGGAGATTGAACAGGTGGTGTTCCCTGCTTCCTGCAAATAAAATCTTTACATGCTATATAAGGTCAAATTTACACCTTTTCCTAGGAGTTGGCTTTCTCAGGCCCAGTCTACACTTACCTTTGCAATTCGGCGGCAGTTGACGGGAGATACACAAGTGACGTAAATCACTTGCATATCTCCCGTCAACTTTGCAGCATCTCCTCCGTGCGGCGTCCATACTGCGTTGTGTTGAAGGGAACAGTACTCCCTTTGACGCAGTGCTACGCTACTTACCGGGGTGGCTTTCCTGCGTTGCTTCCTGGATCGACTGAGCGCGTCTATACAGACCGCTCAGTCGATCCAGAGCAATCGATATGACAGCGGCGAATTTGCCACCATCAGTGTAGACCCAGCCTCAGTAGCTCAAGCTATAAAAAAACCACACACCTTAACCTCCTTCTCCCTTTCATCCCCCAAGACAGGCTGTTCCTAGGGTTTCCATCAGAATCTGTTAGGCAACTGATTTTTCCTGTATATATGTAAATATAGATTCAATAGTTACCTAGGTATAGGTATATTCAAGATATATGGATGGGATGGATGGACAGATAGAAGACATACACGCACCCACACACACAAGCATAGGCAGATGCCTATGTATACAGAGTGAATCCTGGCCTCACTGATGTCTATGGCAAAACTCCTATTAGCTTTAGTGGAGCTAGAATTTATGTCTTTTTGTATATGCAGGCACTGTATAAATGTAACCTTTGTTAACAGTAGGGCTGATCAGAAAATTTCCAATTGAATGTTTTTCCATTAGAAAATGCAAATTTGTGAAAAGCAAAATATTTTGGAGAAGTATATCAAGTTCTATGAAAAAAATTAAAAACAAAGCACTTTGATAAGGTCAAAACATTCCATTTTGACATTTTCAGAATGGACTGTTTTGATTTTTATTTTCAAAGCAACTTTTTGTTTAGAAATTTTGTTTTATATTATACATTTTTTAAAATATTAAAAAAAAGAGGCAAAATCAGAACAAACATAGTAATTTGATCACAATTAATTGTTTCCATTGACATGGAACACTTTTTCCCCCCTGAAATTAGGTTTCTTGGGAAATTTTTTGTTTTTGTTTCATTTCAGAGCAGAAACATTTTCAAAACCACAGAATTTCTTGCAAAATGGAAAATCTAGTTCCCGCACAGTTCTAGTTAACACGCACCCCCCAGGACCAGCAAAAACAAGTTATTTAGGAAATGGAGGTCTTGCAAGAAGCCTTAGGAACAGACAGGACTTTAGATAGACTATGACTGATTTCACTGGGATTTGGATTGGGCTCTTACACTATAAGCATTTTGGGACTGGGACTATGTTTAATCTGTGTCTGTATATAAAATATTGAACATATTGCCAGTGCTTAACAAATGATAAATAGTAATATACAGATATACATAGAAGATAAAAATTACTGGAAATGCGTTTTTAAATTGGCAAAATAAAGCTCTGCATTTCCTTTTTGATCCGCTTGACTATTAGAAAACTTTGCTGTACTTTAGAAAACTTTTGGATTAAAAAAAAAGATGTCATTTACTGCTAAATGTATTGCATTCAGTTGGTAACAGGCTTGCATTTGTAGCTGACTGAAAGGACAATATGCCACGAATCTCTCATTTTCATTTTGATATGTGCATTTTCCATTTAAAATCTATGGAAAACATACTATTCATAACACAATGGTATTATTTTATTTCATTTTGTAACATTTTCATGGTGAAAAAACCTTAATTGTTAAGTTCTCAGTGTCCCATTTCAGACAGACAATTTTATTGTTGAGTTGCAAGTTAGAGCATTATGTCTTTTGCAGAGATGTTAAGAAAACTGTCACATTGCAGATGAATTTCAAACTCACTAGCACCAGCATGGCCCGGCCCAGAGTATACTGTAAGCGATGCCATTGTCTACCACAGAATCAATCATTTGTTAAGAAAGATTCAGATCTCAGACAACGAAAACCACGACTCATATGGGGAAATTAAATAGTCACTGAAGACTCCACAAAGAAACAGCTCAAATTATACTCCCCGTTCCAAGGTAGAAGATGGCACATTATACTCCTGATTCACAAAGAGAAAAAAAATCAATCTGCAGGAAAGGTGCTAATTTACATAGCAGAAACAGTGCAAATTCAGGGAGAACACTTTTCAACATAAAAAGGCAGGCAGAGGACATGGATTTTCACCAGGCAGATAATGGAGGATGAATTTTGCAGACTGAAAGCTGAGATAAAGGAAAATGGCGTTTAGAAAGATGATGCAGGCCACCAGCACTTTGTCTACACGACAGGCTAAGAGCTATCTCTGAGAAAGCTGCAGTACCGAAGATGGTTTAAGGATTCTTTTATGTTTGATAATGGCATCCAAAGTGGACTGCAAGCCTGCGAAGCCACTTCTTTCTGTCCAGAATTGTATTTGCCAGAAGGCATAAATGTGCCATTTTCAGCTCTCATAGTAATTGGTATAGACAGATTCTGAACGTTTCCTTTTATTAATATTAGCGCCTTTGAACTGTGATGTTCTGCTCTAATATTTCAACCTGTTCTTTTTATTTATTTTCTGTTTACAGTGTCTAGGGAATGGATAAAGCGGACAGGCAATTGAAACAAACACCACAAGCAGAGTCAAACAGCTACAGGCCCGGTCTACACTTACCTTCCAGATTCAGCGGCAGTCAACAGGAGATACGCAAGTGACGTAAATCACTTGTGTATCTCCCGTCGACTTTGCTGCGTCTGCTCCACATGCTGTCCACACTGCACTGCACCGAAGGGAACAGCGTTCCTGTCGACGCAGCGCTACGCCACTTACCGGGGTGGTTTTCCTACGTCGATTGCTGGATCGACTGAGTGGTTCTACACAGACTGCTCAGTCGATCCAGAGACATTGAACTGATGGCAGCAAATTTTCCTCCATCAGTGTAGACCCAACCACAGTCTCTTACCATGCTTCAGATAGGCATTAAGTAGTAAACGTCTCATGCTTGAAAGATGCAAACAGATGTCCCAATCCTGCAGAGTGAGGAGACCTCTTGCAAGGTGCCGTGTCCCCGGCTCTCACTAAACTCCCACCTACCTTGTATATATGGCCCAAAACATTCAGCTAGGTATGTCACCGAAGCTGTACAAATAGTAAATGAGAAATCACTCAAACATTTTGGGCCCAGTTCCACCACCCTTATGCACACTGGGCCTGATCCAAAGCCCACTGAAGTGAAAGAAAGACTCTCATTGGATTAGGTTCTTCGAGTATCACAGGCCCTGTCTACACTTACCTCGGAGATTCAGTGGCAGTCGACCAGAGTTAAGCAAACTATGCAAAAAAACCTTGCATAACTCCCGACGACTTCTGTGCTTCTGTTCTGTGCTCTGTCTTCAATGTGCTGCGCCACGCGAGGAGGTGGTCTTAATATGTCGATTTCTGGATCAACTGAGCGGGTCTTCACTGATGGCTCAGTCGATCCAGAGAGTCCATCTGACGGCAGCAAATTTGCCACCCTCAGTGAAGACGTAGGCCCAGTAACCTGGAAGGGGTAGAGCACGCTGGCTTCAATCCACAAAGCACTCAGGCCTGTGCTTAACTTTAACATATTACATGGTTTGCTGAATTGGGGCCTCAGGGCTCAGCACCTCACAGAAGTGGGGCTTGATTGATTACAATTATCAGGATTGCGGTGTAATAAGGTATATTAAACGGAGGAAGGCAGACAAAATTGGGTCCATTATCATTTTGGGTGGATAGCTGGGCTTTAGTCCTCGAACATTCGGATTTGTTTGAATGTTTGGGGCTCAGGGCTAGCATGTATGTATATACAGTATATACATTCAGGGAGTTTCCACTATATAATCCAGACTGGAGAAAACAGACGAATGGGAAGGGCATCACTCTCTCATGAAGATATTTTTCCTTTAGAAAACAAAGAAAAACTAGGCAATTTTCTTAATGACAGTATACAAAGTCCATTGGGACGGAAGGGAAGGGGAGAGACAGTGGAAGACATAATGGAGCATACAGATAGACCTATGAAAAGTCTGGGGAGGGGGACTTCAAGGTATGGGAAAGCAACTGCCATTCTTGCCCCATAGCAAACGATGTCCCTGCATACTTCAGGGCTATTGCAGAAACCTATTTCTGCTTCTATGGGGAAAATTGAGTGATGCAGGCCCAGGCTCAAATACAGAACACTTTAAACTCAAAGATGCAGTGTAGACATACCCTGAGATACCAGTAACATTATCAGACAAGCATGTACTGGAGTGTCCTTATCTAGCTCTATTGGCATATCCAGTGAAACACAACTGAGACTTCCTAATGCTGATCACAGTTCTTTGGGATTCCAGACCACAGCAACAAATTAAATATTCACATCCTCGTAAGGAAACTAAAAATACATTTCCAGGAAAATAATACATTCTTGCTAATCTGAGTCAAACCTAAAATTAATCAGCTATAATTATCAAACATAATTTAATTAAAACTATTGGCTCACCATCTGGTTATTTGTATAAATTTGGGAATCTACCATTTCATATTAAATTCCTCTATTCAACAAATTATGTCAGATAATACATTTCTCCAGTATAATGACTATGTAATTAATCTTTGTTCAAATTGTATTTCCTGCCATTTGACAGAAATATGATTTGTATAACAAGACGGTTGACCAACTCATTTTCTCTTCAAAATGGGCATCTTTCACCAAAGTCTTTTTAGATTTAAAATTAATGTTAACAGCTTCAGTAAAAAATAGTTACTTAGCAGAAGCATTTTTAACAAGGAAGGATCTTCTACCACGTTTAACAAGCTGACCATTAAAATTATAATTTAAAAATCTTTTTGAAATGTAAATATACATATATAACGACAAATCAAGTATAAAATTAATGTGACTTGAAAAGAGAGCTAACTGTGGGTTCTATGATTCAACATCATTCATCTCGCTCAACAGATATAGGGATCATCTATCTAACAGTATAGAATTGATGCTAAAATAGTAAAAAAGGATACCATGGAAAGGATATGAACAGGGACATCAATATTATAAATGAATGAGAGTTGTGACTTTCATAGTGGTTTCTCAAAAACACACCTCCCCTGTTTTTGAGAGAGTAGAGCTTTATCAAAACCATTGTACAAACTTGATTGTCTTAGGAGAACAATGTGCACAGCAGTACTGCACAGGAGGGCTGTAAGAAGGAAGGAAATCAGCATTGTACAAACTTGATTGTCTTAGGAGAACAGTGTACACAGCAGGACTGCAAAGGAGTGCTGTTAGAAGGACGGAAATCAGCAGCAGTAGTTCTGAGACAGCAGAAGTGTCCTGGTGGTGTAGATAAGACATCAGACTAGGGCTACGTCTACAAGGTGCTTGAGCTAGCATGCTAAAAATAGCAGTACAGGCAAGGTACCATGGGCTGCAGCTTGGGCTAGCCAGGTGAGTACGTATGCAGAGGGTTGGGTGTGTTAGTACTCTGACCGCTAGCCTGCGCCGCCACCTGGGCTACCCCACCAATGCTGATATTTTTAGCATGCTACGTCTGCTCAAGCTAGTGTGGGGACATCTACATGAGTTGGTAACCACACCTCACAGCTCAGATATAGATGTACTCAAAGAGTCAGGAGACCTTGGTTCTGTTCCCAGCTTGACTACTGACCTGCTGTTTTAAGCTTGGGTAAGACACTTCAGCTCTCTTTTCCCTTCCATGTTTTGTCTATTGAGACTGGAAGCCCTTCAGGATAGGAACTGTCTTTCAATCTATGTTTGTACAGCACCTAGCACAGCGTATTGTTTGGTTGCGGCCTCTCAGCGCTATTCTAATACAAACAAAATAATATTAATGGAACATAAAGAACTAATCTCAGTGTTCATATGGGGTGCAAAAGAGCGGAAGGACTGTACAGGACAAGCAGGTAAAAAGAAGGAAATGTAACAGTCTAAAACTTTAAAAGGCTTATTTTTTAAAACATTTTTCATCCACAGTTTTGTGTGCACAATCACTAGCGGAAGCAAACAATAGAATTTAACCATCTAGCTCCTGAATTTGTAACTATAAAGGCCTTACCAGGGAATTACTGTAATACACTAGCTCAGATACCAGAGAGAAATTGAAAACTCTATTAAACTTTCAGGTGATAAATCCATCATCAAGCAAAGGACCTTATATTAGTGTCACAGTTACCAGCCTAATTGTACCTCTGACCCCTCCTGCTCTTGACTAGCCCCAGACCTCTATCAGTCATCAACTCCAGGTGGAATTACGTGATGTTCCCATTCTCAGACCAGGCCATAGGCCGCAGTCCCCTGGTACTAACCATGATTACTCAGCAGGACTGACCTAGAATCACATCTTGCAGCTCTGTTCCCTCTAAAAGCAATGACAGTGATTAATACAGTGACCAGACAGCCTCCTTAATGCTAAGTATTTATTTAGAACAAAAGCTTTTCAGGTTATCAGAGAACAAAAGCCTAAAACAGATTATCAGAGAATCATAGAAATATAGGGCAGGAAGGGACCTTGAGGAGTCAGGTCATTTTGGTCTCCCCATGATGATGCAGAATGGAGAATACCATCCTAGACCATCCCTGACAGGTGTTGGTCTCATCTGTTCTTAAAAACCTCCAATGATGGAGATTCCACAACCTCCTTTGGAAGCCTGTTCCTGAGCTTAACTATCGTAATTAGAAAGCTTTTCCTAATATCTAATCAAAACCTCCTTTATTGGAGATTAGGCCCATTGTTTCTTGTCCTACCTTCAGTGGCTATGGAGAACGATTGATCACCGTCTTCTTTATAACAGCCCTTAACATATTTTGAAGACTGGCATCAGGCTTCCCCTCAGTCATCTTTTCTCAAGACTAAACATTGTTTTCTAATCTTTCCTCCTGGGGCAGGTTTCCTAAACTTTTTATTGCTTTTGTTACTCTTCCCTGAACTCTCTCCAATTTGTCCACATCTTTCTTAAAGTGTAACGCTCAGAATGGGAGACAGCATACCACATGAGGCCTCACTCGTGCCGGGAGAGCAGGACAGTTATCTTCCATATCTTACTTGCAACGCATCTGTTAATACACCCCAAAATGAGATTAGTTTTTTTTAGCCACTGCATCATATTGTTGACTTGTATTCGGTTTGTGATCCACTATTATCCCCAAATCATTTTCAGCTGTTCTACTGCCTATCAGTTATTGCCCATTTTGTAACTGTGCATTTGAATTTTCCTTTCTAAGTGAAGTACTTTACACTTGTCTTTATTGAATTTCATCATGCTGATTTCAGACCAATTCTCCAAATTATCAAGGTCCTTTTGAATTCTAACCCTGTACTCCAAGGGACTTACAACCCCTCCCATCTTGGTGTCATTCATAAATGTTCTAAGCATAGTCTCCACTTTGTTATCCAAATCATTAATGAAAATATTGAATTGTGGCGGACTGAGGACAGAACCCTGCGACATCCTACTAGATATATCACCCCAGTTTGACAGCAGACCATTGGTAACTACTTTTTTATTACAGTTTTTCAGCCAGTTATGCACCCGTCGTATAATAATTTAATCTAGACCATTCCATTTAATCTAGACTATTCCCCTAGTTTATTTATGGGAATACTATGTGGGACTGTGTCAAAAGCCTTACTAAAATCAAGATATATTTCATCTACTGCTTCCTTCCATCCACTAAGCCAGTAAACCTGTCAAAAAGGGAAATTAGGTTGGTTCGGCATGATTTGTTCTTGATAAATTCATGTTGGCTATTATTTATAACTCTATTATCCTCTAGGTGTTTACAAACTGATTGTATAATAATTTGTTCCAGTATAGTTCCAGGTATCTAAATTAGACCGACTGGTCTACATTTACCGCAGATCTCTTTGTTCCTTTTTTAAAGACAGGTATTAGGTTTTTCCTTCTCCATTTCCTTGAAACTTCATCCTCCATGAGTTCTTAGACACAATTACTAACAGTTCTGAGGTTGTTTCAGCTAATTCCTTAAGTGTACTAGGGTGAATTTTGGCAGGCCCTGCTGACTTGAATACATCTAATTTATCTAAATATTCTTTAATCTGTCCTTTCCCTATTTTGGTTTGTGTTCCTTTCCCCTCATGGCTAATATTAATTGGTCACAATTAACATTTTTAAGTGAAGACTAAAGTAAAATAGGCATTAAACAGTTCAGCCTTCTTGAAGTCATCAGTTATTAGTTCTCCTTTCCCATTAAGTAGTGGACCTAACCTTTCCTTCATCTTTCTCTTTGTCCTAACATATTTAAAGAATCTCTTCTTATTGCCTTTTATGTCCTTTGCTAGGTGTAACTCATTTATGCCTTAGTCTCCCTGGCTTAGTACCTATGTGTTTGCGCTATTCTTTTGTATTCATCCATAGCCAAATTTGTCCATTTTTCCACTTTGTATTGGATTCCTTTTTGATTTTCAGGTCATTAAGGAGCTCCTGATGGAGCCACGTTGGCCTCTTCCAAATCTTCCCCTCACGTTTGGATAGCTTGCTGTTGGGCCTTTAATATTGCTTCTTTAAGGAACTGCCAGATCTCCTGGACTCCTTTTTCTCTTCAATTTTTCTTGGCATGTGACTTTACCTGCCAATTCTCTTGTTAACATCTCCTTTTTTCAATTCTATTGTCTTTATTCTGCTGCTCTCACTCCTTCCTTTTCTTGCATTTGTCATTTTCATGTCACTTTGGGTGTCACTTTCACTCAAATAGCGTTCTACCTTTACATTCACAATTAATTCCTCTCTGTTACTTAGAATCAAGACTAAAATGGCTGCCCCTCCACACACTTCTGATCTCCCTGGTCACCTCCTCCAACTTCTGAAACAAGTTTTCCCCAATATATTTCAAGAACTTATTGGAGATTTTGTCTTTTGCCATATTACTTTTCCAACAGTTGTCCGGGTAGTTAAGGATTCCTGTTACTAACAGTCTTCAGTTTTGGTGGTCCATAGTAAACCTGATATCATCCCTGTTTTTTCTCCTTTTTTCTTCACCCAGAGGCTTTCAACTGGTCCGCCTCTCTCCTCCTTCTGGACCACAAAACAAGCGAATATATTCTTGATGCACAGTACAGTACTTCCTCCCTTTCTTCCCTGCCTGTCCTTCCTGAGCTAGCTATCCCAATACCCCTCTATACCAATATTCCAGTCACGAGATTTATCTCACCAAGTTTCAGTGAAGTTAGTTGTCACATTTTAGCTTATGTACTAAGACTTCCAATATGCCTTGCATTTGTGTATAAGCATCTAAGAGGTTGAGCAGATTCTCTCACCTTTTCTCTCCCTCTTGTTGCGCCTATGATCCTATTGTAAGTTTCCGTTCCCCCCCCTCCCCCCACCAACTTCTAACCTTCTGTTAAAGTCATAGATTAATACACAGCCGCTTCTCATCTGTCACAATGTCTGCTTAGTATTTGGCAATACATTAGATCAGTGAAAGCACAAGACTCGTTGCTAGAATCCTGTTAGACTATGTTATGCAGAGAACATAAAACCACTAAGGGACTGTGTCTGTAGCTGAAGCTGCAGAGTAGAAGAATAGGCCAAAGTGATACATTTCCAGGTTTTATGCAAATAATACAAAATGGTAAACGGCTAGATTTAGTTAAATTAGGGATGATAATAATAGCAGTTTAATTTGCGGTCTGACTCAGATTTTGATTTCATAGTGGCAAAATGACAGCCTCAAGAAGGTGCTTGCAAATGCCTGACTCACAGGGTGATGATCAACGGTGTAATGCCTGTGCTAGTCTCTGCCTATGCTAATACTATGTGTTTATGAAAGCATAATTATAAAGTGTCAGTTGCTGGTCTAACTCCACCCCCTGAGATGTGAGCAAGAAATGGTCATTCCACTGGACAGAAGGAGTGAATGAGTAGGTGGAGAATGGAGCAGACTAATCTGGTGGGTACAGAATGGCAATCCGCCATCTCTGTTAAGCCCTCTTTTCCCTAAAACCACACATTATACAACTTTAGCTTATCAATTTTGCTTCATAAATCCAGACACCGATTACTAAAGTTGAACCAGGAGCGGAACATTCCTCTCCCTTCCCCATCCACCCCGCATATTAATTTGAATATGTAAACAGATCTCTATTTCACCAGGCAGCCACCTACAGTGGGGCAGGGAGAGTAATTTCCTTTCATGGAGGATTTCCAGATTTCAGAATTTGGTTTCATTCCAATTTGGAATGAAAAACAAAAACTTTGAAAGTCTCCGTGAAATGGAATTACTGTACTTCGTACAGCTCTTTTAGGAGTCCTGGATCCAGAGCAGTTCTCCTGGAGGGCTGTCCCGAAGCCAGGGAGCCCGGAAGCCCTGGGAACCCTGACTCTGAGGAAATCTTGGGAATCAAGGCTACCAAGAAGCCACAAGCCTGGGAGGCAGGAATCCCAGGTCTTTGAGGCTCCCACTGAGGAACTGGGCAGGTGACCTGGCAGAAAACCAGCCTGGTTTCTGGGAGAAATTTCATCCAAATCAAACCAGCTTTGCAAAATGTTTTGATTTTGATGAATTAGCAAATTCAAACAAAAAAGTTTCATTCCAGTTTTTTGTGACCAACTTTACTGGCAGCCTTTTCATTTCTGCTCTCCACACTTAGGTGTTCAAGATTTTGCATGCATATGCTCTGAATAGCAAATGTTGAATCAGTTCTGAATATTTGAGCGAAGACAGTCTTCAAGTGATATATTTGATTGTAAATTTTACAGTTTGTGCTATACTGGTTAATTACAACCAGGGATGAAAAATAATACCATGTGAATTATGTCGCTAACCCAAGCCCTGAGCCTACAAACACTTATGTGTGCGCTTAACTTTATTGACATGAGTAGTCCTATTAACTTACTTGCCTGCCCACAATAGTTAAGGTAAGTAAATACATGCATAGAGGATTGCAGGAGCAGGATAACATTGTGAATGGCAATTTATACATATTCATTATGAACAGTTTATGAATGATCTAGACCAGGAATGATCTAGACCAGGAATTAAACACTGAGAAATCTGTAGGTATTTTTCAGCATCAAATACATATGAAAATTTTGCAAACAGTACCAAAGACAAAATTCCTCAGATGAATAGATTATGAATTATTAACTCACTTCTAATAATTACGAACCCTGAGAGAATAATTTATTCAAGGAATTATTTTTGTCCATGGAATATCCATAAGAATATGTGATTTCCTTGAATCTATTATTCATATGTTTTCAACATATATCTTGTCTAACCTTTAACTCTATGGATTGAAAGCAAATATTCAAAGTTCAAGCTGCATTACTTAGGTGTTATTGGTCAGAAAAATCATGAAGTATTGTTCTTGTTTCATGACATGAACATTCCACTAGAACCGCTGGCATGAATGCTTGTGTGTGTAAATTTACATTTTGGTTTTCATGAATACATGTGCATATGTCTTTGAAAAACCATTTTCCACAAACTTTTTTTACATCAGTAAAGACTAATTGCTCAAACATTCGTAGAAAATGAACATAAAAGGAATGTAAACAAATTCATTTACAAATGTAAACCTTGATGCTGCAAAGATGATATTTGCATAGGTTCAACTTTAAACATGGTGGGCTTTTTCCATTAAATACAGTTGGGACTATTAATGCACTTAAAGTTAAGCATGCATATAAGTCTTTGTAAGCTCAGGGCCTTAAATATCATTTGCTGACAACATTTTGCATTATTTATCCAGCTGTAATAACTATTTCTTGGACTCTACTTCTGGAAGGACTGCGCCTATCCTGACTTTGGTTGTTTTATTTCCTTCAAAAGCCTTTAGAGATGTTGTGCAGAGAAATATTATCAGGCATTTTCCCCCTCTATAAATACAACAACAAAGAAAATGGTGAACATCCACAAGACACATATATTCTGCAGGGGAAAACATGTAAAGGAAACAGCCACTAGATCAATTTTTAGGCAGCGCTATGGAAGACTTTAATGGGTTTTGGTATTTGTCATAAAAATATGGCTTATTTCACTGATAAATTCTTCTTCAGTTTCAGCTTTTATGTTTCAAAATAGTTTTAACACTTTTTCATAAGTAGTTAACAAAATCTCTCAAGAGCTCCCAACTGGTCTTCATTGAATCCTGATAGTTTTTAATTACAATCCATGAATGGGAGAATATATTTAAGATTGTATAATTCCCCCAGTCCATGGCAGAACTCCGATTTATGTCAATGGGAAGATTGCCCAAAGAGTAAGGATAGAATCTGTAGTTTATTTCAGCAGTTTTATTCTCACATTCAGCATTGTTCACTGGAGAATATTCTCACATTTAGGGCCACTGTTGTTGCTGCCCTTAGTATCTCTTACTTCTCCATGCTCCTTTCTTTGTTTCTCCTGTTCTTCCCTGTCTCAAGATGACATCACTGCATCACTTTACATCTGGTTCACATTGGGAAGGTTTTCTTCATAACCGGCAGGGCTAGAAATCTACTTCTAGGCTTCTCTGCTCTGGTGTGGCAGAATCTGAATGTGTCATGGGGGCCACATAAATCCATCATGTGAACTGGATCAGATCTTTTGGCTGCACCTTAAACACCCCGAGATAAGATATGGGTTCTGAAGCTGAGGAGAAGATGTCCTCAAATTATGCCATAAATCAGAATATAGCACATCTCCCTAAACAAATTCTAATGACACACTTGGAACATCTTAACCCATAATTTTCCGCTGGTATAACTTCTGCGGTGATAATAGTGATGGAGGTTACAAGTAGATGGGGCATAGACATGGAGAGATACAGGTCTGAATTTTCTCCAGTGTAGATATACCCTGAATGGATACCTTTCTCTGTGCTTAAGTTTTTATATTGATATAACCAGAACTGTGTCTACTAGTTTGACCTCTTATAACAGCTGCATAAAAAACATCCGTTTTGCATACTTGTGAATGCAGCGATGGACCTGAATATGCTCTCTTACACCTGTGTAAACCAAGAGTCATTTCCAGTCTATGTGCCAGAGTATGGCTCTCCAGCAGCATATGGGACCTGTAAAAAGGGTGGAGCAGCACCCTTGGGAATTCCCCCACTGCAGAGGCATCATAGGATTGAGTTATGACACTGTTTGCTGGATCTCTTCATAGTCCCCAGAGCAAAATGGGGGTGGAGTTTGGGCGAGAGGGGTTGTATCAGGAGCAGGAGGGGGAAAGGCTGAAGTTGTAAAACTGCCCCCAGCGCTGCCCTGACTTATGGCAGGGGTGACATTGTCCCATGGAGCAGACCTAAATCTGGGAAGTGTAAAGCTGTCTTTAAACCACCTTTGCCTCCACTTCCATTTTCACGTCCATCTGGGTTGTGCTTCTGTGAGGGACGGTGCAGAATCTGCCCCAGTGAGGTTAGGTGTAAAACCAGCATGCATGAGATCAGAATTTAGTTGTGTAGTTGTAAATGTATGTTTCTTACAAAAACCTAGAAAAATAACCTTTCTATCTTAAAATCCCATCAAGAAAACAACACACTGGCTTCAGAATTTTCTTGCATGCTAAGTATGAATGCAGGTCCCCAGGGTCATCAAGAGTTCATATAGTTCCCTTGGCAGAAGCAGATGACTTTGAGATAAACCTGGCCCAAACACGTCAGTGGCATGATATCATTGTTGCACTGAACAAAACACAAACAAAAACAACAAACCTAGAAAACTTTGCCAAATGAACTAGTTTGTGACCATAACTAGACAATTCTCTTCTCTGGGTTGGCTCCTGGAATATACTGTAACACCATCCAAAGAAGAGGAGGAAAAGAAAGTAAAACATTGTGATAAGCTACAATATACAAGGGTTTCAGAGATTGCCTAGACAGGGTGAATACTTTATTCCCACACCAAAGAGGGTCATAGGACCGAACACCAGGCTCTCTTTTTAAACATGGTAGTAGGTTTTCTGAATAATGAAAAGTGTATTAGTATAAATCTGGCTGTTGCTTTGCATAAATATGAAAACAAAAGCTATCAGTCAGTGGCAATGGACTGTATAGACTTCTAGGGTCAAATTTTGCCTTCAGATACATGAATGCAGCATTGTAGTTTTCAGTGGGAGGAGAGTTTACACTTCTAAGGGCAGAATCTGAGCCCAAGGCTATGGAGAGGTTTTCCATCTTATAATTCACTGGACTAAAATTTAATTGCCTTGTCCTCACTGTCAAGATGCTGTGTAATCTAGCCCACACCTACAACTCTGATTCCATTTATTGATTTATTCTTGATTTATTACTCCCTCCCTTTATTCCCCTCCCTCAAACTGTGTCCACATTCCTTCATATCATGCTATCCTCTGTTCTTGGAGCAGTCATTCTCTTTCTCTCCACATCCCCATTTCTCTTCTCTTTCAGTTCCCACCTTTAAACTTATGTCTTCTTCATTATTTTCTTCTTCTCCTTATGTCCCTTTCCTAATCTGTTGTCCTGGGTCTTTTCCATCTAAGATTATGAACTCTTGCCTTATTGGAGGGCTATACAGCACTGTGAAATTTACAATGCTATATGATTATTACCAAAACCACTAAAATAATCAGAATAACTAAGGGCTGGACTGTAATTTATAACCTGCCCTGAAGAAGGAGACACGCATAGATGCACCATTCCTGGAGTAGATCAGAGAACTAACTCTGACTCCAAGTCCCTATTTCACCACTTTTCATGGAGTCGCCTACTCATCCCTGTGCACCTGGCCAGCTGCTCTCCATAGAGTCATAGAGTTTAAGGTCAGACGGGAACTTCAGATCATCTAGTCTGACTTCCTGCAGCTCACAGGCCATTGAATGTCATCCAGTTACCTCTGTATGGAGTCCAATAACTTGTGTTTGACTAAAGCACCCCTCTTACAGAGAAGCACCCAGTCTTGATCTGAAGACATCAAGAGATGGAGCATCCATAGTACATTGGTACATTTTTCTCATGATTAATCACCCTCCTTGTTCAAAAAAAATTATGCTTATTTCTGAGTTGAATTTGTCTGGCTTCAGTTTCCAGCCATTAGTTCTTGTTCTGCCTTTCTCCTCTAGGTTAAGGAGCCCATTAACACCCGGTATTTTCTTGCTGCGTCAATGCTTATACGCTGCAATCAAGTCATCCATCAATGTGAGAAGATTGAGCTGGCGAGCTATAGGGCACAGCTAAGCTCCTCCCATTCCTCAATCACTGGCTCAGAGGAAGAGTTGTCAAAGTAGCCTGAGTGGCAGTCCAAGCAGAGGAGCCCGGGGGCTGGGGTGGGAAGAATTTACCATTCGGAGCAGCTGAGTAATGGCTGTGACAATCTAGTCCTAAACTCTTACTTTTGCAACAAAGAAGAACAGTTTTATATTGTTGGCCAAACGGGAGCACTGTCCGCCTACTCATGGTTTACATGAGCTTGAAGGCAGTTGACAGGTTCTCATTTATTCTTTGGGGAACAGCTGGCTGGCTTAAACTAGCCATATTCCTTTTAACAGGTCCATACAGCAGAATTTACAGCAGCTTCTCGTATATTTTCTGCCTCTAGTCAGCACAATGAATAACATCACAGTACCACCTTCCATTTATCTAGGACCTTTTGTCCGAGTTTATAGAATGTTATATATAGAGAACGTTATAGAGAGTTTATAGAATGAGTTTATAGAATGTTATATTTAGGATCACTTCAGCTATCACTGAAATGCAGTAAACTCTGGGTGGAATTGCAGCAACCATTCTGTGTAAGCACTGCTACAAAACAGTTTTCCTGAAGGGAAGTAATAAATAACGCTTTGAATGTATCCTAAATTCTGAAAGTTTTTTACAACAATGAATTCATTAATTAATTCTAAAAAAACCTCTCTGGGGCGGGAAGCATTACCAATACGCAGATGGGTAAACCAAGATGCCACAAGGCTAAGAGAGATGCCCAAAGCCGCAATCAGTGTCAGAACCAAGCCTTGTTTAATAGTTGGTTGCTGCCAGCACCAGGCCACCGAAATAAAGAGGAAATGTAGACTGCAGAATTTAATTAATTGAAATAGAATTTTTCCAAAATACTGGGATTAGCACACCCCATTCATTCAAACAGTTTGCAGGATATATTTGTGGAATATCACTAGATATCCTTGCCCCTCAGGAGAAACTTCAAAATGGGGCAGGGATGCACAGTGGGTATGTCTACATTGCAGTAAAACACCCGTAACTGGCCCATGCCAGCTAACTCAGACTGATGGGGGTCAGGCTAAGGGGCTGTTTCATTATGGTGTAGACATACAGGCCTGGGCTGGAGTCTGAGCTCTGGGACCATTCCCCACCACGGGGTTCCAGAACACCTCGAAGGATGCTGATAAATTGGAGAGGGTTCAACGAAGAGCCACAAGAATTATTTAAGGACTAGAAAACATGCCTCATAGTGATAAATATATTGAGTTCTTTGAGTTTATCGTAACAAAGAGAAGGCTAAGGGGTGACTTGATTGCAGTCGATAAGTATCTACCTGGGGCTATTCAATCTAGCAGAGAAAGGTATGACACAATCCAATGTTTGGAAATTAAAACTAGATAAATTCAAATAAGGTGTAAATTTTTATCTGTGAGAGTGATTAACAACTGGAACAATTTCTCAAGCGTCGTGGTGGATTCTCCATCACTGACAATTTTAAAATTAAGATTGGATATTTTTCTAAAAGCTATGCTCTAGGAATTAATTTGGGGGAATTTCTATGATCCGGGTTATACAGGAGGTCAGGCTAGATGATCACAATGGTCCCTTCTGGCCTTTGAATCAGGATATAACATTTGCTGAAAAATCTAAAAGAGACACCCAGTGCAATTGGTTTCTTACCTGTGTATCTTTAATTGCTGTATGTGGTATGGGCCTGGGCCATTTGACTATTATGTATACCTTCCACAGTACGGAAAAATCTCTCTCCCTACTTACAGCTTCTTTGAGCCTCTGTATGCCTATGAAGATACACATATGAGCAGTTTTTCCATAATAGGCACCTTGCAGAAACCAATTTGGCAGTCCAGAAACGATACCAATAGCACAGCGTTCTGGTCATTCAAGCCTTATGCAGGCTTCTACAATTTGTCTAGGCCTCCATCTAGTGAAACAATTTTGGAATAAAAGGTGCATTGTATCATAGTCTGATCTCCTTCCTACACAAAGGCAAATCACTTTATAAAAACGTATGTGTTTTAGATACTTATATGGCCAGATTACCATAATGTCTGAGGAGCTCACAGTTATTAATGCATTTATCCTCACAACTCCCCTGTGAGACAGGGAAGAGCTATTGTCCCCATTATAAAAATGGGAACTGAAGGACAGTGACTTACCCAAGGTCACCTGTGGGAATTAAACCCAGCTTGTCTGGGTGGCAATGCTAGCACCCTAACTACTGCACCGTTGTTCCTGTTTTCCTTTCCCTAAGATGACCTGCACTTCGCTCTCTCGGTCCAACTGTGCTGCAGTTTAGAGTCTGGTGAAGCGCTTCTAGAAAACATTAAATGGATCAGGCCATTCCTGAGCTTATCAAAACTGAGGGTCTTATGAAGAGTTGAAGTTGGGCATTTTCTTTTCCTCTCGTGTTCGAAATGAGTCAGCTTCTGACACTCTGCCATATGACAATGGTACAGAACCACAGAAAGAGCCGATTTCTTTTAATACCGAACAAGGAATTGGAGTACAGAAAACAAGATTATTCCTAAAGCTACTCTGCCTCTCCATTTGTTTAACCATAGAACCATATCCAACCCCCTCTGCCTGCTTACTGCTACCGTTTTAAAAAAACTGTACCTATGTCCTTACAGCCTCAGCTTCCCATCTCTAAAAAAATGGAGTAAGAAAATCTGCAGAAGCCCTGGATGGAGATGACAGAATTCCAGATGTTGTAGGCACTTTCTCCCAGCTGCAGCAAACTTGCATGTGGCAGCTGCCATTTGCACAGTGCTAGACAATAACATCTGGAAAGGCTTTGCTGCTAATGGTAAACTCATTCAGGAAATGAAGATACAAATATCGTAAGTAAAAACAGCATGCTTTAATTTTAAGATGTCAAATAGCCTTACTGAGTTATATTTTTTCTTTTTCAAGTAAGCCAACAGAACAGATGATAACAGAGTATTTACAACGCTTGATCCTTTCTGCATCCACTCCTACAAATGGCATAAAGGTACAGTGTAAGAATAAGAGTTGCCAAGTTTTTAAATTAAAAATTGTTTTAAAAAGTCACACACTATGTCATACATCAGAAAAAATATAATCTTCCTAGCATTTGTCACCATCCAAAGAAACGTCATACATTAAGGCAACTTGTAAGAAATAAAGAAAGGTAGAGGTTTATATTACCACTAAAGAAACACAGTTTCCATGTTCATTGTCTTTGGTTTTGATATATACTTAGCTATATTATATTCCAGGAGCATCTAATTTCCATATAAAGTGTAGCTACTTTCCATTTTGCTATGTAGTGTTCAGAAGAGACTTTGATTTGTGTGCCCAAGGGTATATCAGAGAAATGCATAATTTTCTGTAAGTCCCTTCTGTCATGCACCATCAGTAAATTCCTGTACAGATTACAACATGGATGTTTAGTCAGAGGGCCTGCCATCCCACAGAAAAGAGTGGGTGAAAGTAATAAATGTGTGGACCAAAAAAAAAAAAAAAAGAGAGAGAGAGAAATTCCATTAAGAAAGGTTATTGAATCAAAGAAAATGTATCAAAAGTAGACGGGTGGAAATGTCTCTTGAATTTTTATGAATTTGTTGGGCACACAAGTCCTAGTCTGTTTTGGACTGTAATGTGAGGATAATAGCAGAATTGGGACCCTGGAGGCGGATGGTATCAGTGTTTTTAATCTCCAGCATTCTGGAGCACTGATTGAGCATCAGTTCAATTTATCATCAGCAATAACATAAATTGTTTTATTTTTCACTTAGAAATGTGGCTTTTTGGGGATAGAACTTTCAGACCTGTGGTCTTTTTCCCCTGTGAAGACAAGCTTATGAAGTTCATTTATACAGAGAACATAAATCCTATCTCCTAGTGTTTTCCTCTGTAATCTAACATGAAATATGGTTTATAGCTAAACTAATTCCAAGCATTTAATGTGGGCTGATGAAAGTAGTTCATCACTCTCTCTCGCTCTCTCTTTCTCTTTAGAGCAGCAAAGTTACTTGTAGCCTGTCATTGCTGATAATATGACACATGATATCTCACATACGCCATAACAGTCAAGTATCTTTACACTTTTCGTTAGGGATCCATAGTATTCGAAAACAAGAACTTTCCATTATCAAGTAAAAATCTCTCACTTTCTTGTCATTCTTTCCTCTCCACAGATTTATTTCCTTCTGTTAATGACTCCCTTTTTTTCAATTTGTGTCTCTCCCTGACACAGATAATAGTTTTTTCCCCCGTTCTCCTGTTTTAGTCAGACATTCAGCTTGTTTTCTGCTTGTTACTTGGACTCTGGCAGAATGTAGATACAAGAACTTTCCTGTAATCAGTTCAATTATTCCACTTCAAACTTAGTAATACTGCTGCCACATAGAATCTTGACAACTCATTATCCACCAACCAGGGGAAGCGTGGGCCCCGCTTATTAGCGGCCCTGTGAACCCAGCCTCCTTCTTTCTCTTTCTACTCTTTTATTGACGGTTGAATCCCTGTGCTGAATCTTGCCCTCATTTGCACTTGTGCAACCTGAATGAAATCAGCATGGTTACAGGGTTGTAATTGCAGGTAGACTCTGCCCCTGCACCCTGATGTCTACAATTCAGAGGGAATGAGGCATAGATGCCAAATCCTACATAACTCCCCGAGTGACATTTTTCACAGTGGGAATGAGTGAAGTGAGCAAGCTTGTTGTGATTCTGCTTGTGTATTAGATTTGACGTTTATAACACCTTGCGTCTCAGGATCTTAAGATGCATCTGCCGACCTGTGAGACAGGCCAGTATTATTACCTGTGTTATAGATGGTGAAACTGAGGCACAGGGAGGTGAAATGATTTGCCAAAGGTCCCACCGTGAGGGAGGATGCCCATGTACATTAGTCAAAAGATCATCCTTCCTTTTTTTGGTACCTATAAAGCTAGATCCTCATCTGCAACTGAGCTGGGCTTGGTGTAGCTGAGGAGGGGTGTGTAAAGGTTCCCTTTGGGGCTCTATAATGGGGGGTCCACCCCACACAAGGCAGAGCAGGTTAAGTTAGATCAATTAATCTTATAGGCCACACCTGACAGAGAGCCAGGGATTACTGAAGCCTAACGGAAGATGACAGGAAGGAGCAGGCTGGTCCTGTATAAAGGGATGAAGCTGAGAACAAAAGGAGACTTCAGGGGAAGTAGTCTACAGTGACTCCCTGGGAGAAGACAGGTTTGTTTGGGGCTATGGCATGCAACAGGAAGTCAAAGAGAAGTAGTCCTCACTTACTCCCTGGGACGAGGGAGTTTGGGCTGGTAAACCCAGAGGTGGGAGGCAGACAATGAAGAAGGGAAGTAGGAAGGAGTCCAGGGAAACAGTGACAGGGTCTGGGAGCAAGCAGCCTGGAGTTTCTAGACATAGTGTCCCTGGACTGGAACCAAGAGTTGTGGGTGGGCCTGGGTTCCCCTACCAGCTACTGAGACAGCAGTACAGGACCTGCTCTTGGACTGGAAGACTGACTGGAATGGCAAGTGGACAGCTGATCCAGTGGGACTTTGATAACCTGGAAGAGATCTGGCTGGAGGGGTGAGCCACAGCAAGCCCTTGAAGGGGGGGAAGACACAGGCTGTAAGCAATCATTGGAAGAGAGGTGTTGCACCTGAATGGGACTAGTGCCCAAAGGTGTCCACAAGTACATGCCCCAATGCTGAGTGAATGCCATTACAGGCTCCCTCAATTTTGGGACCATCCAGCCCTTAGGCGAGGCTGTGCTGTAAATTAAAGCTGACCTGTGGCTGCTATATTTTACACTGGCCACCCATGGCCTCAAAAGGCTGTTCTGGTTGCCAGGAATCACTAGGGCACAGAGACACCCTGGCTATACCTCCTGAACCAGTGGCCAGGAGTTGGGAGGCTTAGCCACCGCTAGGACAGTGCTATGGCATCTGCAGATTCTCCCATGCAGGGAGAATTGCCAGGCATCTGGTTAAGCTTGTTTTAGGGCAACTTCATGCTGCTGGCACAGTGTAAAGGCTCCCCAGCTTATGGGAGGATCTAGCCTCCACTGTTTTCTCTCTTCCTTTTCTCTAATTTTCCCAATTTTTTCCCTTCCTCTCTCCCACCATTATTTCTCTTTGTCCACAACCTCATCCTTTTCTTTGCCTCCACTCCACATCTTATTTCTTTTAATGGTCCAGTCTCTTCCTTTCCTCATTTCTCTCCCTTAGTCCTTTCACTCTACTGCATTTCTTTGTCACCACTCTGGTCCTGTCTCTTTCTTCACAATTAGTCCTGCCCAGACCCTGTATCTCCGAACATTGCTCCCTCATCAGGTCTTTCAAGTTCTACTTCCCGGATGCAACCATGCTACTAACATGAAGATGGCCTAGTGCTTGAATGAGATCAGCTCTTGGATTGAAGACCAGCTGGCTGAGCTGAACCCATGTAAGACAGAGGTGATGGTGGAGGGCGGAGGGAAGTATTTTGAAGTGATTGCAGTTATGGTGCAGTCTTTGAAGGCTGAAAATTCAAATCCAGAATTGGTCAATTTAGTCCATAGTCTCAGACAGTGGTTCTCAACCAGGAGTACGTGTACCCCTGGGAGTACGCAGAGATCTTCCAGGAGTACATCAACTCATCTAGATATTTGCCTACTTTTACAACAGGCTACATAAAAAGCATTAGCGAAGTCAGTGCAAACTAAAATTTCACACAATGACTTGTTTATACTGCTGTATGTACTATACAATGAAATGTAAGTATTGTATTTATATTCTAAATGATTTTTTTTATAATTATATGGAAAAAATGAGAAAGGAAGCAATTTTTCAGTAATAGTGTGCTGCGACACTTCTGTATTTTTATGTCTGATTTTGTAAGCAAGTAGTTTTTAAATCAAGTGAAAGTATGCAAGACAAATCCTGAAAGGGGTGCAGTAGTCTGGAAAGGTTGAGAACCACTCATCTAGGAGTAGTTTTGGTTTGTTTGCTGACACTGAGCTCTCACATAGCAACAGCCACAAGTAATGCTTTTTACCATATCTGGCTGGCAAGGAGATTCCCTCCCCTCATGGTGGATGAAGACCTGGTCTCAGTTATTCATGCCTCAGTTACCTCTTGGCTGGACTACAGCAATGAGATATCCTTGAGCCTGAAACCTCCAGCACTCACAAAACTCCAACTGGTACAAAATGCTGCAGCATGTCTCCTCAGAGACATGGGCTACTTACTATGAGCACATCACACCTGTTTTCCCCTCTCTACACTGTCTTCTCATAGAATTCCCAAAGCCTTTCATAACCTGGGTTCAGGATACCTAGGAGACCATCTAAAGCTCTGGGATGAAGACTATGGTCACTAACTTTGCCACTCTGGCACACTGGACCTCTTGACAAGCATGAGCTTGTCTGCACCAGAGGCAGAACTTTCTCATGGGACAGGCTGCAAGTGTGACGTGTTCTCCCCCAGAAACGAAGGGCCACCACAAACCTCGCCACTCTCCAGTCCAAGTGCAAGAGGCATTTCTTTGATCTTGCTGCCTCTAACTCACACACAGCAACAGGTATTGTTATCAAACACAGACACAACATGCTACGCAAACAAGACACTCTCCTGTACATGCGTCTCTCTCTGGGGAGAAGATGAGAGAATAAACACCACATGATCAATGCGTCGTCCCGTTGGTCAATGCACTACTGGAAAGCTCACAGATATTACCATGAGCATGATATAAACACATCTATATAATAAAATAGGTCCTATCCTTTACTACATGTGTGCATGCTCACGCGCACGCGCATGCACACACACTCACTCACTCACTCATGATCTTTATGAATGGTGACAGGAAGTGGGAGACTGGTAAATGGTCTAACACAGCAGCTCCTCAAACCTCCCTGACCAGAGCCCTAGTACCACGGCAATTACATGAAATGAGATGTGAATGGGCTCTCTGCAAATAACGTTGTGCACATACACACAGTCAGTGGTTGTGGTGAACGGTGAGTGTCAGCATGATATGAAATGGAGATGAGGGAGTTTAGTCTATGCACTTGAGAGGTGCGGGAAACAGTGTATTCTCTCCATGGGATAGGGGAACATGTTCTTTGGTCAGAGCCCTGGTATTCAGGCATGTAAGTGAGCCAGACAGTCACCTGGCCACAAGCTTCATAACTAAGCAGGGACTTAGACACAGTTATTATGTGGATATGAAAAGAGAAAATTGAATGTGAAGTCTACTAGACAGCCAATCAGACTGTCTCATATCTTTTTCTCTCCCTCAGTAAGGAAAGAACAAGGCTATTTCTAAACATGGAGACTACACAGGTAGCCAAATACAATGTTCCTTGTGCAACAGTGGACAAGAAAAGTTTCACGGATCTGATTTGCTCTCAGGTGGTTTTGATGTGAAGGACAGTATGTCCTAGAACTCAGGAGAGGACTAGATCTCAGCTATCTCTTTCTCCAGCACCCCATGACCCCAAGATGATGTGATCTGCTAGTTAGAAGCATGGCCAGGCTCCCTGCTTTTCAGAATGGATGCTGTGGTCTTCAGCACAAAATAGATTAATCCTTTTTGGAGTCCCAGTTAGGTAAAACCTAGTAGATGTTCTGCCAACTCCAGGCACCTGAGATGTCCTACCCTATTCAGAAGGCCAGCTCTATCCTCCTCCATTTGAACAACACTACTCTACTCTGCCCCTCACTCTCAACCAGCATAACTCAAGAAAGTAAAGGCACGGTTTAACCCATCCATTCCCAAGGTGTCATTGATATCTACAACTGAGCTCTCAACAACGCAAGGCACAACCACTTGCAGATAAAATAATTCAGTGCAATTAGAATCAGTTCAGTGCAAGAGTTAGCCTTCCCTGAGGGTTTGGCACACAGTATTTCTAGGTTTCAGTCCGCGCAATACTTGCCAAGCCAATAGGCTTCCACTGATATTTTTTTAAAGATGAGAAACAAATATGGTACAAATAACTCTGATTCTGCAGAAGTCACACAGAGAACCAGTGCCCTCAATTACTGTAATACTCCAAAACAGTCTTTGCAGCAATTCACCCATTTAGAAGGTAGCTACTCCTTATAGTGAATCAATGTAACCATTATCTAAACTGTTACAGTTTTTCACTGTCCACTTTTTAGTTCAGAGACTCTTATGCGGTACTGACAACCCGTATAACATCGATTCCCCCCACTAGAGCAGTTGCACTCAGATACGCCGGGGGTTGGTCATTTTGCTCCAGAAGGATTTGTTAAGAGGGGGAAGACAGGTGATATTTGCACTGCAGCACTTCGTTGAAGGTCCAGTCAATGGGAAACAGCTTTAAATTACCGCTGAGGCAGAATAGGAACTCTGCTGGATGAAGCTGTCCAGGGAGACACACAGAGTCATCAGTGCATTCTCTGGCTGTCCCGGCTATACCCCTGCCTCAGGGAGTGCACCCACTTTTGGGAGGCTAAATATGCCTGCATGGCATAATTACCTATATCAGCTCAGTCTGAGCTCTCATTTTGTTTAAAGACTTGGATTTCTTGAAAGAAAGAAAGAAAGAAAGAAAGAAAGAAAGAAAGAAAGAAAGAAAGAAAGAAAG
>ML675604.1:68098508-68149218 GCA_007922155.1 Mesoclemmys tuberculata | reverse complement strand
AAGAAAGAAAGAAAGAAAGAAAGAAAGAAAGAAAGAAAGAAAGAAAGGAAAATTCCAGCCATACCTCTTCCAAGTTTTGCTTTGATGTATTTGTGGAAGGGGCAGGAGGAAGTTGGGGAAACCTTTCCCCCAGACATACTGTGCTCCTTAGCTTTAAACATTCAATAATTTCCCAAGGAGCAAATGTATTTCTCCCCTCCTCCCTATATTTTCTGATCACGATTTTCATTATTCCTTGCTAAACATATTGCAAAGTATTCTATTTGCCTTGGTCCACAGCTCTCAGCCACGGTGCAGGGTAGTTTTCTCCCCAACACACACACCATCGCCCTTAGGAATTCCATAAATAACTCTGAGGTGAGGAGCCTGTGTCCTCAGTGTTCCCTGACAAATAGACTGGGACTGCTCTGTAACCTGCAGGAAAGAGCGGGAGACTGATTAAAGACATAGGTGACAGAAAACTTGGGGGCAGTAGCTAATAATCTAGAGGCTCCAGCAATGGTTAGGATGAATCAGAGGGGCCGTCAGAAGAGACACGAGATGTAACAAGTGTAATGTAGTCTGTGTCAGTTACGAAGTTACAAGTATAGGTACAAAATGGGAACCCAGAGGCTGGACAGCAGGAATTCAAGAAGAGACCTTAGGGCAACCACTGATGAAAAATTAAATATAAATTGTAATAGATGCCATAATTACAAAGGAAAATAGAGTCTTGGGATATATAAAAAGGAGAATCCCATGGAAAATGCTACTTCTGTGCTCTACCTCCACAGTTCTGAACAGCCGAAATGCTCACGCCCAGCAGTGTGAAGTTAGTACATTGGAAAGATGGGGCCAAGGAGTTCCCACTTGAAAAATCTTGACTAAAGAGCTCTCTGACAACTTGGCCCCAAAAAGCCTGACTTTTTTAACCTTCAAGGTATACTGACAGGTGAATGTTTATTCAGGCTGTTTCAGGGAGGGTAGAGAGGGATTTGCTTTCTTTGCTGGCTTAGGTGGGAGTTTTGCCACTTTTGCGACAAGGGTTTTTGGTTTTTTTTTTTAATCTATTGTGAAAGCATCTAGGGAGACTGGCATACGGTTACACTGAAAACATTGTAACGCAAATGGATGTAAAGGAAAGGAGGGAATATATCCCCTTTAAAAAGGGCCACAGCAGAACTGCAGACAGCTATAGGCCCCACTACGGCAGGTGTGCCACTCCTAATACTCATTGTAGTTGGTGGTTCATGAGTTGGTTTGAAGAATAATGTCAAAGCAATAATCCAGTATGACTCCACTGATTAAAATTACAGAGGTGCTATGCCAGATACCTCTGAGTTTTCAGTGAGGTGTGTACTAGGACTCAAAATCCAAGAACTACTACCCTACTCTACAGAAAGCATGAAGAGAAAGAGCCCTCAAATGTTTATCCTCTTAACTGTTCTCACGCCAAAGGACTTTGAAGAGAGACTCAAGGAATCGAGGCTGTGATTTCCAAAAGAGCCTAAGGGAGTTAGGCTCCCAACTACCATTGTCAGGCAGAGTTGGGTGCTGCTGGCTAACTCTCTTAGGCTCCTTTGGCAACCCTAGCATAAATCTGTATTGCCTGCTACAACCAACGCTATGGGAAAAAATGTGATTCTGGCATATATGTGCACAAAAGATGCTCCAAAGAGGGATAGAAGTTGTTTTCTCTACTTAGCAGCAATAAAACTAAAAATAACTGATTTAGCATGAAACAAAAATGATTTGGTTCAAGCCAAATTAGAAGCAATATTTTTAATGGGAAGATTCACTGGGACAATTTAGGAAAGTGTTGTTGGCACCAAAATCACTGGACATATCCAAGTCATAGGTAACCAAGGAATTGCTAAAGTAGGTCTCAAAATATTATAAATATCAGATTTCCAAAAAAAAGACAGGGGTCTATTCTGCTCTTACTAAGTCAATGACAAAACTCTGTTAACCTTCAATGGGTGGTGGCTCAAGCCCTGCTGCATATCCCTTCCAGCTCTAACAGTTGTAAGATACTCATGTACTTTCTTCCTGATGTAGTAAAAAGAGCTCAGAATTTGAAGTAACACACACAGACTCACAGATTTTAAGGTCAGAAGAGACCATCATGATCAATTAGTCTGACCTCCTGCACTACACAGGCCACAGAACCTCACCTCCCACTTCTGTAATAGTCCCCTAACCTATCCCGGAGTTACTGAAATCCTGAAATCATGGTTTAAAGACTTCAGGGTACAGAGAATCCATCATTTATGCTTGTTTAAACCCTGCAAGTGACCTGTGCCCCATGCTGCAGAGGAAGGCGAAAAAGCCCTAGAGTCTCTGCCAATCGGACCCAGAGGAAAATTCTTTCCTGACCCCAAATATGGTGATCAGTTGGACCGTAGCAGGTGGGCAAGACCCACCAGTCAGACCCCTGGGAAAGAATTCTCTGTAGTTAGTCAGAGCCCTCCACATCTAGTCTCTCATCACCAGCCATTGGAGATAATTTCTGTTAGTAGTCTCAGATCAGCTACTTGCCACTATAGGCAGTCTCATCTTACCATCCCCTCCATAAACTTATCAAGCTCAGTCAGGCTGAAAACAGTTAGGTTTTTTGCCCCCACTGCTCCCCTTGGAAGGCTGTTCCAGAACTTCACTGTTCTGGGGGTTAGAAACCTTCATCTAAATTCATGCCTAAACTTCTTGACGGCCGTTTATATCCTTTAGCTCTTGTGTCCACCCTGGCACTTAACTTAAATAATTCCTTTCCCTCTCCAGTATATATCCCTCTGATGTATTTATAGAGAGCAGTCATATCTCCTCTCAGCCTTCTTTTGATTAGGTTAAATAAGCCAAGTTCTTTGAGTCACCTCTCATAAGGAAGGTTTTCCATTCCTCAGTTCATTCTAGTAGCCCTTCTCTACATTTGTTGCAGTTTGAAACCATCTTTCTTAAACATGGGAGACCAGAATTGCACACAGTATTCCAGATGAGGTCTCTCCTGTATAATGGTGCTAACAACTTGTATAATGGAACTAACACCTCCCTATTTCTATTGGAAATACCTCACCTGATGCATTTTAGGACTGCATTAGCCTTTTTCACAGCCACATCACATTGGTGGCTCATAGTCATCCTGTGATCAACCCAGGTCTTTCTTCTCCTCTCTCTCTTTGAATTATGTCCCCAGCTTATAGCAAAAATTCTTGTTGTTAGTCCCTAAATGCATAATCTTGCACTTTGCAGTATTAAATTTCATCCCATTCCTATTATTTCAGTTTACAAAGTCATCCAGATCATCTTGTATGATATTCCGGTTCTCCTCCATGTTGGCAATACCTCCCAAATTTGTGTCATCTGCAAATTTTACTAGCACACTCTCACTTTTTATGCCAAAGTCAGTAATAAAAAGGTTAAATAAGATTGGTCCCAAGACTCATCCCTGAGAAACTGCGCTATTAACCTCCCTCCAGCCTGACAGTTCACCTTTCAGTATGATCCGTTGTAGTCTCCCCTTTAACCAGTTCCATATCCACCTTTAAATTCTCATATTAATCCCCATTTTCTCCAATATAACTAATAATTTCCCATATGGAACAGTATCAGATACTTCACTGAAATCCAGATAGATTACACTTACTGCATTTCCTTTGCCTAAAAATTCAGTTATTTGCTCAAAGAAAAAGATCAGGTTGGTCTGGCATGATCTACCTTTTGTAAAACCATGTTGTATTTTATCCCAATTACTGTTAACCTCGATGTCCTTAACTACGTTGTCTTTCAAAATTTGTTACAAGGCCTTGCATATAACTGAGGTCAAACTAATAGGCCTGTAGTTTCCCGGATCAGTTTTTTTCCCTTTCTCAAAAATGGGAACTATATTAGCTATTCTCCAGTCATATGGTACAAACCCTGAAATTACAGATCCATTACAAATCTTTGCTATTGGGCTTGCCATTTCCTGTGTCAGTTCCTTTAATATTCTTGGATGGAAATTATCTGGGCTCCCTGATTTGGTCACATTAAGCTATTGGAGTTTGACTTCCATACTCTCAACTCTATTAGCCACCCTGCCATTACCTCTAAGATCCTCGTTACCTTTATTAAAAACTGTGGCAAAATATTTGTTTAGGTGTTGGGCCATACCTATATTATGTTTAATCTCCACCCCACTTTTTTCCTTGTTTTCTTTTTATTTATGTGACTATAGAACCTTTTACTATTGGTTTTAATTTCCTTTGCAAAGTCCAACTCTGCTTGGCTTTTGTCAGTTCTCACTTTATCCCTGCACTTTCTGACCTCCAAGAGGTAGCTTTCCCCCCATCTTCCATTCCTTGTAGGCTTTCCGTTTTCTCTTAATCACCTGTTTGAGATGCTGGCTCATCCAGGTTGGTCTGCCACCCTTCCCTATGAATCTTTTCCCCTTGCTTGGGATGCAGGCTTCAGATAATTTCTGTAACTTTGACTTAAAGTAACTTCAAGCCTTCTCCACTTTCAGATCCTTGAGTTCTTCCATCCAGCCCACCTCTGTAACTAATTCTCTTAATTTTTTAAAGTTGGCCTTTTGAAATCAAGGACCCTAGCTGCAGACTTGTTTTTGTTTATCCTTCCATTTAGTTTTAACTGAATTAGCTCATGATGACCTGAACCAGGGCTGTCCCCCACAACCAGTTATTTTATGAGTTCCTCACTATGCACCAATACCATATTTGAAATGGTACCTCATGTTGTTGGTTCACAAACTATTTGGCCAAGAAATATATCAGTTATCACATCCAGGAAAATTTGGGCCCTACTATTAATAGTAGCACTTGTCCTCCAATCTGTATCTGGGAAGTTAAAGTCTCCCATAATCACATAATTCCCAGTAGTATTTATTTCATTTAAAACATTAAAGAGGTCTCTCTCCATATTCATATTGGATCCTGGGGTTCTGTAGCACACCCCAAGCTTCCCAAGAGGTAGATGTGGTATAGCTTGACTTTTGTGAGGCTTTTGATACGGTCTTCCATGACCTTCTCATCAACAAACAAGGGAAATACAAGCTAGAAAGAGGTACTATAAAGTGAGTGAATAACTGGTTGGAAAACCATTCCCAGAGAGTAGTTATCAGTGGTTCACCGTCAAACTGGAAGGGCATATCAAGTGGGGTTCTGCAGGGGTCAGTTCTGGATCTGGTTCTGGTATCTTCATCGATGATTTAGATAATGGCATAGAGAGTACACTTATAAAGTTTGTGGATGATACCAAACTGGGAGGGGTTGCAAATGCTTTGGAGGATAGGATTAAAATTCAAAATGATCTGGACAAACTGAAGAAATGGTCTGAAGTAAATAGGATGAAATTCAGTAAGGACAAATGTGAAGTACTCCACTTGGAAAGGAACAATCAGTTGCACATGTACAAAATGGGAAATGACTGCCTAGGAAGGAGAACTGCAGAAAGGGGGCTGGGAGTCATATTGGATCACAAGGTAAATATGAGTCAACAGTGTAACACTGTTGCAAAAATGTAAACATTGATTAGCAGGAGTATTGTAAGCAAAACTCAAAAAATAATTCTTCTGCTCTACTTCCCACTGATTAGGCCTCAACTGGAGTACTGTGTCCAGTTTCAGGCACCACATTTCAGGAAAGATGTGGACAAACTGGAGAAAGTCCAGAGAAGAGCAACAAAAATGATTAAAGGTCTAGAAAACAAGACCTATGAAGGAAGATAGAAAAAATTGGGTTTGTTTAGTCTGGAGAACAGAAGACTGAGAGGTGACATGGTTACAGTTTTCAAGTAAATAGAAAGTTGTTACAAGGAGGAGGGAGAAAAATGGTTCTCCTTAGTCTGAAGATAGGACAAGAAGCAATGGGTCCAAACAGATTCTGTCTTATCCATTCCATCATTTCTAATTTCTTTACAGTCTACCTCAGCATTAATAGACAATGCTACTCCACCACCTTTGCCTTTATTTCTGCCTTTTCTGAACAGCACAGACCCTTCAAAACCTGTACTTCGGTCAGACTGTACTGCTACAGTCTGTATTGCTATTCCTCCATCATCTGCTTTGGATCCCCTTCAAAACTCAACCGTAGTTTCCACCTGCATCTCCAAACCTCAGATCTTCTCTTCCATCAGTGCTATCAGACAGCACTTCATACAAACTAAGCTCTTTTAGGGACCTGCTCCAGGATCATTTAGGTCCCACAGCTTCCACACCCCGTCACCTTAATTGTCTCTTCTGTTGCTTGAGTTACTACCCCTGCTGCCTGTTGTCTGTCATACCTTTCCCATCTGCCAAAGAAAAAACCAAATCAAACAAAAAGACCCCAAATCCTCTAACCCAAAGTCTAGATTACTGGGATTCTTGAAATATTACTTTGACCATTGATCCTTTATCTGCACAGTTTGGGTGGGTGAATTTGTACACATTGAGAGAAAGGGCAGGAGTATCTTTAACTACAATCTCCAATAGATACCTCTGGGATAATTCTGCCCACATCCTCTCCTATAATGCTCACTATGTCAGTGGACCATCCTCTGAAGAGGCTGACAGATGGTATATTGGGAGACAAACTAAAATGAATGGAAAAATAGTAGCTGGTTAGAAGATGATGAAATAGATGAGGGAAGCAACATGACCATCTACCCAAGTACCTAAATACCATATTGGCAGCAGTTATTTTAAAAGTCAATATCCTGTCTGTTTCCTCTCTCACCTGTCTTTGTTGTCTGCTTTCCTATGAATTCTTTGAAGTCCCTAACTGAAGAAAATAGAATGAGTTGTCTTACCTCAGGAAGAATATCCATGCTGTTAACTGCCTGGCCTCACCTTTGGTGTAATGAAACTTGATTATCTAAGTACCACTACAGCAAAGCTGGATAATGATGGTCCCAATGTCCATCTTAATGGCTCAGTAATTCACTTTGCCCCCAGCAGTGGAGCGAGCGCTACAAAAAAATCCTTATATCTAATAGATGGGAGGTCAGAGTGTTGCACTCACAGTCACCAGCAAACTACAACAGCTGAAGCTGCCCTCATAATACTAATTATTGCTTCTAGCTGCATGACGTCCCCTCTGTGCATCTAGCTATGTATGGGGAATAATTTGAGCAAATGCCTTTGTCCATAAAGCAGATATGATTAATTATTAATATAGCACCATGGTAGTGAGTGCATGGCACGTCAGGCATTTACAGAATGACAGGTCCTTGGCCCTAAAGAGCTTTCTTTCTAACTTTAGACATCACAAGACAGATAGTCACAATAAACAATGGAGGAATTGGTGGAAAGGGATGCAAATGTTAAGAAAATAAGTACCTAATTACTTTGCTTTGTCACAAACCTTATGCATGCTGCATTACATTGAGGCCAAGAGTTTATGGGGATTTTAAAAAGGGTTAGACAAGGTTGTTATGCTGGACGATGGGCAGTTCCCAGCAAG
Source organism: Mesoclemmys tuberculata (assembly GCA_007922155.1). Classification (NCBI taxonomy): domain Eukaryota; kingdom Metazoa; phylum Chordata; order Testudines; family Chelidae; genus Mesoclemmys; species Mesoclemmys tuberculata. The sequence continues at coordinate 68,141,806 of ML675604.1, read as the reverse complement.
TGTATTTTATAACTATGGGCAGTCAGAAACCTCTTTGAATCTGGTGGGCAGAATAGTTGCCTTACATTAAGGCTAAAGGAGGCAACAGTTAAATGATCATTTATTTAGTGGGAGCTGAAACAATAGAGACCCCATCCAAATCATGGACCAGCATCGCAAAGCTGGAGCAGGAGCTGAACCATGTAAGCTGAGGAATTTTCCCTGGAGTCTGAATGCAAACCCAGAGGTTGGGTATTATTTGTGGAACTGCATGAGGAGCAGCCAGAAACAGCAAGCCATCAAGAAAGCCAGGAGACAACAAATGCAGTGAATCATAGCATGGCCTTGAGAGAAAAAACAAGGAGAGAGAGAGCTTTGGGGGCAGAGTTCTGGCTTGAAATTGTGAGCAAGGAAATTGTCTCTTGTTGTTTGATTCCTCCTGTGTGCAGGAAAATAGGACTTGGTGTCCATGTGGTGTACAAGATTGCATTGAAGAAATACCTGACTATCAACAGTTTCTCAGCCTGGTGGAACAACCTGCAAAGCCCCAAATATAGGCTAACCTCTCAGGCTATCACTATAAATAATGAGAATATCCACATTTATATTACCTAGGCTCAGTACACATTAGAAGGAACTTTCAGGGGATATGCCAACCACTGACTGATGGGGCTTAAGAACAGAATTCTCTGGTGAGTAGATTATTCTATAATTGTCCACTACAGACTTCCTTATATCATATTTTGAAGCATCTGGTACTGGCCACTACCATATTAGGTGATTTGGTCCACTAAGGCAATTCCTACGTTGCTTGTATTTTCATGGTTCTGTATTTAACAGTTTTTTAAACACGTCTTTAGATTTTGTTTGAGGCTGATGATGAACTAACATAGACATGCTTTCCTCTCCTCTTTCTCAAACCCCTTATTTTTTTGTAATCCAGGTAGAGGAAGCAGTAGATTCAGAAGGGTGTATGTGTGCTGATGCAAGTTGGTGGGAAAGGATGAGGTGGACCGGTAACAAATAGAGGAGCCACAGAAAATAAAACCAGATACTGGAATGAGTGCAGTTTAAATACTTATGTGCATGATTTATCCATCTGGGAAGTTGAGGCTAGAGCCCTGGTGCTCTACTATTTGAGCTAAAGAACAACTCTTTTAAGTTATACTTAGGAGGAGACCTTTTATCTTATCTGTACACCAACCACGAGAGGCTAATATGACTGAGCATCAATCACTCCCTGTTTTGCAAGGGAGGGAAGGCGAAACCTGGAGGAAAGAAATGAGCTAGGTTAAAAGAAAGCTTGGAGGGAGTGGAGCAAACAATATGATCAATACATTTACAATCAAAAAGGGATGATGATAGTAAGCAATTAGTATGGTAAGTTTATGGCAAGTAGTCAATACACAGTATGGGAAATGGTGTGCAGTCCTAAAGCAATGATGGGTACCATATAAAAACCTAAACAGATATAGAGAGAGAGTGTGGCCTAGCCACCCCATGGTGTCAACTGGCAGAGGGCACAGGGGATGCATAGGGGTTTACCGGAATCACTTGGGCCAGATATATACATAATAGCTCACCGACGGGGTGGCATGTAAGATCACTATTGAGAGCCTGTAGCCCCCTGACCATGCTAATCATTGCAAACTGTATGTATGGATAGTATTTAAGAAGTTAGGTATCTACACTGAATATTATGCTGAGGTCTTGGAGTTAAGACAAGTGATGTACCTCGGAAATGCTCCTTTTTGGCCAAAGGTAATAGACCCCCATCTCCCTTTGTCTGGTTATTTGTGTACTGTGTGCCTCACAATGTGTGCCTTTTTTCACACTGAGCCACAATGCAAAAGACGAGATTGCAAAATATACAAGAATAAATAAACAGCAGGGAGGAGGGGGAGCGTCCTGTTTATGAATAAAGATAAAGGATTGTTCTGGTATATCTTGAAGTGCAGAGCGACACACTGGGAAGGCAAGCTGACCACCTGTTTGTCTGAAGTAGGGAGGGTCACAGCCAGCCTGGCAATAAAGTTCTGTCAGGATCTTGGGTGAGCAATACTTGATTAGACCTGAGAGTATCTTGTTAACAAAGTCTAGGTTCTAGAATGTGTGTCTGATTTTATTTTATATGTAACCATTTGTGTCCAATACTTCTAGTTGCCATTACTTGAATCTCTGTGCTTTGTTAAATAAACCTATACTAGATTTCACCATGAATAGATATCTAAGTGCTGTGTGTTAAGTGGTGCAGTGATCGGAAGTGGAACAGGTAAGCTGTGGTGCGCTGTTTTTTTTGGAAGCAGTGACTCAGTGAATGCTGAGAGTGACCAGCGGACCAGGGGATGGGCACTCCAGGGGCTGCTTAGAGGACTTGAGGTTTGGGGTGTGTCAGTCACTAACCTGTAGAGCAACAGTGGGACTTGTGAGGCTTAGAGGGAAGGGCTTGTGATGCCCATGGCTGGTGGAGTTGGGGAGCTGACCTACGCCGGGGACAAAGCTTCCCCATGCTAAGGGCAGGCGATAGCGAGGTGCCTCACAGCCCTGCGTGTCCCTGAGAAGCATTACAGAAAGTCAGTCCAGGAAAGAATGAATGTGGCAGCACTGGATACACTGCCTATAAGAAACATCACAGCATTAACTCCCATGAAGGTATTTGTTGGGTCCCAGGCTGCTCTGCCACCCCTGCTACTTCCCATCGTTGGCAAGCACATACCAGCCCCCAAGGGGCAGTGCCTTAATCTTGCAAATGGAGGCAGAGGGCTCCAGGAGATCTGAGGGAATGGAGAGCGTGCAGCAGAGATATTGCGCCTCTTTTCAGGCAATACCTGCCTTGTGTGCACGCATTTACCCTCCCTCACCCCTATGTTTTCTGCAGGTACATTCTCTGGCATATTCCGCTTTCATTAAGCACAAAGCAGTTTTGCTAAAAAAAGGGGCTCCTTGTTTATTGCGAACTTGAATGAAATCACACTAGATAAATGTGGATTTAATAGCCATTTCAGGCAGTGAAAAGGTAAAACTGGCTGGTTTTGCCTCATATATGAATTTTTCCATATTGCTTTATGAAGGAGCATCATTAAATCTTTTCAATCTATGCAAGCAAATTTCACTGCTGGAACAGTGGGAGTTAGTTGACATAATGTAATGTAAAATTGTTTGGTGAATTACAGTATCAGAAAAGGATACCTTTTTGTGCCTTACCAAAACTTCTCAACAAACATAACTGATCCAAGTGCATTGTTTGAGCAGCCAATAGCAGCACTTTATCCTACATTATATAATTTCATCAAAACGAGGTCAGAAAAAAATTGCCTCTTTTGTTAAAAGGCATTTAAAAAAAAGAAGAAGAAAGAAAAAAACTTTTTTTTTCTTTGTTAGAAAGTTATCTGGTACCTGGGGTTTTTTCTTACTATGAGAATTTAGTTCTAAAATTTTAACCAATTAGAAACCATCCCATCAGAGATCACAGATTGCAGGATGTGTTGCTTTGATGTCATGCATACACATACTGTACAATGGGCTCTGTGCCAGCTCTGCCTGTCCTCAACAAAAATAAAATGAGAGTATCTATGGGTTGAACCATCACCTATTGGAGTCAATAGGAGGCTCTCCACTGACTTCAGTGGGCTTTGGATCAGACCTCTAGTGGAGAAGTGAGAGCCTGACCCTGCCAAGTGAATTTCAGCATCTGCACCCATTGAGTTGAGTTAGAGCTGAGGGCACTCAGCGCCTCCCAGCAGCACCCACCACCTTGAAGGGACAGCGTCTTTGCGTATGAGGAGAGATCGAACACTGGGACAGTGCTCTTCAGAGAAGAGACGCATCAGAGGGAACGTGACAAAAGAACACAGAATAGAAAACAATGTTGATCTGGCAAGTCTATTTCCTCTCACAGAAGGACTGAAAGCTGAAAGACAATACATTTTAAATTGATACCAGGAAATATCACATCACATAACACATAATTAGCCTGTAAGATATTGAGGTCAAGCATTTAGCAGGATTTAGAGAAGACTGGATATTTATATAGATAATAAATAATAATTATCTTATGTTTCTTCTTTTTAAAAACAAATATTAAACTAAGTAGCACAGACACTGGACTGAATCATTTGCTTGACGTGAGTGCCACTAATATAGATTAATGAACCCACAAGCCTTGTAGTACATTTCTCCTTGACGTTGGCTTTCCCTTTTCACAATAATAGGGGCCTGGCAATTTTCCTTATTCATTTACAAAGCTAGAATACATCAAGATAATACAACATTCCATCATAGCAATATTTTTAACTGAACCTCATCAGCTTCAGGAAGTCAATGGGGGTTTTGCTTAACTAAGCAAGATAGAATTGGCCTAAAACCCTTTTCTCTACAATAGTTGCATATTCTCTTGTAAAAGGTTTTTCTTAGGTAACTTTCTGTCTCCCCCTTTCCAGTATTCCATCTACAGCTTCTGAAACATTGGCCTGAAGTTACACAAGTAAAAGCTGAGGCTAGAAATTCAGGAAAAGTTAATAGAAATAATTACACAGTGATATGGAGGACCAGAGGAAGTAATAGTGGTCTCAAAACAGCAAATATTCATGACCAGGTTAGAGAAGACATTGGTAGGTATATCTGATAAGGAATTCTCCAAATGCAGGAGGTCAGAGTGGATGACCATGGTGATCTTTTCTTTCTGTGATTCTGCAGCAATGCCTAATGATACAAGTCATTTAAAAAAGGTGGGAAAAAAGTTCTTTTGAGTTTGCCTACTAGGCAGACATTACTTCAGCTGAGCTAAGCACTCTGTAAATGTAACTGACAAATACTGTTATCTCAGATGCTGAGTTTTTTTGCCTTTTATATGTAATGAACATCTGTGGCATCCGAACTTTGTCCAGCAGAAGGTCATACTGAGAACAGAAACCAGTAAGATCCAGCCCCCTTCGGATTTAGAAAGGATCTGAGGTTTGTACAGCCTAAATCCCAGCATGCAGTGCTTAGCTGATCCATGTGGTCTAACACAGTCTTAACGAGCAATGTCTTTGTATTAAATGTGGGGGTGGCTGTACGTCATATTGCAGAGCTCCATGAAGTAGGCTGCACTTTGGCCAACGTTGCTCCAGAAGCTGTTCTCCAGTGAACAGTTATTCTTAAAAACCTGGCTCTACAAAATTCTGTATCTTCTTACATACGAATACTTTATAACCTCCGTCCATGTGGCAAATGAAAGGGCATGCCGTTTAAATTGTTTATAGTTACACATTTTTACCACAGTGCATTTCTTAAATGACTGTGGGTGTTAAACTCTGGAAAGGCTGAATGTGTCGCAGTTAATTTGAAAATGTCAGAAGAAAATTAACAAATAGACATTAAAAAAAGGTTTAGTCACAGGATGAGCTGAGAAACTCATTTGTTATGCACAAGCCATACTGCAGTTGTGAATGGCAAGTATTTAGGGGACTGTAAGGCCTATAATGCCACTGAATGTTTGAACCATTCAGCAACATTAATGCATGGTTCACAAGTCAAGTGAATGCTAAAAGCTTGCTTAAGAAAAACAAGAAGTTGGGGTCATATAGAAAGATTATGGGTAGGGTGACACCTCATTGAAACTGGGGGATCTAACCTCCAGCCTTCATTAAGATAGTCGTAAGCCACCATTAAGCTCCTTTACGGAACAAGGTAGCAGAGATAATAGGGATTTCCATGCAAAGCACAAACATATATGTCTCTGCTCACAACATAGGTGAAGAAAAGATAGGAAGAATGGTAAGAGACCAATGTGGCTCCATCAGGAGCAATTTAGTGACCTGAAAATCAAAAAGGAATCCTACAAAAAACTGTATGCATTGCTTTAGATGTTGGTACTGAAACACAAGCCAGTGGGTAAATTAAATAAACTTTACATATTATTTGTATTTCAATTATTTTATAAATTGGTATTTTAAGACTGATCTCTCTTTAGAAACTTCTTTGAGTCAGTCCCTTGAATGCGTGTTACCATTTCACTATTTTTTCCTTCAAAATTTTCCCTCTATCTATTTCATTGTCTCTCCTGAGTGGACTGGAAACCTGATCACATTCAGTTTCAAGCCACACTTTCAAATCCATGATGGATTTTTTTTAAATCAGACTAAAAGAGTTTGCCCACCCCTTGTAATTTGAAGTGATAAGGAAGCGACTCTTCTGATTTTCACATGCTATTATGAGACCTACTTATATCCTCAGTGGAATCTTCCTATTCAACAACATGATTTACATTTAACAGTAATTCTCTGTTTGCCAGCAGTGTGGTGCTATGAATATTTCTCTCCTGTGTGGAACATGACCTTTGCTGTATCAGCTACCAGTCTCTGAAATTCACAAGAGTTCTAAATAACCCACGCTTGCTTTCATTCTTATTCTAGTATCAGATCACATATAAGGGTAAGCTCCTGTAAAACAATGCTGATCAAGCTGTGATTGTTTTAAAATTCCAGACTCCATCTCTGATGATCCAACACATATTTCCATGAAGTGGGGAATGGAAGCAGCTGCAGAGAGCTTTTACTTTTCAGTGGCTGCAGTCAAAGAGCTGTAAATGTCATTTTCCAAATAGCAACAACACGCTGCTTAGTCTTGGCCCAGGGAGACCCTCTATGGTGACAGTAGACAACACTGGCTGTGTTAGTCAGTTCTTTAGCCCCAGGAAGAACTACAGGGTCCATCTGGATTCAACAGCCTCATTAAAAAAAATTGATTTATATTTATTATTCCAGAACCCTATCTCTTCTCTACAGGGGACACAATATACAAACCTTCGGATCCCTCAATCTGTAGAGCTTCTACTTTTAAACGGACAATGAATTGAGTACTTACGTATATATTTAAGAGAACTTCTTTGTGTTATTACTTATCGACACAGTGTGCCTGCTCTACAGCACCCCCTTCTGGCCAAGACTGGCACTATACATGCTTCCCTCTTCCGTTTCACCTCATGTCGTCAATAAGTTCATTAAGAGTATGTCTACACTGCAGCGTGAAGTCCATTTAATTTCAATTGACTTCCACCCGGCAAACATACAAAGTCGGAGCATGATCACCATGCACATTGCATCGGGGGTTTGAGTCCCCACTAGCCACACTTGCATCGATGATCAAAGCAGTGCATCATAGGTAGCGATCCTATAGTGCAACTACCTGCAGTGACTTTTGGGAAGGTTGTCGTCCTCCCATGATGCAATGTGCTCTCTCGCTCCTCCCCTCTTGTCCAAAACAAACAGACAAAGGTTTTTTTCGCGCCATTTTTCCAATCACATCTCTGCCGCAGAATGGAAAATTGCAATGTCACTGAAGCTGCCATGCTATAAGCCATAGAATGAAACAACTCCTGTTTACTGCAGGCTGTCACGTAACATCTTCAGTCGGTGGAGCGCCGTTTCTGGTCCGGAGAAACAAGCAATGACTGATGGGATTGCAGCATTATAAAGGTGTGAGATAATGAGCAGTGGCTGCAGAATTTTCATATGAAAAAGGCCACTTTAATGGAATTTTGCGCAGAGCTGTCCCCAGCCCTGACATGCATGAATACTCACCTGAGACCTGCTCTGACAGTGGAGAAGCAAGTGGCCATTGCTTTGTGGAGGCTAACAACCCCAGGCTGTTACCAGTCAGTTGGGAATCAATTCAGAGTCGGTAAATCCACCATGGGAGCTGTAGTGATACGTGCGTGCAGGGCCATTAACAGACTTCTGCTAAGAAGGGTAGCGACTTTGGGAAACATGCAGGACATAGTGGATGGGTTTGCCGCAATGGGGTTTCCAAACTGTGGTGGGGCATTAGATGGCACACACATCCCTATCTTAGCACTCAGTCATCTTGCCACAGAGTACATAAACTGAAAGGGATACTTCTCAATGGTGCTGCAGGCCTTTGTGGATCACAGGTTACGTTTCACCAACATCAATGTGGGGTGATCTAGAAAGGTGCATGACGCGCATCATTAGGAATTCAGATCTGTTAAAAAAGATGAAGGCGGATACTTTCTTTCCTGACAAAAAATAACTATTGGTGATGTTGAAATGCCAATACTGATCCTGGGGGACTCAGCCTACTCCTTGCTCCCTTAGTTAATGAAGCCCTACACCGGGCACCTGGACAGCGAGAAGGAGAGTTTCGATAACAGGCTCTGCAAGTGCAGAATGATGGCAGAATATGCATTTAGCTGCTTACAGGCCTGATTTGCTCACTAGGTTAGACCTCAGTGAACGTAACATCCCAGCTGTTATCTCTGCGTGCTGTGTTCTCCATAACGTGTGCGCAACAAATGGGGAAACGTTCGCGCTGGGTTGGGTTGTGGAGGCGGGTAGGCTGACTGCAATTTTTGAGCAGCCAGATACCAGTGCAGCTCTGAGAGCCAACCACGGAGTGTTGAGTCTCAGGGAAGCATTGAAAACCCATTTTTGCAACGAACCACAGTAATGTACGTCTCTGTCACTGCTGTCCCTTCCCTTCCCCTCCCCCACCCTCACACCTTCATTCACCTCCCCTGCCGACAATCCCCGAGCTCTCAATGAGTAAAGAGTAATATTTTTAAAGCAGTAAAGTTTTATTGGTGATCTGTTACAGTGGGGGGAAAGGAAGATAATCGAACGTTCTCATAAGGCTGTTAGGGGATCCAGAGCAAAGTGTGACTGTGCACACAGCAAAGCATGCCTGTTCCCACTTCTTAAAGGGGCTGTCACTTCTTTCTGCTCCCCTCCACTGGTGTGGAGTGGTGCACATACTGCACCCTGCTCAAACTCCTCCTAGAGCGCTTGGGGGTGGAGGCTGGAAAACAGCTTGTCAGCTAAGCGTTTTGCAGGGGCTGCAGAAGAGAGTCTGTCCTGCTGCTGCTCTTCCTGGAGCTCTACCAGTTGCCTCAGCCTGTCAGACTGACCCCTCATAATATGCAACATCTGCTCTTGTGTTGCACGCTCTTTCTCCTGGTCTGATTTTCTGTTTTCCATGTCCATGCTTATTTTTTCTGACAATGACATCCTCCAGGCTCTAAGCTATGTGTCAGCACCCATGGAGGCATTCATTATCTTGTTGAACATGTGATCCCAAGGGTTTTTTTTTCCACTTTCAAATCTGGGAAAGGCACTCTGCAGGAGTATAAGTTGGGATGAAGACCGAGCTGTCCACTGTAAGGCAAGCAAAGCACAAAGTTTCCACTGTTATCTGGTCCCATGGATTAAAAGCAATATCACAATGTAAAAAGAACTCCCCCTCATATTCACAAAGCAACGCCAGATCTGCATAGCACTCTACTTATTGCATGGGTTGAAGTGGCATTCCATCCATGGTAAGTAAGGGGCCCTTGCATCCATTATAGGGCAGTTTCTGTAGCACTAAATTCCTCGATCCCCAGTTAACCAAGAAGCTGGGTCATTGGGCTCCCCTTTACCATCCCAAAGACCAGTTTGAGAGGAGGTGGTCCAAAGGGATTGGAGGAGGGTGTGGTTGAAGTGTTGCTGGAGAAAACATAGAGGCATCCTTTCCCAGACCCCTAAATCCAGGACAACGTCATGGCTAGAACCGTCCATGGCAGGGAAATAACACGCAGTGACTGTATTGGTAGGGTACTGTAAACTTGTGCCATCTTCCCTAGGTGACCATGTGTGATATCAGCCTCCAGAGGGTAACAAAGGCCGAAAGGGAAGATTTTCTGCAAGCATCTGGGTACAGGCCTGGCCCTTATGCTGCTATGCTGTGTTCCACAATGATGCCTGCTCATTTAATAGCAGAGTGGCAGGGAAAAGTGTCCTACCATGGCAGAAGAAATAAGGCTGCCCTCCTCAGAAACCTTTTGCAAAGGATTACACAATACCTACATGAAAGTTTCCTGGAGATATTCAAGAAGGATTCTTGGAGTATCCCTGTGCACATAAATAGTCTGTTCCAGGGGTGACCCTCTGCTTAAGAGGACCAACAGCCAGGAAGCCCATCCCCACAAACACACAGGTTCCTTTTCCCCAGAAAATAAGAAGTTGGACTGAGGCTATAACCACAGAAATATGACTTGCTACACACACTCACCAGATGTGCCTTCCCTGGCATCTTTGTCAGTCACACTGTCCTGCATCCGGCTGGGCTAACAAACAGGTAACGAACAGGTCCTGGCTTTCAGGGAGAATGGATACGCCTCTCGCCTTCCCCCGTTCTCCTCATCTTCATCCTCCTCATCCATATAGTCTTCCTCATTCATCCTGGACTGAGATTCTACAGATTCTATGTTGCATGGTGGCACAGTGGTGGGGTCACTGCCGAGAATCACATGCAGCTCCTCATAAAGGTGGCATGTCTTTGGTGATGAGCCAGAATAACTGTTTGCCTCCCTGGTTTTTTGATATGCCTGCCTCAGCTCTTTGATTCTAACGTGCACTGCTGCGCGTCCCTGTTGTGGCCCTTCTTCACCATGTCACATGATATCTTCTCAGAGATATCCACATTTTTTGCTGGCTCGGAGCTGAGCCAGAACAGATTGTTTGCCCCACAGACTGATGAGATCCAAGACCTCAGGCTGACTCCATACTGGAGCATGTTCAGGGCATGCAGTCGCCATGAGCAGTTCAGCTACAAAGCTCTGTCCACGCTGACCAAACAGGAAATGGGAATTTAAAATTTCCCAGGGCTTGAGGGGAGGGGCTGTTTCCTGTGCTCGTGGCCACAGTGCAGCAGAGTGCGAATGTCCAGAGTGGTCACAACAGAGTATTATGGGATACCTCCTGGAGGCCGATGACATCGATTTACATTGCACTCTGCCTACACTGATGCTTATTTGACCCATACAATTTGACTTCAGCACTACCTCACCTGTGGAGGTGGTTTTATTAAGTCGAATTTTACTGCGATTTAGGTTGATGAAACTGACATGCCAGTGGAGACGCATAGTTTATGTGGTCGACGGAAGCTGCATTCCATTGTCTTACATTGTCAGGGTAGACCAGGCCTAAGAGTTTATATAGGAAACAATGTGCCTTCTGAGAGGCCTAGTTTATTAAGCAAAGAGCCAGTTAAAACACAAGCAAGCTTCCACCCCAGCATTTTAGCTTGGAGACAGAGTCAGTCTTAGTTTATCCATTCCCACTGGGATCCACCACTCTCATCCATGAGGGCTCTCTCAGCGCAGGACCCTTCCCTGCAATCAGGCCACTTGCCGCTGCATAGGAAGAATCCTTCTCCAGAACAAGGGGTCAGCAGAGATTTGTCAGTGGCAGCTTATCTCTGGGGCAGCACGTAGTCCTGACACATTGGGCTTCCTACCACTGTTTGGGACTTCCCTGTCCCTCAGAGCACAACGTACAGGCCCCTTGCTGTGGTGACCTCTTCTATAGCTCCTCTCCTCAGGAACCTCCTTGTGTCCAGGAACTTCCTCAGCTGAGCCCTAATAAGCCTTATCAGGCTCATTAGGTGAGCAGCTGCCAACGAGCCACCTAGGGATTTAATAACTTCCAGGTGGGTCTGATCTGATTTGTTCTCCCTTACAGGACCCTGTCACAGGTAGGCTGGCCCCTGATGTTCTGAAAGGGCCAACACCCATGACACTCCCCTTTTAAAAACATCTTTATATTGCTTTCCTTTGAAGATACAAGTATGGAATATTTACTACGTCAACAACGCTCTCCATGCAGTTCAGTTATGCCAAGTGCACGTAACTGCTACCTCATGCCTTCAAACACACCCAAGACCAATGGGCATCTAGTCTAAGTATATACCTTGTAGGGTGCAATGGATAGCTAGACAGCAGGCCAGACCGCTTGTGACAGTGGTGATCTGAAACCCTGCCAGCCGTCAGCCGTTTAGCTGCATAAGTCTGAGAAGTGTAGGAACTCTAAGACTCTCAAGTCCCAGAGGACCAAATTCTGCTTTTTGATTAGAATGGCCTTAAGTAGGCCTTGCAAGGGCCCTGCGCATGGGGGACCTGCACCTTGTTGGGCATGATTTTGGCTTGAATGCAGTGGCAGCCCAATGTGTGTGTTTTTGGTAGCAGAACTGGGGCCATAGGATTTAAATGTTCACCCTGATAACCAGGGTGGGTTTTGGTGGGGCTAGGAATAGTGAAGACAAGGGACAGTGTGGGAGAGAGATCTCAAATGAGAGCAGCTGAAGCAGTGTTCTACCTGCCCCCTCTCTTTTCTTTCCTTGCACCCTTGCCTTCAACATTTGGAGGCTGTTTATTCTCTCTTCCCCCTTTCCACCTTCCTTGTGATACAGGAGGTGGAGAGGAGGGAGTCACATGCTGCATCTAGGCCCTGGTTGGGGGGTCATGTTCCCCCCATTGTTGCTGTAGGGATGATACTGGACTGGGGGACTGGCTCCTGTTTGGTGGTGGTGGAGCACAAGGGGAACTGATTCAACTTGCTGTCTGGGTGGGATAGCAGTTGTGGTGTCCCTGTTTCAGCCCCACTCTTCCCTCTCTATCTAGTTGCTGGCTCTCCGGTAATTCTGGGGTCTAAGGTGGTCACTAGTTCTGTGGCCTGGAGGGGATTTTTCCCATATAGCAAAATGCCAAACTGCTCTGTGGGTTTTTTCACCTTCTATTGAGCATACAGGAGGTTTGGATTTGGGGTTTGTTAAAATCGTTACAACTTGGCAGTTTCGGGTGAAGTGGGTGAGTTAGAGATATCCCTGTAAACCTGTTTGGCTGCCTGGGTATTAGTCCTGGGCACAGCAATGCATGGTGAGATGCGTGGGTCCCCACAACTCATCTCTCCTATCTCCAGCACGGAGGAGGGGAGTGGGTTGGGACTGTAGCTTCCAGTCAGGGCCCCTTCGTGGGCCTGAGGCTGTAGAGGAGGCTGGCCTTCATACCCACCTTCAGATTTATACACACCTGAATCATTGGTGCCCACTGAAAGCCACAGTGGAATAATTCTCCCAGATAGATTCGAGTGGTTACCCCCATTAGGTAATAATGCATAAATAAAGTTCCAGCCTCAACATTTAGCCATATTATACAGATTTTGTCTCATTGTTTCCATGTCCACATCAAAATGATGGCCAAGCAATTATCCACAGGTTAATACCAGTGAATTCTAAGTGAATCCCAGTTAAAAAAGTTTAGATTAGTCCAGCTATAGTTTGAGGATCATCTGTTATTGCAGGGACCCTGTTATTATTTTACACTTCACGCTTCACATCATTTGAATTCCTCCACAGATGTTTAGTATATTTGCTCTTCCGTAGCTTCGTCATATTAGTTTACAGTATCAGAACAATATATAACCTCTTGTTTATATATCCAGTAACATCTAGGCAATATATCATCCAGGAAAACTGTTTTTCCAGTGATGAATCACCATCTTCACACCACTATACTCTAACCCTCTACAACATTCATTATCACAAAGCCAGGCTTGTGGATGTGGTAAAGAACAAGAATTAATATAATAGGAAATGCGGTAGTTAAGAATCTAAGTACAGTTGTTTTTTATATCTCCATGCCAGTGCACATAAAACATATGTATGTGCACGTACATAGATACACAGGCCCCAATCTCTGGTCCAGCCAAGCTCTGTTCTCCCCAACCCAAGAGAGCATGATGTTGTTTACTGAAGTCCCCCAATGTGCTGGCCACGCCCTGCTTCCCAGAATGTCCCCTAAGAGGGAGAGGGCCAGGAGGAGGAGGTGGAGAAGAACAGGCTGGGGTCTATGCCAGCCAAGAATTCCCCCTCAACAGATTAATTGTTCTTTTGCATTGCCAAATCTGTGCAAAGGGAATGGAGCATGGGCCAGGATCTGGACTAGTACGCACAGTGCATGAGACCATATTAATTAAGTGCAAAAGCCTAAGTTTGTGGTTAAGACAAGAGTAAGGAAGCAAGAAATTGCAATACATCAGCAAATGCAAAACACACATGGTTCCAGTAACAATATGAACTCAGCGGTGTTGCCATTGCACTTAGCTATTTATCTGTCTTAGTGTCATGCTGCTGCCCATCACCTTGTATCTGAGCACCTTCCATGAAAAATCAGTAGTCATAGTAAAGTCCCTTGTGCGCTGCCTGGAGACTCCGGCACTTCTTTTCTTTTTGGGGTCAAAGCTCTGCCTGGGGTAGGCTTTAGTTTATTTGTTTGGTTAGAAGGATATTGATAGGGGGTTGGCAACAGCAGGGGGTGTTTATGAGCACCATATATGGTGGGAAGGCTTTCTCCAAAAGGAAGGCTTTGCATTATTTTGTTGAAATGATCAGATTCTGGGTTTTCTTTGTGTCCACACTGGAAGATGTCCTATAGCCAGATCCCTTCAACAGAGAGTGCTTTGTCCCTAGTTCTAACATACTTTGTGATCTGCATTGTTTCAGAGGAGCCCAGCTATTGTGATAGTTAATAGATCAAAATTCGGTCTATACATAGCAATCTATTAATTGCTTTGGAAATCAGGACCAAGGCCTTAAACTGGCCTTGGAAGCTGAGGGAGAGACTTGAGCATGGGCCTGATGCACTCATAATAGCCTAAAACATGAAGAATGGGACCACTGCATTCTGTACCAGCTGGAGCCTGTGCATCATCTTCATGTTCAGCTTTTGTATTTTTTCACTCTTATGTTTAAATTTTCAACTTTTAGATTGTATCGATTTTTTTTCTCAAAACAGAAAAGAAAAATATGCATTTGTAGTGTTACAAATCTGTTTTGCATAACTCCTTGGGTTAAAGCCATCCTTGCTGTGTCTTCATTGACTTCAATGGTATAAATTTTGCCCCATATAGTTCATCTGCAGCAGTCTATAGCTGTAGTAACTCTAGGCAGTAGAATTATATGGCAAGAATGATGTCCGAAACTGATCCTTGATCTTTAATCCAGTTAAAATCCTTGTCTCATACCCCACAAACTAAGAGCACGATCAGAGTACTGTACAGTAAAATTATGTACTTGGCATCTATCTTGGACCACGCAACAGAAGTAGAAGATGAATGAGTAAAATGGGAAATGGCTCATAGCTATTTGGAATGCATAAAATGCTGCATGTTATGCCAGAATAACAAGTAAGGCTGACAGGTTGGCATGTTTCTTTGCAGTGACCTGAGTTATCTGAGGGCTGAGGATTTCATCCCTGGGCTAATGGTGACTGACCAGCACAAACTGGCTGTGCATCTCTTGGAGCTGGAAGGCAGGTTCAACAAGCCATTTCTACCATCCAGAAGCAGACTTGCTGCGTGAAAGAAATAATAGAGTGAGCTTGGGACAGCAGTCAAATGTATTACTGCAAAGGCATCCCAAGAGCGGCCCAAATGTTTTTGAAAATGTACAGCACACCCTTGCAATAACGAACCTGTTGGGATCCAAGCCTTTTGTTCATTATAGCCAGCGAAAGGACAGTCAGAAGGAACAATAGACTGCTGGAGTAAGTTAAAGAAGTCACCTTAGATGAAGGCGTTAACTGAATTAATTAATCATTAATGATAGCTAAGGCTAGGAGTTGGTCACAGAGGGTGAATTTAGGATAGAAATTGTGCAACTTTTTTAGTTTTTTTCAGTACAGCCCTGTAGTTGGGATCCAGGGACTGGGTTCGTTATAGCTGAAGGGTCAAAATAATGAAGGGCATTATGGTGAGGGTGTGCTGTATTCCTAATACCCACTATGAGCCTCCATGATACAAAGCTTCCTTACATTGAGCCGCTATTAGGAGGTAGCATCATTCCCCAGCGTGGGCCACAGTTACCCAAGTGGGGAAGACAAGATATGAGTCTGCAAATGGCGAAGGCCCCTGAAAATTCTAAAAAAGCTTGATTCTGCTTCAGTTACAACAGCATAAATCTGAATTGATGACGCCAAAGTCAGTTGAGTCATTCTGGATTGAAGCCAGTTTATGCGAGATCGGACTTGGGCCCAAAGTCGTTAACAGTAAAACACCAGGGATATGAATGTGGACTGTTGGGTTGAATCTAAGATGTAAACAGGGCTTGAGGAGATCTTCAGTGTGCACACGACAGCTCAATGCAGATCCGTGCCAGTTCCTTTCTGGGATTTTCCCCAACAAACTTATTTGTTTAAAATAATTTGTTTAAATATAGTCTCAAACTTTTTTTGCTGGGTCCCCTTTAAAAATATTTCAGGCTGGGATGACCCCTCCCCTCAAAAAGAAGTGACAGCAAATTACTGTACATACACATAGGCAAATACTCATGGT
Source organism: Mesoclemmys tuberculata (assembly GCA_007922155.1). Taxonomy (NCBI): domain Eukaryota; kingdom Metazoa; phylum Chordata; order Testudines; family Chelidae; genus Mesoclemmys; species Mesoclemmys tuberculata. The sequence continues at coordinate 68,125,682 of ML675604.1, read as the reverse complement.
ATTGCCACCCTTACTTCTGTGCTGCTGCCTTCAGAGCTGGGCAGCTGGAGAGCGGCAGCTGTTGAATCCTCTCTTCTCCCTCTAGCTCACCCTCCTTCTGGCAATATTTTTTGTGATTATGCAACCCATCCTACAATTGCCTTGCAACCTGCTATTGAGGGTCCAGTTTGAGAAAGGGTGGCTTAAAATAAGTCTAAAAGTTTGACACTATATAGTTTTAAAATGGCCTGATATTATTTGCATTCCACTGGTCTTTAAAGGCCATAGCAGAAGTCAGGGCTTCATTGTAATAGGCGCTGTACAAACATATAGTAAGCAACACTCTCAAAGAGTTTATAACGTAGACAGCCAAAGTATGGGAGGAGAAACAGGCACAGAATGGTGAAGTGATTTGTCCAAAGGTCACACAGCACGTCAGTAGTCTTCTGAATTTCAAACCAGTGCTCTAGCCACTGGACCACACTGCCCAGACATGTGAGTAATTGGTGAATCAGGGTAACAAATACGATGCAACACATCACATTCTGACTAAGGCTGACAGTTCTAGGCACCTTCAGCAATTCAGGGACTTGTTTTACATGGTTGTAGGGAAGGGATGGAGATGCTGAACAGCTTCATGAGTTCTTCATTGTTCCCATTAAAATCAGCCACCTGAGTGGGCAAGTGGGCACACTTGCTGTGCAAGGGGGAAAAGAACTGGTTACTGCATAAAAGGATTTTAAAGGCACTAATATTATTTTTTTAATGTTTGAAAAAAGTCACTATTAAGCCAGAACGATCAAATTAGTCTCTTGTTACTTTAAACCAACATGAAACAGAATATAAAACGAAAAAGGGACCAAAAGCCTTTTCTTGTGACACATGGGAGCATGCATGAGAGAGACAAAGAGGGTGAAAGAGAGAAGAGACAAGGGAATAAAGATACTTAAAAAGGTTTTCCTTGTGGCTTTTGTTTAAAAGGGAACTGTGTGTTTGCATGTGGTTAATTTCTCGCTTTTTGGAGGGGCTTTAAAAGGATTTGTTATTTAAACTCCCATTGTCAATTTTTATTGGAAACTCTCTAATTTCTTTATGTGCCAGGATATCATTTGAAATCCTTTTCAACACCCGTTTGCAAATGTCAATCAAGCTTTAGATTTCTTTCCCGCATCAAGGCCTTCTACAAATAGTCCCCTCCATGGAAGCACTCTGAGGCCAGGAACGAAAGGCTTTGATTCCTAGAAGCTGAAACTTGGACTGATGGGGTATAGACAGAAGTGAACCTGATGGCAAGAAGAGATTGTGAATTTTATCCTGGGAATTAGGCTGTAAGAGGCAAACCCCTAACATCAAACTAGTTTTGCTCATGCCTCTTACTGCACTTGTTAATGAGGCTCATTCAAGGACATATAGTTGACAGCTCATCCTGAAAGAGAAATGTCTGAGATCTACATGAGTCATTATAGGACTGGTGTGGATAGTTGCATCATCTTTACCAGTACGAGGGTCACAGAACTGCAGCTGTTCAGCTATGCAGGCAGAAAAATCTTCAGTGTTATTTTCCGCTGTTTAACCTCAAGTGTGAAATAGCTACTACACTCCAGGGACAGTCCCTTAAGGGTTATGCTGAATTCCTCTGTGATGCAGAGAAATTGAAAATTAATGTGTTGATAATATTAGAGTTGTGCAGAGGGCAGAAATTCCATTTCATGCAGGATTTCAGGAGTTGAGCATTTGTCTTCATTTCAATTAACAATTAAACCTGTACGTTTTGAAATTCTCCACAACAAAGAAATTAAAAAAAAAATCGTTTTGCTCTTACGAAAACATTTTGTTTTGTCAAAACTGTTTCGCTTCCATTTTGGTTTTTTATTTTATGTTATAATATAAAATAAGCTAAAACAGAGTTGAAACAGACAGACATTGCAAAACAAAATGGAAATGCTTCATTTCCCCCCCGAGTCGGGGGTGGGAACAAAAGGACCCCCTGTCACACCTCAGCGAGGTGACAGCCTAGTTTTAGGCAGAGAGAATTTACTTTCAGTTTTTCCATGTGGAAGTTGGAAGAGAAACAGCACAGCTCAGGGAGTCCTTGCTACACTCCCACTCCCCACTAAGGGAATTTTGCACGATTGTAAGGTCTAGCTGCAAGGATCAGGCGGTTGCAGCACTGCAGTGACCTGCATCCAGCAAAGAGAGATCCAGTCCGGCACTGGCTACCAAGAGGCAGCCAAGATCCCAGGAGGATCCCAGACTAGGAAACCAGCAAGCCTGGCTGGAGTCAGGAGAAAACCCTCCCCCATACATGGTGAAGAGAAAGTAAAAGGACTTTTGTGTAAGTTAGCCAATGCCACAGTGTTATGGCACCCCTCAGGACTCAAAACCTGAGCCTACCATCTACCTTAGGAAGATGTCAGGGATGGAGTTGGGGGTTGGAGGGTTGTTGAGTGTTAAGAAGTGGAGAACTGGATTATTTATAAATGTGTTAGTTAACCTTAACCCTTTCCTTACTCGGATCCTATTTTCCTGTTTCCCGTAAAGTCACCCCCTTTGTTATACTGTATTTTTAGGTGTGTCATTCCTTTGTTGGGAATTATTTACTCTAGTGTCCCTTTTACACTGGGCTTTATACTCCTGGCCAGCTACTAGTATTAATTTTCTCAAGGGTGAGTACTCCGGTGTATATGGCACAACAAGGAGATGCCATTGCTGGAGACACCAGGCACCAACAATGAACCCAAGACCCAACCTACATGAGAAGAAGGGAGAAGCCATTCCAAATATTGGTGATAGCAAGCACCATGGAGAAAGTTGGGGGAGGCGTAAGCCACACCTCAGGAAAGGGGCTACATCTGAAATGAAATTTTGGAAAAATCAAAATGATTTTGCAAAGCATTTGGCTTTGATGGAACTGCATTTTGCAATGGAAAATGGTTTCACTGAAGTTCTTCTGACCAGCTTTAGTTGATAACTATTGATATGTAATGAATTAACATTAGTATTTTCCCCTGTTTTACAACCAAAGTAATCTAATAATTACTCATAATAATTTAATCTGAACAGACTGCAGTCTTCCAAGAAAGTCTTCAAAGCAATTGTTCATGAGCTGCTGTATGCCGATGACTGTGCCCTAGAGGCAAATACGCTAGAAGATATACAATTGATTATTGACAGAGTCTGCAGAAAGGTATGGGCTGGCATCAATCTGGAACAGACAGAGGTCATGCATCAACTTTCATCAGGGATACCCTACATGATACCAAAAGTCACCATCAGCAGCACACAGCTGAATGCTGTACAGACTTCTGCTATCTTAGTAGCATACTGTCGAATGATGTTATTATAGACAAGGAGCTGACAAGTCACATCAGCAAAGCCATCATTTGACAGACTACCAGGCAGAGTCTGGCAGCAACATGGTATTAAGCTTCAAACCCAGTTAAAAGTCTATAAAGCGATTGTGCTGTCCAACTGGTATGCGTGAGAGACCTGGACCTGCTACAGGTATCATATTAAGCTCCTAGGTGAGTTCTGTTTATGACATCTACGTGCCATATTCTGTACCAAGAGGCAGGATAAAGTCGTTGTTCCACAGAGACTGAAGCCATACTTACCACATCGCTGTTATGCAGAGCTGGTCATGTTTTGGGAATGGAGGACACCAGAATGCCAAAGTGGTTGCTGTATGGCAAACTAAAAATGGGCAGCCACACACTGCATGTTCTACAAAATGGTGTGCCCTATCCCACATGATCTCAGACGCACCATATGTGCAAATTAACAGCACATGGAGGATGCCATTTTGTAGCTAACACTTTGCGTGCAAACAAGTTGCTGTATGTCTTACTGAAAATGTGCCAGCAGATCTCTGTTATGTACCTACTTTGTGATCACCTGGGTGGGGTCTGACCTGTGGGTTGGCTGAACCCTGGCTGAATGATGTGGGGCTTATCTCAAGACATGCAGGTAATTGCCTCTGATCACGCATCACACCCTTTGGCTCTGAGATGACTCCTCGGACTCTGCAGTAACTCATCACGATGTGTAATGTCATTGAAGAGCAGGTTGACATTTTTGGGATTGAAAAATGGCCTTTTTTTAGAAATAAAACTTTTAATTTATTTCAAAATGTTATTTTTTGTTATTTGTGTTTTTTTAAACATATAAACAGAAATCTTTTTTCTGAAAACCAAAAGCTGTAAAATTTGGGAATTTCCATCAGTTAAAGGGAAAATTTCAGTGAAAAATTTCTTTCACACACCATTTTTTCCCACAGAAAATACTTGCCATTTTCCAAACAGCTCAATGTTGTTTTGCAAACAAGAACAAAATGTCCCCAGACACTCAACAGATAAGTATGCCCTAGTTACCACTGTTTATAAAATCATGGCGTTCCAGTCCTACTACAAGCTACTTGAATTTCACATAGAAAGGAAAAGGCTCACAGGATGCAACTATACCAGAGCATTAGACATCAGGGATATATCTATACTGAAATTAGACGCCTGCAGCTAGCCTGTGCCAGGTGAGAAAGACATGTGGGGACCAAGCTACAGGGGTGTTTAATTGCAGTGTAGACATTCAGGCTCAGACTGGAGTCTGGGCTCTAGGATGCTGTGAGGTGGGAGGGTCCCAGATCTCAGACTTCAGCTCAAGCCTAAATGTCTACACCACAGTTAAACAGCCCCCTAGCCTGAGCCCCACAGGCTCGAGTCAGCTTTGCATGAGCCGTCTGTGGGTTTTAATCGCAATGTAGACATATCCCAGGAGAACAAAAGCTGGGGAATTAGGAAATCTAGTGAGTAAAAAGCAACAGGATCAGTATTGAAATATATCGCTGAGGAAGCCTAAAAGATGCTAGAGACTGCAATTCCTCTGACAGAGGGGAAAAAATAAGAATAATCAAATAAGAGGTAGCTTTATAAGCTCAGGATAAAAGAAAACCTAAATCGGAAATATAGATGGGGAGAGGGTTAGACAACCAAACAAGAATATTCAGCATCAGCTGAAGCCAGTGGTCTTGGTGTGAGAACTGGTTTGATTTAATGTCTTCACTAATGACCTGGAAGAGAATCTAAGTAGCCCATGAATGACGCTCATAGATGATTCCAAATTGGGAGAAGCAGCAAACATAAGTCAGGCCAGATAGCGACTTTCTGAGATCAGAAACATGCACATAAAAACATCAAAATGAGTTTCCACTTGGAAATACACAAATATATCTAAGGAAAAATAATCCAAACCCCATATATTCAATGAAAAACTGCTAATGGGAATTATTGACAGAGACCTAATGGTAACAGTGGACTGCAAATTACATGAATGTGAAATACAATATAACTGCAAAAATGCAAAAGCAATTTTAGGATATAGTCGCCTTGACATTATAACTCAGAGGAGATAAGTCTACCCACTCTATAGTTCCAGTGCAAACATACCTAGAATATTACATTTAATTCTGGTCACTCTGCTAGAGCAAATGAGAAGAAGTTCTGAGAAGAGCAATGAAAATGATTAGATATCTGGAGGGACTGACTTATAAGGGAAGTTTTAAAAAGATATAGATATAGAAAGAAGCAACCTTTTAAGACACAAGAAAGGCAGGACAAAACATGGTTTTCTCTGTGTTTTACTCATCTAATACTTTGCCTTCAATTTATTTTTGTATTCCTTTTGTATGCTCTACACTGAGAAACTTCAGAATTGTAGAAGTTAGAGATGGAAAAGACCTATGAGATCATCCATTCCATCTCTCTGCCAGAGTGGAATTATATATATATTTACATATATAAAAATAAACAGAACGCATGGCAGTACATGCTAACTGTGTGTGTATATATTTGAAAGGTGTGGACTCTAAGAAGGGAGAGGAATAATTTAGTGTGATACATGGCAGTATAATTACCAAGTAGGCCAAGTGAAAAATATTAAGAATGTGAAAATGTAGGCTGAATATCAGGAAAAACTTTCAAGACGTGTTTAGCTGTGCAACAGCCTCCTGAGGGAAATAGAGGAAGCCCAGTCACTTATGATTTTTAAAACTGGATTGGGCAAAACGCTAGAAAGTGTATCAGAGGGAACAATTTCACACTGGCAGAGAGATGGAGTGGATGATCTCATAGGTCGTTTCCATCCCTAACCTCTACAATTCTGAGGTTTCTCAGTGTATAGCATTATGTTACAAAAGAAGTACAAAAATAAATTGAAGGCAAAGTATTAGATGAGTAAAAACACAGAGAAAACTGTGTTTTGTCCTGTCTTTCTTTGGGTCTTAAAAGGCTGCTTCTACCACACTGTTTTCTTGTAAGAGACACTTTATCCCCACGCCCTTAAAAATTGTCTAACTAGTTTACCTTTCTCCATTTATAAAAGCAGAAAATAGCTACTCAGGAGCAGTGGCAGCTTTCATAGAAGGATGCAGCTCTCATGACTTGAAGTAGCATCAAAGTGTTGGTCATTCCGACCAAGAAAACCTAATTTCTGACTGCTGGAGTGGATTTCTTTTTAATAATGATTAAAAAACCCAAGAAAGGGAAAAGACAGGAACGTATGTATGTGCATAAACTTCTACTTATCCACTCTGCTCTCTTTTCACATGCCCTCAGACCCTGCTCCTCTAATGCTGCAAGCCCCAACATTCTGTTTGTCCACATATCACATAAATAGCTCTATTCTCCCCAACACTCCCTATATGTGGAACACCCCCCTCCTGAGCTGGCCTGCAAATTCACAACCCTCTCTGCATTCAAGTATCTATTGAAGATGCACTTCTACTAGGTTGCCTGTAAAAATTAATGAGTTGATTGTGACAAGGGGAGGTCCATCTTTACATACAAACCATAATGTGCTAAAAATAATCTGATCATTTTGAATGATCAGATCATGACCAATCCTGAGCACTTTATTTTTATGTTGTAACTGTTTCCTCTACTCTGTCTGATAGCATTTTTAGTGTAAGTTCTTCATGGCAGGGAACGTGCCTTCTTTTGTGCTTGTACAGGGAATATAGCACATTCTGAGATCTACTGGAAAAAAATAATAATAATAATTAATAACATAACGCATATATGTGTGTGTACACCTATATGACAGTTCTGATTTTCAGAGAAGCAGAGCACTCACAGGTCCAAATGACTTCAGTGAGACTTGTAAGTACTCAGCACTTCTGAAAACAGAGCACAGCCACTAAGATTTTCAAACCCCCTCCTCCCCCCCAACAGGATTTGGATGTCTGATTCCCATTCATTTTTACTGGGAAATGGATGGCTAAATCCCTTGGTGGCTTTGACAGTCTCTGTCAACATGTGCATGCTGATGGCAGACAGACAGATACATTATTTGAGGGAATAGGAAAGCGTAATTACTTTTAAAAGCTGCGATAGAAACAGATTTCACTTATAGACTTGTGACATGAGACGCCAGCATTGACTCCATTGGATCAGGAACTGTCTGTTTTAGGGCTTTGTATTCTGCCAATCACTGTAGTAGCTTGAGTGTCCCTGGAGGATTTCATGGAATCTCTGACACTTCTCTTTGTTTGGGGGCAAAACTGTAGCTGGGGTAGGGGTTTCCATCCTTTCTTCATGTTGATGTTTTGTATTATTTTATTTGTGGGCCGGGGGGGGGGACGAGGAGTTGGGAGGGGATTGGAAATGGAAGGGGGTGTCCATATTGTCAGCACCACTTAAGGTGGAAAGAGGAAGATTTTGCAACATTTCCTATAGATGGTCATGCTCACAGTGCTATCATGCCAGGCTCCAATTTTAAACCATGCTCAGCAACTGAATGTGTTTATGGCAATGCCAAAGGTTTATGTTGGGAGGGCCTTCCATTCAAACACACAGGAAAGTGTTTTGTTGTTGTTGTTTTACAAAGTTTACTCACTGAACAGAGTTCAGATAGGCAAGAATAGCTATGCCCATCACTGAACCTCAGCCAGCCCCCTGGTGAGAAGCTGCAACGGTTTAACTGTGTACAGCCACACCGCACAGCAATGAATGCCATATTCACTGGCAACAGCTGGGGTTAGATGGAACGTAATGATTCACATCAGAGCAGTGGTCAGGATGCTTGGGCTAATACTCTAACCCTGCAAAAGTATCTGGGGATATTTAACTCTTAGGAAGCTGGCCAGTCCTTAAGTGGATGTCCTGTGGGAAGAGTAAATCTTTTTGATGTCAAGAGTGGTGGTGAAGAAAGGGTTAGAGAGGCAGGATGGAAGGAGGAGGAAGAAGGAACTGTACAATAGGGAAGTACTACTGGGGCTGGGGGACAAGGATGCCAATTTACCTCAGAAATTTAGAAAGGAAAGGTAGGTTATGTCCCATGGTCCATGTAGTGAATGACCATAAGACATCACCAGGACTCTGGTTTTATGCCTTATCTGAAATTTAGCACCCTCCAGTACTCAGTCTCCTAACAAACTGGTTCCGTATTGACTGGGGAGGGGAGACAACACTGTTCCCTGCTCCACAAAAGCTTTTCCCTTGAAGGTGTCCCATCCAAATTCTGACTCTGCCCAACTCTGTTCAGCTTTTGAGATCGAATACCTTCACAGCCTCAGAAAGCCAAAGTGTAGCTTTAAAAGTAGGCAAAAAGCTTTACATGTCCATTTTACTGATTTTTTAAAACTGTGCCACAACACTTATTCAAAAGTCAAGCCTGAACTGCATTTTTGGTGGGAATGTCATAGTGGGGACAGCTTAGCTCTTCTGATCCATGAAATGATGGTGGATGCTCTACATCAATTTTGAGCATGGCCTTGCTAATACAGTTTAAGGATCTGCTATTGGGCTCAGGGCTTTAGCTTCAGCTAAAGTATAAATGGTGAAGTGAAGGACCTGGTAGAAGAGGAACAATCATAAAGCAGAATTTGCAACAACAAAAGAACTACAAAAGACCTCCACTATAGGTTAAGACATCATAAGGACAGCTAATTGTTTTCCTTGTCTAGTAAAGGCAATACACACACATATGCCTGTACAGATTAGCTACTGGGAAGTTAAAAATAAATTCAAATTTCAATGGCCAGGAAGTCTGAAACATTTACATTCAACCACCTTTCCAATTCTACTGGAAAAGGAAATGAACTGACACCTATGTGACCTTTAAAAGCCTCATTTCCTCACATGAGATGCTGCTGGCAGGTGCACATCAGACTTCCATCTTGTCAGAGGGCCATTTTGCAAACAAAACTATAAACTTTGAATATACCATAGTTTTTAATTCAAGACCACTATGTGTGATGATTAGTCTGGGTTGGAGTAAGACTCTAGTGTGTAATTACCTAGCCCAGGAGTTTTTACTGCTCTTTCTTAATGTAATCAGTGTTCAATCCCTTTTCTATTTGCTACTGATTGTTCTTATTCTGCAAAATATCCTGTAGTCAGACTTTTGCTGATTGACTCTTGGATTCCTGTAATCCCTCATGTAAAACACAAGGAAAAGAAATATTGCAAAATGTGGAAGAACAAAAATAACGAGCTGGTGTTTCTGTATTCTATATACAGACCCATTTCTTTTATTGACTTCAAGCCTATGCTCTTTTTCAGAGAACAGGACTACGGTCTTTAGATTGGGATTTCAAGGAACAGTGCTCTTATAAATTAGTAAAATGTATGAGTCATCCCAATGTTGTGTTGAGCCAAGATGCAGCTATCAGCCTAGCATAACATTTCAGTATCTGTCCAAAATGCAGCATACCTTCATTAGCACACTAGTCCTGGGAGGTAAATCATCTGAAGGTTGTAACAGGTGCTTTTGTTATAACAGGGGTGATTCTGGTGTGTTATTGATACCCAATGCACTGGGAGAGCGAGAAAGACAGAGAGAGTGTTATACAACAAAGAGCTTTAAAAAGAATATTGGAGTACAGCCGGTCAAATAGCGTTCAATTAATATAGTCAATGAAGTTCAGGATATTTTCAAACCAGTCATTTAATAACTAAAAACCACTATTCATCCAGTTAGAGCTGGGCTTCTTGTCTACAAATATATCTGCACTTAATTTATTCAATGATTTTTCATGGTATTTTTTATTTAGTTTTTGGACAAATATTTTCTTTTTTATTCCAGGCCTAGTTATGATTTTGTAAAGATTAGCACTGTAGCCTCCTGAGAAACAGAGCACTTCAACCTAGGCACTTGCATGCTCAGGAATAGGACTGAGGTTTGAAACAATCAGGCGTTCTTGCAACACAATGAACCTGATTGGCTAAGTCAAGGCTAAAGAAGGGAAATTAAGTGAGATTGCAGAATTTGATGAAAGTCATACAAATATGGGTACTGCTCACGAGTCGAGAATTACTATGGGTGTCAATTAACCCCACAGATCAGAGGGTTTATTAAGCTGAATTATTTATCCTGAAGATAAAACACTGGAAGAAAGACAGACATCGTTAAACAGCACAGCCTTGCACAGATTTTAGGCAGCGAACCAAGTTTCTGAACAATTTAATTTATTGGGGGCCTAAATTGTACTAGATTATCAAATCAAGTGGAATAGCGGAAGGCATTTTGCATTTAGTGCTCAGAATGTAATAAGTGTGTTATTTCATTCGTGCCATGTTGCAGTTTGAGTTATGAAGAGAAGGGTGTGTTTCCTCTGTAGGATAATTTTCCATTTTTTATCCATTTTCAAAACCTGTCAAACAGCTGTCATGAAGAAAATGTTGCCAGTTTATCACTGAAGCTTGAAACCTGTTAAATGTGAGCATAAAGTGGTGCACTGCTTATAGAGCTGATACAATGGGAGGAGGCTTAGCTGTTTGAAGTCTGTCTTTGTGGAGATTATGGCTGGGCAGAGAGGGACAATGAGAGAGTTTCTCTTGGGAGATGAGAGACTGACAGATCTGTGTGTTTTTGTGAATCAGGATTGTAGATGGAGCACTTTTTACATGATGGACATCAATTAAAAAACACAAGAATTGGGGAAATTCCCCAAAGAGCTTAAATCCTTCCCAGGAGGTGGGGATGGTTTTTCAAGAAGAGTTTCCATTAAAAATTCATGCAGAGGATCCATTTGTACAAAAAAAAGCATAATAAATAAATAATCATATTAATCTCACAGCCTCATAAAACAATCACACATCCATTTTGGCCACTTAGTTTGAAAAGCAGGTCCTTAGTCTCAGCTTGTGTGAAATTACATCATCCAGAAGAAAAATAAGACAAAAGGTTGCACACTAACTAAAATAAACAGCTCACACGGTAGAGTCACTCACAATGTCTGGGAAATAAAAAGCTGCCATAGAGCCATCCATATACAGCCAAGAAACTGTACAGAGATGAACACAAAGAGGCAGACGAAGCACAGCATGAAAATGGGTGATAAGCAGAGATTTGCAGCCATCAGGAAGGAGAGAAGAGGAGGCAGCTGCAAAGACAGGAGGCCGGAAAAAACAGACGAATTGGGGTTGGAAATATATACACTAATGATAACGACTGTGAAAGGATTAACATGGGGCAGCAATTAGCTAGCCGTGCTCCATTGCTATTCATGTGTGCCTTCCCCTTCCCTTCACTTTCAAATATTTTCTCTGCAGAAAAGAAAACTAGTTTATTGGTGAAGAGTTAGGCATACGGTGCTCAGGTTGAAAAAAAATAGATGTGCTAGCATGGTCTCTGCTCTTCCCCCCTCCATCCTGTGGTCAAACCCAGAGTTCCTTCCCTCAGGATTGCAGACAGCCCATCCCCCTTGATCCCCCATTCAGCTCTCCCTTTTTTTTAAACTGGGGAAACAAAATGGAGCTACATGAATAAATGTAACAATTACTAACCTTCAGGGTCAGCAGTGTCAGAGTGGTTATTTTGCCTGTGGTATTAATTTTTTTATTCCCTTTGTATCTCTCTCTCCCCCCCTCCATTTATCCTCACACTTTATGTTTTTTTTCTCCCCATGTTTATGTTCTCACCTCTCTATTTCCTCTTCCTAACCTCTCTCTCAATTACCTTTCCCTCTCTCCTGCCCCTCCCAACCTCTTTTCCCCTTCCCCTGCTAGCTGCCCCAAAGGTTGCTTTCCTTACCCAATCTGCTTGTCCCTGCCAGCCAAATCTCCTTCACACAACACTCTTACCTTCTCCTTGTGAATGCTCTAGGGCAGGCTCCCCGTCATGGGCTCTTGAAACCAGCCATCTTCCTCCTGAGCTGCCCATACGCCAATGTGGCACCTGAGCACAGTCCTTTCCATCAGACACGACGCATGTACACAATACCTTTCATCTCCAAGTCGTTACAGTCTATACACTGTACACACAGGAATCACTGCACCACTCAAGTGCAGCCACATCTGGGGAGAAGACTGGCAGGCAGGAGCACAACATGCTGCATGACAGTGATAGGAATGTTTTGCCTAAGGACCTTGAGGTAAGCAGCCAGTTTTTATGTAATCTGCTTTAAGGTCTTCAAGGTCCACATACAGGAGATAGGACCTTGGTACAAAATTCAGGCCCAGAGTAAGAGTGAAACGCCCATGAATTTGGTGCTTGGTTTTGAAAGATTTGTCCAAAAGACCCACATCCCGTAAACTTGATTTATCTACCTCAAAAGGATGAAAGGCTGAATCAGTCCCGCTAGGATTTGAACCTGTTTGCTCCAGGGAGTCTAATTATCACAAATGTGTACTTAGACCATAAAATCATTCCCTCCTGCTTTAATCAACTCTAAAGGCATCAGTTTTGATCCTAGATGGTTATACGGCGCCTGTGATAAAGGCAAAGTATTTTACAAGGTCTCTGTAAGTGCAGTAGATCATTATTTATATTTCAGAAGGTTTAAAAGAGTGGACCGTTAAGGAGGTGCACATTATGTTGTAACAAAGAATACCATAGCAGCACTGTGAATGGCTTCTCAGTTCCAGTCTTGATTTTCCTTCAGCTACACAGAGGAATAATGGAGCAAAAGGAGAGTTAAACTAAATTGTACTTGTTCCAGGCATGTCTCACTCCTAATGGCGTGTTTACTTGAAGGAGATTTCATTTCACATAGTTCTAACCCAGGTTAATGGGTTACACAGCTGATGGATCATGACTGTGCTGTGATCAGTCTGTTCTGTACCCACAGCATGCATCTCTGAGCTGTGAGGCAGCCTCCTCCAATTTCAGTGTGCACGTATGTGGCAATTCTTCTATCAATGTATTCGCTTGTGCACATGCGTGCTGCCTATGTGTGTGTGCGCATGCACACAGAAAGGGGAGGGGACCCTTAGCTGTCCAGCTGCGGTGTATAAGCTGAAAGGTTTCTTTGAGAGAAATGGTGTCTGTGCAACGGATCCTCATGACAGCAGAGAGATGATTCCCCCCTACAGCATTTGGTTAACTTATGATGTGTCTGACATTTTTTGCAGAGTTCAGAAGGTACTGGCCCTCATTTGGATTAGAGAAAGCTGATGGGAAGCCCTAGCCTCATTATAACAAGGCTCATGATTGGGGGGAAGGCATTTTTCATCCTCTAGAAAGGGTGAGCTGCAAAGAAATTGCATTGTGACTCTTTTCTCAGAGATAACATTGCAGTTGATAGACATTGCTCTGCCTTTATTTCTCTGGAAGAAAAGGGATTGTTTCCCCCATTACCTGAAGGGGACGCAGGCTTCTTACTAACACACTAAATCTTAAATGTTAATGGACTGGCGGAGTTTGCAGTTTTCTGCTGGAAGGCTGGTTGGCAGGATACCGTCCCGCAGTCATTGAATCATTCCCTGAATCACAGCCATGTTGGCAGGAGCATATTCTGAGGAAGTTTGCAGTACTGTCAGACACCTGCTGTTGCCACCGAGCGGTATTATGCAAGATCCAAAATTCTATTTACTCAGACCCCCATTTGATTTTTTTTATCCTGTGAAGGCACTGGAGCCTCAAGGGACAACAACAATAAAACCCATTCCCAAGAGCATTATACAATACTCAGCCCAATGCCAATCAACTTGATCTTATAGGCTGAAACCCTGCTCTCTTTACTGGGCACAGATGACAAGGGCCATAAAGTACCAAGATAGGCAAGTACTCATGCAAACATTGCTACTGAAGTCTTAGGCTTACATGTGCAGGTAAGGCAAGCAGGATATGGCCCAAAGACATCTCATTAATCCCTTTCACTTTTTCTTCTGAAAGGTTTTATATGTTCAACCCTATGGCAAGATAGGAAAGGAAGCTATCAAATCCATAGAGGTAGTCTGTCATATATCCTGTGATAGACAATTTTAATCCCCCGTCTGCCAGGACAGGGCCTGTTTCACAATGAGATAGCTCATGAGCCACCAAAATCAGACGCTAACCCTAGTTGCACCATGGAAGCAAGAAATCCAATAATGTATAGCAAGTTTATGCCATTCCTGGCAGTTCATGAGATCCTATTAAAAGCTATATTTAAATGTATATTTTTTCTGATTATGCTCATTGTGTTTCTGTCTCCTTCTTCATCCCCTAATACACTGCTGTTCCACCCTGATGTTAGTGTTCATTATGTCAGAACCTGTTACAGCAAGAATAAATATTGTATATCTAGTTAAGATACTTATGTGGTTCCCATCACCACAGTATTTGAGCGCCTCGCAATCTTGAATGCATTCAGCCGTACAATACTCCTATAATTTAGGACGATGCTATAATCCCCATTTACAGAAGGGGAAGTGAGGCACAGAGAGACTAAGTGACTTGCCCAAGGTCACACTGGAAGTCTGTGGTAGAGCAAGGAATCAAACCTGGGTCTTGCAAGTTAGCATACTAACCAGTGGACCACGCATCATCTACAAGCTTGCCATTTTCTCTTTGTGGTGGTACAAGAATGGCCAGACTGGGTCAAACCAATGGTCCATTTAGCCCATTTATCTGGTCTTCTGACAGTGGCCAATGACAGGTGCTTCAGAGGGAATGAATAGAACAGGTAATCATCAACTGATCCATCCCATTGCCTATTTCCAGCTTCTGTCAACCAGCAATCCCTGCCTATCCTGGCTAATAGCCATTGATGGACCTATCCTCCATGAATTTACCAAGTCCTTTTTTTTTTAAACCCTGTTATAGTCTTGGCCTTCACAACATCCTTTGGCAAGGAGTTCCACAGGTTGACTGTGTGAAGAAATACTTCCTTTTGTTGTTTTAAACCTGCTGCCTATTCATTTCATTTGGTGACCCCTAGGTCTTGTGTTATGAGGAGGAGTGAATAACACTTCCTTATTTACTTTTCCACACCAGTCATGATTTTAGACCTCTGTCATATCCCCCTTAGTCTTTTCTTTTCCAAACTGAAAAGTCCCAGTTTTATTAATTTCTCCTTCTACAGAAGTTTTTCCATACCCCTAATAATTTTAGTTGCACTTTTCTGTACCTTTTCCAATTCCAATATATATCTTTTCTGAGATGGGATGACACGATTTGCATGCAGTATTCAAGGTGTGGATGTATCATGGATTTATAAAGAGGCAATATGATATTTTCTGTCTTATTATTTATCCCTTTCCTAATGGTGCTCAATAGTGTTAGCTTTTATCACTGCCACTGCACACTGAGTGGCTGTTTTCAGAGAACTATCCACAATGACTCCAAAATCTCTCTGTGGAGTGGTAACAGCTAATTTAGACCTCATCATTTTATATGTATAATTGGGATTATATTTTCCAATGTGCATTACTTTGCATCTATCAGCATTGAATTTCATCTGCCATTTTGTTGCCCAGTCACCCAGTTTTGTGAGAGCCTTTTATATCTCTTCACAATCTGCTTTGGACTTAACTAACTTGAGTAGTTTTGGATTATCTTAAATTTTGCCACTTCACTGTTTACCCTTTTTTCCCAGATCATTTATGTATATGTTGAACAGTACTGATCCAAGTACAAACCTTTGGGGGACACCATTATTTACCTCTCTCCATTCTGAGAACGGACCATTTATTCCTACCTTCTGTTTCTTGTCTTTTAACCAGCTACTGATACAGGAGAGGACCTCTCCTCTTATCCCATAACCGCTTAATTTGCTTAAGAGCCTTTGGTGAGGGGTCTTGCCAAAGGCTTTCTGAAAACCTAAGTACACTATATCCACTGGATCATTCTTGTGCACATTGCTTGTAGATCCCTTCAAATAATTCTAGTAGATTAGTGAGGCATGGTTTCCCCTTTACAAAAACCATGTTGAATCTTCCCCAACAAATCATATTCATCTATGTTTCTGATAATTCTGTTCTCTACAACAGTTTCTACCAATTTGCCTGGTACCGAAGCAAGGTTTGAGAGAAATGACTTGTAAAATTGCACTGGAAATCAATGGGCTAGGAAGCAAGATGGTAATCAGAACAAACTGGGAGGGGGGAGTCATCCAAATTATTAAATTATATTGTAAATGTTTTGTTATCGAAGATTAATTACGTAAAGCTTCACAGGAATTTCACACAACTGAAGGAAATGTTACTGTTTGTACCTCAGTCATGACTCCTTCACTCAGCAACTTCTGTAAGGCTGTTTGAGCGCCAAGCTGCTGCTGTCATATGGTTCCTTGTTTCTATGACCACGAGTAGCTACAACTTTCCCATTTAGAGAAAATATTAGACTTAGAAAAATCAAAGATAATGAAGCCTACTTAAAGGTCATTGACACTTTTCTTTGTTGTGGAAAATGGAAGAAACCTGGAGGCTCTGTGTGTGATGTCAGCATGGAATTCAAAGAGTTGCTCGGCTTCTGCCAGGAGAGGGAACCAGCTGGGGAACAGGTATTAACTCTGCTGCAAGTTTTGAAGTTTTATGTAATTATATTCAACACCTCCAAAGCTATTGAAAAAAGTCATGTATTACACGGTGACATTTATGCTTTAAAATTAATTGTTTCATGACTTACAGGAAAATGCTTTCAGAAGAGTAAATGTTTCTAAGCACTAGTCCTGTAATAATAATCAGCACAAAAATATTTGAATCCCCCTAGTCCCACCCCCATCACCACCCAAAAGCCACATGTCCCCACACCACCCACCAGGATTTCCTGCTAGCACTCAGGATCTGCCGTTACAGTTAGTTCACTTGGTGGTGGAGGAGTCAGAGAGCTGTCTTTTCTGTGTGTCACAGAAGAGCAATAGGATGGTTGTCTTCCTGTACAGTGGAGGAGGGAGGGGAAAGGGACAGAAATGGAGGCATCTTCATTGCAGGGAGAAGGAAGGCAGTTGTCTGCCTGCACTAGAGAGAAGGTAGGTCTGCCATGGCTTCTTCCTCTAGCTTAGTCTCTTGACTGTGACTCAGTAGTCTGCCCTTGCAAAGTTATGATTAGTTGCCAGCAGGAATAATTGTATCCATTGACTGTCAGAACTCCAGTGATCTGAATGATCATGACTCTCATGTTTATCCCTTCCTCTCAAATGAAGCTTCACTGAGAGGAAAGTCAATAGAAAGTGAAAGACACTAAAAGGATCTGGCTGGTTTGAGACCCACTGGTAATGCTCCGTGCTGCTGCGTGAGAAACCCAAGTTCCATTCCTGCCATTAGCGTCTCACACTCTCTGAGCTGGCAGAGGCTTGGAACTCTGGAATCCTCCCAGACAGATAATGTAGCTGCTATGGAAATCCTGTCATTTCAAATCATCAGTGAACAGATACAGGATAATACAGCATCTCAGTTTAAATCCTGTATTTAAAGCTGCACTCAGCTCATTGCCAATATTAGAAGCAACATGAGATGCAAAGTTTGGATCAGGCGCCAAATTCACTTTCCCCAAAGTCTGGGGGCAGTGGGTCAGGGGAATTGATGCAGATTCAGAATTTCCCTGTTATACACATGTCCTCATTTATTCCACAATCCCATAGCCCCAGAATGCAATGGGAAATCCAAACCTTGCTGCAGAATTATGCTTCAAAGCTAAGCTGTCATTTAGAAATAATTTTGTTCCCCTCATGGTTGTGAAGATAGCCTTGAACACATTAAATGAATGTAAACTGATGCAGTGTTCTCCTCCTAACAGCAGTCTGAAACAACAGCTCAGAGAGCTGTGAACAGCCCCATTCATCTTAACGTGTTGCAGACTCTGAACATGCTAGAGAAGATGCCATAAACGTCACTATTCACTAGTGATCATTTCAGCAGAAAAATCCAGCTAACAGGTTGATTCCAGAATCCCAGACTGAGATCCCCGGCTCTGCAGGTGCCAAAAGCACTGGTTGTATTCCCCCTAGACTCCTCCTAGGCAACGTATATGATACAGTGTTTTCAGTACAAAAATCCACACACACTGAAAAATGAGAATATTTTTTAAAAGAATATTTTTAAAAAATGTCAAATTCAAATTCAAAAATGTCCAAACAAACAACAGGTGTCACTGTACTGATTGTATTTTCATTTCACGTCATTCATTTAAAAATCCTAATTATTTAATTAAAATAAACCTGCTACAGATTCTACATTCTATCACAAAGCGCTGCTCAATCAAAGGACCCTGCTGCAGTATTTCAGTCCAGCTTGCCAGTGAGTACACAGGGCTTGGTTCTAGAAATAGCCCTGACCTCTGATATTCAGATCCAGCTCTAAATCTCCCCAAAGTCAAAGCTTGTTCAAACCCACAGTTGTGGTCTGGGCCCATCTCTAATTAGAACCTGCTTTAATTTTCCCAGGGTCAGCTACAATGCTTGGCATAGGCCGCCTGCATATTTAGATGACAACTAATGAAGATGGTTATTAAAGTTGAGTCTCGGCTGGCTGGGAGTGGGAGAGCTGTTTAGCATCAGATGGGAGAGAGAATTGCCGCTGGAATCTTTTTTAAATGCAGAGCTAAGGGAAAAGTAGTGGGGACACTGACAATGCAGGTGCTAATAAGGCCCATCGGGGGCACAGTGCACAGCTGCACTGGTGAATCCCTTAAAAGGTGACCTTGGCCATTAACATTTTAGCAGGCATTTGACATATTCAATTGTTTCTATATTGAAACATGCTACTCTGGGAGATACTTATGGTCAGATCAATGTCTTCAATGCCACTGCCTTCTTGTACTGCAGTCCCTTGATGTTTAATATTTAAGAAACATACTACAAGAGCACAAAATAATGCACTCTTATTTAATGCATGTAATCAATCAAATCACTATGTGTACATACAAACTAATTCCAGATACAGCGTGCTCACTGTGCAAATCAAAGTGCCTACCAAAAAAATAAAGGCCTACAAAATAAATCTGAAAAGTACTTATTATTCAATGAATCAACCAGCCAACCATTACTATAATTCAGTAGCGCCTTTTATGTTATTTATCATCTTCTGATGAGTAGAACTCAGTACAGTTGCCCACCGCGTGGGTAGCAGCCCAAATTTTGAGAAGTGCCAAGCACCTGCTATTGCTGTCAACTTTAGTACTTCTCAGGATCATGCCCACAGACAGAGAACATGAGATGGTGTGAAGTGCTATGAGGTTTCTATTGCCACTTGTTTGGGTAGTCCTACAGAACAGCTGCATGCTTCTAACATATTGCATATAATGGTTGGTGAGCGTCACAGTTCTTCCCAAATAAGTGGCTATAAAGTCTTTGTAGCAACCCCTGTGCCACTGCATGTTTTGTTTATGACACTGTAGGCTGGTGGCACAGTCCAGCGGGGGGGTGTTGCAACTGTTCCTCGGGCCCAAGCTCCAGGGACGGCCACAGAGCCTTGTTGAGGGGGAATAAATTCCTTGTTTGTGAGTCTGTAGCCCCAGCCGGGCAGGCTTCCCTGGCAGTCTGTAACCCCCTGGCCCTCACATAGAGGAAGGCTGGTAAGGAGTCCTCAACGGTCAGCCTTCCAACAGGCGGGGTGGGCAAGTGGTCTAATGCCCTGGGCCCTCAGGTAGGGCGGGGCACACAAAAAAGTCTTTAGCCCCAGGCTTTCAAGCGGGGATGGAAAGTACAAAGGTTTTATGGCCCCCAGCCCACAGGCAGGGAGGGCAGTGCAAGCAAAAGTCTACAGTTTACAGACCCCAGCCCTTAAGCCGGGCAGGGCTGACAAGCAGTCCATTGCCCCCAGCCCTCAAGCAGGAGGGGCAGGTACAGTCTACAGCCCCTGACCCTCAAACCAGGCAGGGCTGGAGAAATAGTCAATAGCCCCTGGCCCTCAGGTGGGCGGGGCAGGTAAGCAGGTTACAACTCCTGGCCCTCAAGCCAGGCAGGGCTGGTGTGGCAATCAATAGCTCATGGCCCTCCAGAGGGTGGGGCAGGTGCAGTGGTCTACGGCCCCCAGCCTTACAGTCAGACAGGGCTGGCAAAGCTTGGGGTCCTCTGGCCAGCAGTGCAGAGGATGCCAAGCACTCCCAGGGTGGTTAGGGAAGGGGGACGCAGGCCCACACAACTCCACTGCGTCCCAGCCCAGGGTTCTCTCAGTGGCAGAGCATTTTGACACTGAGTCAGCAGGGATCCAGCCGCAACACGCTGACTGGTCTGGCCACGCACTCAGCCACTCTCTAGTTGGCTGTCCCTGAGCTGCTTCCTCCCACCCAATCCCCAGGTAACTGCATCCACGTATCTCCCTCTGGGTCACTGGGGTAGAGAGCGAGTAGGTGTCCTGCCAGTCCCTCACCATCGACAGGCAGCAGGTCAGGAAGCTCCTCGGTCATCCACAGGGGGTAGCTCCTCCAGGTCACAGGACCCTGGGGGTCCTCCGGTACACCAGGCTCAGTCCACTCCACTGGGTCCTCCACATCAGGCAGCTTCTCCAGGTCAGGGCCAGCCTCAGGGGGTTTCTCCCAGCTAGCAGGCTAAGGTAGCTGCTCCCAACTCCTAGGGTCTGGCATCCCTACCCAGTCACTAGGGTCCAGCAGCCCTCTCCAGTCACTTAGGCCCAGCAAATCAGGCAGGCTTTGGAGGCTCTGGTCAGCAGGTCAGTTGTGCCAAACAGCCACAGGGCCTGAGTCAGGCCTAGGCCACAGCCTCTGGGAAGCCACATCTGCCTCTAACAGTAACAACTTCCCCCTGACTGAGCTGCTGGGCCTGCCTTTTATACTTCCCTCCCTGGCCCTGGCTCCTCCCCTCTGCTTCATGGTGGCTTGGCCTGCAGGGCCTGGTTCCGTCCACTAGGGGCGTCGGAACCCTTCCTTGGGCCCAGCGTCCAAGGAAAGCCACAGCGCCTTGTTACAGACACATATTTGTCTTATTTTGTTTTGGGACTTTTTCTTTTTTTAAAGTCTCTCTCTCTCTGTTTTTCCTCTTTGAAGTTCATCAGTTACCATGGAAATAGTGATGTCACCTGTATTGGTGTACTGTAATAATATAAAAACACACACACATTTATATAACATTTTATTAAGCATAAGTGCTTGAGTAATAGTTATGGCCATAGATTTGGTGTAAATATTATCTTTACTTACATGTATGCAAATTGCATATAATATACACACACCAATTCAACTACAGATGGACAGAGGATGTATAGTTGAAGGGTTTGTACTGTAGGCTTCAGGAGCAGATATTGGTAAGAAGACATTAAACTTTTGTTGTCATATATTTTTATATATCTGCCATAACACTTTCTACCATACCCAGTTGGCTAGGAGACTTGATGACTTGGCCTCAGTAATTCATACTTTGTCACCACCCATCTGGACTACTGCAACACAATATACCTGAGCATGTAACATTCAGCATATACGAAACTCCAACTAGTAGATGGCTGCAACAAGTCTTCTCAGTTACATGGATTATCATGAATGTATCAAATACCAGTCCTCCGCTCTCTACATGGGCTTCCCATAAAATATCTAGTGAAGTTCAAGGTCTCCGTCCTTATCTTCAAGGTGCTCCATGGCCTGAGACCAGGATAATGAAGATCTGAAGTAAGGACTGTGATTGGCAACTTTGCTCCTCTGGCACAATGGAACACTCTATAATAACAGTAAAGTGCATCTGCTCAGGAGACAGAACTTTCTCATGGGTCAGTCCGAGTTTGTGGAATGAACTCCACCAGGCACTCAGGACCATCACAAACCTCACCTCCTTCTGCTCAAAGGTGCATTTCTTTGCCTTCTCTAATGAAAATAACACACACACGTAAATATCAAAAATACTAAATCAAAACACTCCACTACACACAAGTCTGGCCCTAGAGGAAGGATAATAACACGACGGATGTTAGTTATGGCACGTAATGCACTGCTGGAGGGTACTTAGGTTTCATGGTGAAGAATGTGGTATAAGAACCTATATATAATAGAATACCAAATTTCTCACCTGTGTTACCAATAATGGATTAAGTTTGAAAAAAATTTTAAAATCCTGATTTAGGCAATTTGCACTTCACTCAACTGACCAATGAAACTAGACTAGTCAGTTTAATTTTGTGTATGGTCCAGTTCACTCTTTACCAGCACTGAGTTACAGTATTTCAGTATCTGCCAATCCCCACTCCACTCCATCAGCTATGCCAGCCATGACCTCCAATTGTTCAGCTTCTCACACAACCACATTTATGCTTTCTTCTGCACCACCTTTATGTATGGGAACCCTCCCAAATGGCCACTCACCTCTTCTCTTTCAAATCCCTCCTCAACTCTTACCTCTGCCATGATGCCTACAAGAAAGTATGAGAAAAATGGCTAGTGGTAGTTGAGGATGGCTGGTGCACAAACACACACACAACCACACCTATAATCTTGAGTCACTATTGTACTCCTTCCCACAACCCTTAGGGCTGCTGCATCTCTTTGCAAATTAGAAGCTCCTCAGAGAAGGCTTAGTGCCTGCCTATTTGTGTGGCCAGTGCTCAGCATACTATGGGTTCTAGCGTAATAAAATAGTCAACCATAATAAAACAATATAATGACACTAATAAACAAAAGTCCATTTCACTGCATTTTTTTAATGTCACAAAAAAGCATTTCTACAAATATTAAGGACCAGGTTCTTGACCCCACTACAGCTAAGCAGCCAGAAAGCCACTGAAGCCAGCTACCCAGAGAATTCCTGCATGGCTCAGAGCTAGCATACTATGCCTATGTCTTCCCTTTCATCAGGGGAAAGAGGAAGAGGGTGTATCTGGGATTGAAGAGTGGGCAGTGCCTACATCCATGAATGAGGCTTTAACCTATACTGCAGAACCAGATTAGTGCTTGCCAAGATCAGGGAGCTATGAAAGTAAGACCACTAGTGCATAGAGCACTGGACTGGGATGCAGCAGACCGTGGTTCAATTCCTGGTTTAGCCAGAACTGTCCTGTGTGACCTTTGGCAAGTCACTTAATCTATCCTGTTCCTCAACTCCCCATTCCATTTCCTACTTCACAGGGATGTTGTGAGCGGAAAATTTATTCATGATTGTGAAATGCTCACATGCAGTGATGAGGGCCATATAAATACATACAGATCTACCACCCACTGAAAGCCAAGCATGCAGACATCCCAAAGATCTGAAGCTAGGTTTCATAAAGGCTTTTTAGTGAAAGACCTACATTTTGGGTCTAAATAACCATCTCTTTGATTCGTATTTTAGAAAAAAACCGTGTTAAAAAAACCCTATATTACTTTTGTGTTTTGGCTTGTTCTTAAATATATGATTTGTTAATTTTATTGCTTTTTGTCAATGCACCTAAACATGATGAATAGCAAGGCACTATTAGAGAATGGTGAGGCCTGTGAAGTATTTTTCAGCACAGTATGAATAAATATCTTTGATTTATTTGACGAGTACTTTAATTTGCATGGCACACAACTCATAACTTAAAATAGATTTTTTATGTACCTGAGCAATCGGGCTTCATGCTGAGAACTAGACAGAGAGCGAGGGGACAGAATCCAATCCCACAACCTGGTGCCAGGTCAGGGGATGGGATAGGTTTGGGGCACTGCTATGGCCGTGATTTTCCAGCCTGTAACGAACTCTCCTTGTTGATGCCAAATAAGACAATGTGTCAACGTTTGCAGCTTAGGCATAACTAGAATTTCCTCAAAGATGCTACTGTTGGCCATGCCTGTGGTATCCCACCCTTATCAACCAGTGCAACCTCAATGTCTCAAAGTACTGGATCCACAACCTGAGCTTCCCACTGTTAGGGACCAGAACAGCTAGGAATAGCTGCTGGCCAACTCTGAGTAACTGCACTGCTAGGCAACCAATGACCCGGCTGCACTGATTTACTCACTGAGTGGCCACAGATCTGATTGGCTGCTGGTTTAGCAGTCCCTCTTATACGCCTGGCCCCCAAAGCAGATCAGCAGCTGCTCAATGTATCCTATGTCCTCCGCTGTGCTTGCCCTTCTTTCAGCCCCTGCTCCCATCTGCCTTCAGATTTCTGGCTTTAACCCCCATCTCTGCCTCGCTTACAATTCTCTGTTTGACCCCCTGGTTCTGGCATTTGGTTTCCGTCTCTCCAGTATTGATCTCTGGCTCTGCTTGTGGTTCACGACTCTGGTTTACCTCCCGTCAGCTCTGGCATTTGTCTTCTGCCCCACTGGTACTGATCATCTGTTCATTTCCTGGGCTCTGCTCATCCTGGACCCAGTTCTAACCAATAGGCCAAAATCTCACTTTCACCACCACATCCTGATTGGCAATACCCAGAATGCCGCAGCCAACAAGTTCAGCCTCAACTCTGAGAACTGCTGGTAAAAGGTCTCAGGCTTCAGGGCAAAAGCCAATTACTGACTGCCTGTGTAGAGGAGTTCTGGAAATCTAAAAGATACTTCCCTCTCAGGATCTCCCTCTGAGGATGGAACTAACATGTTTATGTTTTGAGATGTTTATGCATGAGCAGTCATAGTATTAGTGTCGTGTATAACTCGTAGGGACAAAGATTTAACACCGAGTGCAAACACCCAAGTGTGCCGGGTGCATGCAGTGTAGGGCCATGTGCAGAGGCGGGAAAAGGGAGCCAGATGACTGGCTGTGCTCGGACCATAAAAGCTTGGAAGCAGCCACGCTTCTGGGCTGTCTGCCATAGTGACAGTGTATGGAAGCCCTTCAGAAGAAGAAGATAGACTGCCACGTCCGCTTCATCATCCGCTGTCCCTGTGAAGAGCAAGGAAATACTTACCGCGGCAGTATCCTGGTTTCATCTGTGTCCTGGTTCCAGTTCCTGCCTGGATCATTTTCATCCACCATTTGGGATCAATAGCCTGTATGAGAAAAGACCAAATGGTGATGTAGAGACTTTACCTAGTGGCCATGGTTTTATTTTATAGTAAGGACTTAGGTTTCACACCTGTTCCCTGTTAACCACCAAGCACCCTTATTTCTATGGTTATGTTATCCTGACAATAAATTCTTATTTGTTTTTCACTATATTCCTATGGGTTTGAGTTTGTCACAAACAAATTGCCTAGCGCACAGATCTAGCAGGGGTCCAGACTTGTTTAATTTGCATGGGGAATAGATATATCCTTTTTCAGACTTAACACCTGGGCTTAGGAAGAAACTTTTCAAACAGGCAGTTTAACCCAAGATTTTCCATGACAGAGTTTTCTTGCATCTTCCTCTGAAGCACGATCTGCAGTATGACAATTTCTCTGTTCCTATGAACGCATACAACAGGCGAAGATGATATGACAGTTTCAGCCTCTGGTTTAGGAGGCAGGGAAGAAATCAAATAATTCATAGGCAAAATGTAGGATTTTATAATTAATTCAGTGTGAGAATAAAAGTAGTATGTCGTGCTCATTCTGCAGTGTTTTTTTAAGGGCCAGATTATGAGGTAGGCTGTGCAGCCATACAAGGGCTTAACAGGGAGTGAGACTCCTGTCTCCGCACTCCTGTGCAGTCGCCCTGGCCCTTCACTCTGGATGCCTAGGGCTCAGCAGGCACTTCTGCATTTACCACTGCCCACACTGAAGCAAGTAGGCAAGGAGTGGGCAGAACTCCCTTACCCACAGCGAAGGCAGGAAGGAGTGGGGGAGGGGCATTATACCCTGCTGCTAGTAACGGAGAGAAATAGATTTCTACACACACAAAGAGAAAGGGAACAAACTGAGCCTCTCTGACCACAATTCCTACAATCCTCTCCTTGTGCTGCTCCTGAACCACTCTTTACACAGGGCAGATTGGAAAACCACAATCTAGCCCAGTGGTTCCCAACTTTTTTGGCTTGAGGGCCACAGGTATCATGTTTACAACCCTGAAGGGTCACCAGTCTCCACCAGCAGCCTCCCTCCACCCCACCACACTGAAGCCAGATGGAAGAAGTTCAGCGAGGAGGCTGCCTCCCTCCTCACTGATCTCCCATCCTCTTGTCTGCAGCAGGGAAACCCCTCGTCCTGTAGCCCTGTGCACTCCACCTGGGTCCCTAGGCAGTGGCTCCTATCTGCAGCCAGGGGGACGGGAGATTAGTTCTCCCCTCCCTCTGGCTCCAGCAGAGATCCCAGCACCTAGGAACCCAAACAGAGCTTTGTGCTCTGCTGGAGCCGGGGGGGGGAGCGCTGATCTCCTGTCCTCTTGGCTACAACAAGGAGCAGGCACCAGTCTTATAGCCTCATGGCACTGTGCTCCGCCTGGGTCCTTAGGCAGTGGCTCCCTTCTGCAGCCAGCGAGGGGGGAGCAGCAGGCCACTTTGAAAGACCCCATGGGCACAGATTAGGAACCATTGATCTAGCCATATGTGAATGTCTTTTTCACATTTTTAAATCAATTCAAAAGTGGAAATTCTGCAGCTAAAAAAAAAAAAATTCCTCCCACTGTGGGGAAAGCAGCAAGTTACCAGGAAATCTTTCGAGAGTGGAGTTTCATTGCCTGTGTTGTCAGATCGATTGTCAGAGGCCTGGTTGAGTTTCAAGAGGCAGACATACATGTGTGTAATGTCCTCGACAAAGAATGTTTTTTGACAATTGAAATGTTTTTATTTTTGAGATGAAGAAAGAGCAGGCACTTGAGAAGGGTAATATTTTTGACAAGCATGCTGGGTTGTGAATGATGAGCTCGTTGGTTAGCGTACTGTACTGCTCCGACTGCAGAGAGAAGGGATTCATATACTCCGTTGGTATGAATATATTTAGACCACAAATCTAGAAAAGAACAGCACTTATCAATTGAATTTATCTTCAACTACTAAAAAACTAGCATATAAAGAGACATATATTTTATGCAGTATGTTGTCAAGATATTATGGTGATAGGCAAAGACAGACAGATAGCACGAGGACATTGTATAGCGTGGTATAAAGTTTGTATCAGCATGGGTGTGGGATGGCTGCTTAACTCACACCTGGCAAAGCCAGAAATGAATTATGTAGCTGCTCCCAAATAAGTGCAGATGAAACCTTTGTATCACACAATCATGTAATCTGCACAGGG
>ML675604.1:68044801-68098498 GCA_007922155.1 Mesoclemmys tuberculata | reverse complement strand
CTCAACTTTAAGCATTGAAGTCAATGGTATTTAAGCACATGCCTAAAGTAAAGGGACAGGCTGTTGACTCAGATTACATATTTTACAAGGAAATTATTTTCGGAAAGTTTTAGAGAGTTTTAAAAAATGTTATCTGGGCAATTTTTTTTTATTTCCCTCCACTTGTAAAGCCAGATGCCTTTGTTACCATGAGTCCATCTGTGCAGGGCTAAGAAGGGCCCAAAATAGCTTTTCCACAAATAAAAATGTCATGACTTAAAACCAGTGTCTTGAGAAAATAGAAGCAAACCCTGGGTATCTCATTGGAAGATTGTGAATCTCCCCTTTCAAGTGGTATAAAGCTCTCCTTTCTAGTCTGAAGAATCATGAGATTTTTGGATCTTGAAGATGACCTTGATGCACCTCTGAACATCACATACCTTGAGTCAGGGTAATATTGGTGGGGGAGAGGGAGAGAGAGACTACATTTGGAGGGAAATGAAGAAATGTAGCTTTTTCAAAATGGCAGTTGCTTGCAGCTGCTCAGAGAATGTGATGTTGGAATAAGGCTTGGTCTACACTTGAAAGTTATATCAACATCGCTACATCAGTCAGGGGTGTAAAAAAACCACACCATTGTAGCTATGCTTACATGACTCCCATTGTAGGCACAGCTATGTCAATGGAAGAGTGCTTCCAGTGACAAAGCAAACATCATTCGGGGAGATGGTGCTGCTACACCAACAGAAACACTCCTTTTGTTGGTATAGACTGTGTCTAAACTACAGGGCTACGTTGGCATAGCTATGCCAACCTAGAGTGTATCTACACTAAAGAGGCTAAGTCCCTTGGGGAGATGAATTTTAGTACAGGTGAAGAGGTCAAAAGTACCTGGGCCTACAACTGATCAGATGGATATCACCGTCACATGCATGCATAATTATGTAGTATGGTAATGGGGGAGGCGGGCACATAGATCAGTGGCTCTCAACATTTCCAGGCTACTGATTGGTCTCGCGTACCCCCAACATTATCAGACTTTCAGGAATCTGATTAGTCTTGTGTACCCCCAACTTTCACCTCACTTAAAAACTATTTACTTTGAAAATCAGACATAAGAATACAAAAGTGTCACAGCATACTGTTACTGAAAAAATTCTCTCTTTCTCATTTTTACCCTATAATTATAAAATAAATACATAAAATTATATAACTATAAAATAAATCAATTGGAATATAAATACTGCGCTTACATTTCAATATATAGTATATAAAGCAATATAAACAAGTCATTGTTTGTATGAAATTTTAATTTGTTCTGACTTTGCTAGTGTTTTTTATGTAGCCTGTTGTAAAACTAGGCAAATATCAAGGGGTACACATAGCCTTGGTTGAGAACCACTGACATAGATTGAAAAGAGTTTTACTGCTAAAGTTAGAGAAATGAGGAGATATGACAAAAGTAGAAAACATGATGAGTGGTATAGAGAAGGGAAACTGAGTTCTCCTCTTAGAACAGGTGAAAACTTTGCAATTCCCATGTTATGGTAAATTTGGAGATTTTGTGAAATTTGCTTTCTTTCCAATTTGGAACAAACAACTATTTTCTAAATTACCGATGAAAGGGAATTTTTGAAAATTTTTGGTTTGGGATTTTTTTCAGAACTTTAAAATATTTTGGATTTTTGAAATTTCTATTTTCATTTTTATTTTTTACATTATTTTATTAAATGTCTGTAGTTGCAGGGCATAACATGCCATAGAGCTACTGATATGTCATAATATGACAAAGAATTTCAAGTATTTTTATTTTAAAAATCATTAAGGATAGCTGCTATTTAATACTGATTGAAATACCTTATCTTCTTTTCTAGATCAAAGCATCTTCCATTTGTATTGTAATTAAACAATTTGACACTTTGATACATTTGATATGTATGATACATTTTAAAAACATTTCCACAGGAATTTTCATCAAAATGGATATGATTTCACTAAGAAGTCAGTTTAATAGAAACAGCTTTTCTGAATGAAAACCAATTTAGGTGAAAATTTTCCAGCGGGCTCTACTCCTAATTACTTTTTTTCTTAATGTAACAAGAGAGGCATTCCAATTAAATTGAAAGGGAAGATATTTAAAAATACATTTAACACAACGCATAATTAACCTGTGGAACTCATTGCTGTGAAATATCATTTAGGTCAAGAATTCAGTAAAATTAAAAGAATGTTGGTGACATTTATGTGGCTAATGAGAACAGACACCTCAGAGGATTTTTAAAGTTATCATTATTTATTTAGAAAGAGTATTAACCCTCATGATTAGGTTTGGCAGAAGTCAATTTTTAATAATTTAGACAGATAAAATCAAGGTTTATTTTTAAGCATTTTTTCTATTTTTATCAGTTTAAACTTTCACAATTACAGGAAATCATGGGTGGTCAGACAGCTGGAGTATCAGACAACAATTATTTAATGACACAAGCTGTTTAGATTCAAAAAGGTAAAGCTTTATAATAATTAAAACACAAACTGTCAAAATCATGTCAACATTTTAGCCTTAAAATCAAACTTTAATAAGTTCTCAAGCAGCATTTATCTTACTTTGCCTATCAGTTCATTTTGATTATTAGCAATGGAAATATTTTTAGTCTGTTTGTGTGTGTGCACAATGTAATCAATGTTTATTGACACCAATACAAATCTAACCCTTCCAAGCCTACTAATGATTCAGGACATCAACCAAGCTACTCTATCATTGTTCATTAGGGAAGTTCTTGCACCTTATGAAGCAGCTAGTGCTGGCCACTGTCAGAGACAGGATACTGGACTAGATGGACAATCTGAGCCAGCGAGGCAATTATTATGAGTAGTGCAGAAGCACATGAGCCTTATAGCAAACACAAAGAAAGTATTTCTAACACACCCTAGGAAATAATTGG
The DNA here is from genome assembly GCA_007922155.1 of Mesoclemmys tuberculata. Lineage (NCBI taxonomy): Eukaryota > Metazoa > Chordata > Testudines > Chelidae > Mesoclemmys > Mesoclemmys tuberculata. The sequence goes on along the minus strand of ML675604.1, from coordinate 68,095,577 downwards.
GCCAGATCTTTGGCCTCACTGAAGTCCCTTTGCTCCACCTAGCTCCCTAGCTATTCCTTGGCTGTGCTCCCTAGCACAAAGGGAATTTAAACTTGTTTTATGTGGACAGTTGAGAATTCCTCTACTCTAGCAGAATCCTCCGTTGGTGTAGCACTAGCATAACCTTCTCCATGCTGGCCTCTTCTAACCACCACCACTGTCAGGAGCATTCCAAATGCCAGAGGGCAAAGAACCAGAGCACACTGTCCTCCATCAGTCCTCAGGAGTATAATGGCTATTCAGGGGAGAGGACGTAGGGGCACTGCAATTTAGAGAAGCAGAAGGACTGGGAGCCAGTTCAGCCCTTTGCTGGCTTCAGGTTGGTAAGGTGGTGTATAGCCACCTTTGCTACCCCACTGCTGATATGTGCTGAGCATAAACTGGATACAGCTGAAGATTGAGTTTCTCTCTTCCTATGGACCCAGATGACCAAGAAATCAGACAATGCACTAATATAGGGATGGTCAAACATAGGTGAATAGTTCACTGTGAAAAAGGTAAGCACAAAAATTGATGAGCAGTGTCTTAAAATCTGGCTGATATGGAAATGTAAAACCTGGCCTAATCTCTCACTTTTTCTATGAAACCTGTTTTGAAGAAATGTCTTTTTTGTTATTGTGATGGGGCGTACCTACCCCACACTGGTTTGGCAGGGCTTAATCCCACTCTGTGGACCAAGGAGCCTACAGCCCTTCAGCTCTGCTGGGCCTGCTCCAACTGGAGACACAGTACAAAAGGAAGCAGAGACCAGCTCAGTTGCAGCTGACTGCCAAGGAGAGAGGATGCACCGTGCGGGCTCCCACTCTGGAGCTCCAGATCATGGAGGCTGAAGACACCACAACCTAAATGGATGCCCAGCTGCTCGGAGAAGCCCAAGAGAGAATGGCATTGCTAGACTCTTCAAAAGCCAATGACCCCAGAGGCCAGAAGATTTACAGACAGTGATGCCAGAGAGCAGGGAAGGAAGTAATCCAGGTGAACTAGACATTGATCCGGTTGTGGAACCGGGACAAAGGCAGCATCCTAAGGCAAACATAGTCGCCACTATCATGGCCCTAGGTTGGCACCCAGTGGAGCAGCGAGAGCCTGGGTCACTCCTCCCACCCCTCGGGTGGTGACCCACTATCCCACCTTCTGGCCATTAAGTTGTTTCCCCCTCAACTCCTATTAAGCGGCTGCTCCAGAATTTAATCCCATTTGTTGGAAACCTTCTTCTAATTTCCAGTCTGAATTTGTTCATGGTATATCTATTTGTTCTTGTGAAGTCACTAACTATAGTTGCTATTAATTTCTACTCTCTTACTATGTCCTTTCTATACACACACACTGTAGCAGCTGATCCATCTTAGGCAAACTAGACTGTGCTTTGCACTGTGCTTTCCTCTCCTTGGGGAACATTCCTCTTGTTAGTTGTGAAATGTTTGTCACAATGCATCCCATAATGACGTTTTCCTTTGGTTTTTCCTGGTTCACAGCAAGACTTGTACTCCATTTTCTGTAATAACTCAGATACAGGTTTCCTGGTGCTACAGATTGTTAACCGCCTTACCAGACTCACCCCAGCTGCCACAGGGAAATGCAAAATGTCCAGTGCGCTCTAGGGAGGGGGGCAAGGATTTACCCTGAGGGTGGCAGGCAGTATTTGCCTTTAAGTTTCCACTACGAACACCACAGAATCATGGCTACTGAAAAGATGCTATGAATCATTGCTTCCTTCAGCTGCCCTTGCCAGTACTATCCCACTCTTTGGGCTGTGCTGGCCTTCTGCAGACCTCAGTGGGGGGGAGGGGTTTGATGCCATCTTTACCACCATAACCTCTTCCCCTAGTGGACTTTCCAGTATCAAGCAAAAGTTCAAGAAAATCTGTTCTCTACTCTGGATGTTCAGAAACAGAGGGGAGCTCTATAACCGATTGACACCAGATGGTAAAACATATCTGTAGCTGTACACAGGCAAACCATGAACACACAGAATCAGAAATAGCACTCATGCCTTTTACCTCCAAGGGGCACATCTCTACACAGTAACCTACAAGAGCATTTTCACAGGCTCAGCCAGTAGAAAGAACTGATAAACACTTGAGCAGGCCTCATGTATATTTCTTCTAGTAGAGAGGAGTAATGAACAGACTCACAAGCCAGTATATGAATTTCTTCTGTCATTTATAACACTTCTGACATTTCTTTACATATTACAGATTGTTCTAGCATTTCCCTGCTTTCTGACGGGCTGAGGGTACAGCACAAGAGGTCAGAGCAATGTAGTAAATCTACTCGACAACGGAACCTGCAAGACTCTCTCTTACCTTTAAAGGTCTGTCTCACTTTTGACAGCACATCTCTGGAGCGCAGCATTCCACCGCTCAGCCGACTCCTGCATCATCCACCCCAAATCCCCAGGAGTTCTGGGGTTTGGCCTTTCTGAGAAAAAAGATACTGCCTGCAGGGAGGAGTGGGGTTCCATCTCAAACATGCCCTGGAAACAGAAATGAGACATTTATTAGTATCCAAATTGGTGATATTCAGAGCAGTCTCCTCTAAACAGCTGGACAGAAAAACCTGAGGTGATTTCAAAGGCTGCAGCTCTAGCACAAAGGACTCCTGAATTCATCTGCTTCAAACTGGCTAATCTAATCTTTCTAACTAGATTTTTATACCACACGCCATCAACTAATCCAGATAAAAGTCCATATGATAGGACAGTAAGATTGATAAAATCAGTGAGATCCAATAGACACCAAAACCTGAGCATTATTATTCATTATTATTTGTATTACATAGTACCTAAAAGCCAATTCATGGAGCAACACCCCATTTTCTAGGCACTATACAAACAGAATGAAAAGTTGGTCCCTGCCCCAAAGAGCTTACAATCCAAGTATAAGACAAGAGACAACAGACACAGACAGACCAACTCTGGAGTACAAGGAAATAATGAGACACTACTGGTCTGCATAATAGGCCATGATCTCAGGTGGCTTTGGTTGCTCATCTTGTTTTTTGGTCCTTCAACCCTGTACAGCAGGCAAGTCTTTAGTCTGCCAACACTTGTATGGATGAGACTAGAGCTGGGTGGGGATGTGTGAGAGTCACACACGTAGGCAAGAGGCCATTGCTGCGGAAACTGCATCTCTCTGAGAAGGAGTTTGTTTCCAAGGGCAGCAGCCTTTTTGCTGCCCAATCCACGTGGCTCAACCAGGATCACACTTCACACAGCTCACCTGGGTTCATGTCCCTGCTCCAGAACAGGGATTTGAACCTGGGTCTCCCATCTTCTAGGTGAGTGTCCTAGTCACTGGACTATAGGGATGGGAGGACTCCTGGACTCAAAATAAAAGAAGAGCCCTTCATTTCCAAAATTCCTTTTTTTATTAAAAAAGAACAGTTAAAAAGGCCCAACATTGAAATGAAATGTTTTGTTTCAGGTGAACAAAACGATTAGTTCAACCTGAAATGAAACATTTTCTGACTTTCTGATTGGCCAAAAATTAAAAAAAAATAAAAGAAAAATCCATGAGGGCTTGACCTGAAATGAACTTTATTTTTCTGTTTTTTCAGAACTGCCAGCAAAGTGAAAAATCAGTTCTTCTCACAGGTCAACTTCTTCTCCTGACTCAACTTCTGACCCCACTGCCACATAGGTCCTGGAGCAGAGTGATGGCAACTCCTGACTTTTGCAGGCTTAACTATTCAACCTGAGTCTTCCCTGTCTAACTTGGTGCATGGAGGAGTTCTTAGCTTAACATTTTCAAAAGCACCTAATTGACTTAGTCACCATTCTCAGAGGTGACATGCGGGTTGGCTTGTGGATTCATGAGAAAGAAGTGCAGTCTGGACTCTAAGTAGTAAAGCTTTATTAGTCCTAAAACAGAGTTACATAGAACAAAGGAGAACCATGGGCTCCCAGCTGTGTCTTTGGTGAAGCTGATGCTAGACTGCTTCCAACTGGTTCCCACTAGGCATGTGCTCTTCTCTTAAAGGCACAGTACATACTCGTGACATCTTCCCTTTCCAGCAAAATGAATCCCAAACAATTGAACATATATACCAACTCCCTCTCTACAGGTACTCTGACATACCCAACTTTGCTAATGGGGCTCAATGAGTCTTTCAGGTGATCTATGAGGCACCACTTCAGTCCTTGCACTAGCTGAATCAGTGGGGTGCTCTGCTTGCGGATCTGAAGGTTCCTCTGTGGTTTTCTCAGTGTCTTGTCCTGCAGCTGTCAGTAAAGTATCTGCCTCCTTATTCCCCTCTTCTTCAAGAAGATGTTGTGTATGTTTCTTGTCCCTTTGGAAGCCACGTCCTGCAGGAATATATACTTCATAAGCTCGTGAGTCACTACTGGCCTCTTTGCCTAGCAAGTGCCATTATGAATTTGCACAGCATTTCTGGTCTTCAAAGGCTCTCCCACACTGGTCCCTCTGTCACAACACATCTTCTGTTTACACCTAGCATGTTGCTTACACACATTTAAGACAGTATTGCCATTAGGGATTACTTCTAAATTAGGGAGTCTTATTCTCAACTTCCTGCCAAACAATATGTCTACAGGTGACAGTCCCTGATTCAGTGTCTCTGCTTTATGCTTAGTATAGCCAAATAGGGATCTGTACCAGAGCCAGGGGCCTTTTTCAAAATTTTTCACATCATTCTTTACAAGACTATTGGATTGAGGATACATGGGGATTGCAGCTACATTCATAACTCTTTACTCGCTAGCAAGTTTTTTAAATTCATGTCCATCAAACTGCAGACCATTATCAGGCATGGTAACTTCAAGGTTTCCATGCTGGAAAATATGGATTTCACCACATTATAACACGATTTCATGTGATATTTTCTATTGAAACAATCTCTGGATAATGAGAATAATAATCCAAAATCAAAACAGTATTCACCTGCATATGTAAATAAAGCCACACCAACTTTAGAGCATGGCATCAACTGTTCATTATCAGCATAGGCTCTTTCTTCTGTTCAGGTTGGTATTTTTGACATTTCACACATTTTAGCAGTTTTTTCTATCTCATTTTTCATTTGTGGCCAATATCTCTCTGGCTCAGTATTTACATGTCTCCGTGCCAAGTGTCCTTCATGTATTCTTATGAGCATGCCAGCTTGTAACATTTAGGCACTATTATTCCTCTAAAGTTTCTAAACAAAATGCCATCAATAACACAGTTCTATACTGAACTGGAAATATGGACGTGGTACGTAAGGCTTTTACCTTGGGGCGGCCAGGACATTAATTACCCTCTGTAAAGTCTCATCATTATCTGTAGCCTCAGCAAATTCATTCCACAACTTTTCTGAGATTGGATAATTCCTTTTTTATTAGGTTGACATGCTCTATGTCTGACTTCACCTCTCTTTCTACTACAGTTTTATCAAATGCTCTGGATTACGTGTGCCTTATCTCCTCTCCCATGTGCATTCTTTAGATCAGCCCAAGAGCTTGGCATGTTTTAAAACCCAATCTAGGTGTCTTATTCCCTTTCACTATCACAAAGTTTAACAATTCTATTTGATCTTTTACCTTCACTTCTAGTACACATGTACCACTAGTAGGAATGAGTTCTTCATCATAAGCTTTCAGTTTAACCTGTTTGCTCACCATGTTCCCTGTTTATTTCTTCAACTTTTTACACTAATATCTGAAACAACATTTACTTGAGCACCAGTGTCCAATTTGCAGGTTATGAGAGTCCCATTATTCTATAAGGAAACTGTCCGTTCATCTGTTCCTTCCTTTTCAGATACAGCTTTTAGATAGAACTCCTCTTCTGTGATGCTGTCTGTGCTCTCTTCCTGGATTACTGCATTAGCATGCATGCTTTGCTTCCTCTTCTGCAGCTGTTGATTCTGATTGTAGACTTTGGCAAAATGACTCCATTTCTTACCAATATTTGCAGCATTTACCAAAAGCTGGGTATGAGGTCTGTGTTTGTGTCCACATCTTACGCAGTCCTTGAAGCTGTCCCTTGCAAACTCTTGTGCTTTTCTTTTTTCATGCTTCTCTGTTTTTTGTTCTGTACTGACTTAATGTTTGCCAGGTTTTTTCCCTCTTATTACTCTATCCAGATTGACAGTGTCCTGTTTTCCTTCTATTATTTTTATTCTGTCTGGAGTGAATTCTGATGCCTGACAGTCTTACTTCTTTATCCAAAGTGAGATCCATATCTTCCAATACCCTTTTTTGCAGCTGTGGATCTCTGATTCCAATTTGGTCCCTTATAATTGAATCTGTTAACTGTCTATAGTTGCAAGTTTGGCTCATTAGCTTCAGCTCTCTTAGGAATTCTCCAAAACCTCCTTCCATTTATCTTCTATGGTGAAACTTATACCTTTCAAATGTTTCATTCTTTTTAGGCATGCAATACTCTTCAAATTTCTGCTAAAATGTATCATAACTTACTCTCTCTGCTGGACTTAGTTGCACACTATTAAAGCCATCCACTCCCTCAAGTCCTGCAATGTTTAAGAAGATTGCTTTTTCTGCTAGTCTTCTTTCTCACCAAAACCAGCTGCTTGCATATATATATATATATATAAAATCAAAATTTTGTTTGAATCTCTTCCAGGAGTCTGCTACAAGACCTGAGAGTTTCGGCTCTTTGGAGCTTTTAGTTGCTCTATCTTCCACATGATTCTTTCACTCAGTCCTCTTTTCTCTGTCCTCATTTCGACTTCATGCTTGTACCATGTGTTGTCTTGTGGATTCATAAAAGAGAGGCACAGTCTGGATTCTTAGAAGCAAGGATTTATTAGAACATAAAACAGAGTTACATAAGACAAAGATGAGCCATGTGGTCCTAGCTGTGTAAATGGTGAAGCTGACCATAGAAGGCCGATATAATAGACTTGGAGTGGCTAAACCTCCTCAGACAGCTCCTTCTGGAAGCTCTCTCTCCACCCTGCCCACTCTCCACCCCTGCTCTGCCCCGGGCCCCATTCCTGCTTGGTCCTCTCCCCTGAGGATCCCCAGCTCACGCCTCTTGGGAGCCCGGGTGCAGGGAGCTCCCTACCCCCAACACTGATGCCAGGGCCAGGCAGGATACCACTCTGCCTGCCCCAGCTGCATCATACACACCTGGGAAGCACAGGAAGAGCCTTCAGACTGGCACCTCCCTGGGGCAGGGTGCCACATAGCTCTGTAGACACAGGCTGGCGGCAAGAGGCTGTGGGTTTCACGAGCAGCAGGTGCACTGACTGAGGCCTGAGGCCACAGCACACATCGCCCCCAGTCTCCATATGCCACCACAGGAGGAGTCAGCCTGGCCATCCTATTCCCGGAGGCCGCTTCTGCACATGGCAGACCCAGCGTGGGATGGGCCTGGCACCACAGCTACCATCCTCCAGCAGCGCATGGAGCACAGCGTGGGGCCTGGCATGAGTGGGGCAAAGGGTGCCTGCCCTCCCTGCCTGGTGACACAGAGCCCAGCTGGTGTGGGGGATCCAGGTGGGCCCCGCTCCCACCCGGCCTCTTCCCTGAGGCTCCTCAATCCACTGCTCGTGCCTCTTCGCCCCCGCCCCTGAGAGACACAAGCAGTGGGTGGGGGAACCTTCCAGGAGGGGGTCAAGCTGGAGAAGGGCCTGGGGCACAATAGGGGTGGACTGTGGGTGGGGCCTCAGTGGGAGGGGCAGGGAAGTGCCAGTGTCTCCCCCCCAGCCTGTCAATGGCAGGAGACACATGCTGTCCATGAAACTAACTGTAGACTGTTTCCAGCTGGTTCCCACTAGCATGTGCTCTGCTCTAAAGGCATAGTACAGACTCTTGACAACTTGGGCAGTTAGGAGTGTAAGTCCCACTGACATTCAATGAGCCTTACGCTCCTAAGTGCCTAAGGCCTGGTCTATACTAGAAAATTAAGTCCACTTAACTACACCAGCCAGAGTGTGGAAAATCTCTGAGCGACCATGTTAAGCCAGTCTATGTCCCCAGTGTAGACAGTACTAGGCTGACAGAATTTTTTCGTTGACCTAGTTATCACCTCACAGGGAGGTAAATTACATGCACAGATGGGAGAACCCCTCCTGTCGGCGTAGTAGATAGTGTCTACACTGAAGTGCTACGTTGACGCAACTGCAGCAGTGCAGCTATGCCACTGTAGCATTTCAAGTGTAGACAAGACCTAAGTGACTTTTGAAAATGGAACTTAGGCTTCTAAGAGAGTTAGGCACTTCTGAAAATATTATCCCTTGTCCTTATGCTGCGATGAGCTGGGAGAGATCTGTGTTTTGTTATCAATACTTGCACAATGTGAAATTTGTATGGATTTTTTTTAAATGTATGTATGTGCACCTACAGGCTAGGAGTGGTGTATTTAATACAGCTTATTAATCATATGCAAACTGTTATTTAATATTACATCATATTATACAGACTGGACATGATTCACACCTAGCATATGTATGAGAAACTTCACCAGGTCAGAAAGTCACTAATAGCTTCGGGAGGTAGTTAACACTGTCTATGTTTTTTATGTTTGCCTGTAGGATCAATACGCTTTTCCCTGGAATTGGTCACAGAGACACTACATAAAGGCTTATGAGGCTTAAGTGCTCAGCCCTTTGCCTCATGCTGTTGTATCGCCATCCATCCAAGTATAATCACTGTCATTCTGGAGAGATTAGGTGTTGTAAAATGAGGAACATGTTTAAAAGCTTTTGTGCCTGCTTTTGTAACAATAAGAATAACAAGGGTAGTAGTAATGGTACAGGCAGTAATAAAAACCTAAATAGTTGTACTCAATAGCACCCCCATTGTGGCTGCACTCTAATCAATGCTGGTCATCTTTTGTCTTCTTAGAGTCCAGAGGGTGCCACTGTTTCAAGCCTTTCTTCGCAGAAACCCCTTTAAAAGTTGAGGCATTGGTGAAAGCACACAGCAGTGACATTGAAACATATCATGTAAACCTAAGAGTGACAGACACCCCTGCTGCCTCTTGTGAAAACTGTTGTGCATCTGTTTAATGAGGTAACCAAAGACATTTGGGTATCACCTCTGCTCCTCCCCTAGATTGATACTGAGAGGTAACGCCTGAATTATAAGCCATCCTCAAAGAATTCCTGCATCCGCTGTAGGAATTCAGACTCAGGTTTCCACACTTTCACAGCCATTGGTCCTTTCTTTCTGGAAAGCACGTTCTGAGTCACAGGGAAGGTATGGTTTAATACATCTTGGGAAGTGATTCTTTTTAAAGTGAATTTGGGACTTGTGAAAGGTGATGGGCTGATAACTATGAAACCCACTATTTCTCCACCAAAGAAAATCAGGCCAGTCAGTGGCAGTACCAGTTTCACTAATAGTCAGCCTCATGCCTGTTCTGAAAGCACCACATCCGTAGGGAGGCAGGTAGTTGCATCTCCATGTCCATTCTGACCTTAAAGGCGATGCATAAATTGCCAGTAAGGGTGTTAACTTCTGCCAGTTGTAATAACTGTTTTGTTTTCATAGAACTGGACTGAGACCAATCGAAAAGCTTAGTGAGATCAGTATACACAACACACGGAAAAAGTGTATGGGAATGGGAAACCCTCTGTTATCAAAAAGGTACCTTTTTCCAGCATATTCACAAATTAACTGGAAGGTTCATTCTCTTTATAATCACAATTGACAGAAACAGCTCAGATTCACTTAATACAAAATATAAAGTTCCTTACCTATTCATCACGCTATACACTCCAAATATTTATCCCTACAGTGCTTCTGGCAGCCCTGATGTAGCTGTGACACAGAGACCCATTTGTGGTTCACTACTCCATGTCAACAACGCTTGTCAGTCCTGACATACTCTCTACACCTCACAGACTGGTGTCATGATATTTACTTAAACGGTGTCATGTAGCATATCATTGAAAAATTAATAATTCACTCATCATTAATATGATTGTATGATGTATGCACATGGTATCTACTGAGAGTTATGGATCGATGCTAGAATTATGACTAAAGTGTGTTTAAACCAGGCATAGGTAGAGCAAGTAAACAGGCTTTCCCTAGACAAAGGAATGTGTTTGCTTCTCTGACCAGACAAGTCATCAGGGAGAGACAATGAGGTCCATTTACACATCAGGTAAACAAAGCCATCAAGCTAACAAGTGGAGGAGGAGGAGACAGCATGGTGTCCATGCCTCAGTGTAAGACAGAAACTTGGTCTGGTTTTTTTCTTTTCAAAGACTGCATGGCAAAGGTTTACTGGTCTACAAAGCCAAGGAGCAGAGGATCTGAACTTTGGAAGATATAAGCAACAATGGAAGCCATCTTTGGTGTCAATCACTAGACAGACACACTGAACTAGAGCTCTTCCTAACTGAGAAAGATGGGTCCTTCAACCAAGGAGAGGGGTTGCAGTCTCTGGGAACTGAATATAAGCGAGAAATTTAGATCTTTCACCTAGGAATACAAAGGAAACTACCTTTGTGTGTTTCAGTGGAAGGTGCTGACTGAGGGAATGTCAGCCATGGCTGGGAAGAAGGAAGTCTTGAACAAAACTTGTACCTAACTATATTAAGTTTTGGACTTTTAGATACACGTTTTTACTTTTATTAATTTGTAACCATTTCTACTATTATTTCTTTTACTTGGCATCACTTAATTTATGTGCTATTGTTAATAAATCTGTTTTAATTTCTCAGTGCTGTGTATGAAGGGAAGGGCGTATTCAAACCAGTTAAGTTAATAAGCTGTGATGTTCTTTTGTATCTTTAAAGGATCAACCAACCTTATTATTTCTCTGAGTTGTCCAGGAGAGCATTGCACATTGCACAGCACAGTTTTGGGGAAATTTGGGACTAGGAGCGTGTTGGGGTCACTTTGATATTTACAATGAAGGCTGGCGGAAGCCAAAGTGGGGCTCTAGACAGGCTTCTGAGATCAGAACGGCTGAACAGGGATGTTTATCACACAGACACTCAGGGTGTGACTTGTAGGCTGGCTGGGAGCGTCTCAGGCTGGAAGCTACAGCAACAAAGCATTGTAAGGCACCGAGGGTTGCAGGGCAAGTGATAACACAAACTCTTACTGGTCTGGCTTGCATGTCAAAGTCTGATGACCCATGAAGCAATTCTGGGTGTTATATTTGGAGCACATTCAGAGAGAGAATTCTTGCAGTTTCTTTTTCTCCTTGTTCATGTACCATTAGGATAACAAGTATTCCTGAAATTCTAAATATAGCGTGTATGCCGCATGCACAGGGATGAACTCATCGGTGAGATACGTTACAGATTTATGATGCATAGCTCATTAGGTTTTGCTATCTGATTCACCAAGGTTTCGATGGAGACAGATTGCTATATATGAAGACAGACAAAGAAAATCTGATCAACCTATTTAATGAAGGGACAGACCTTTGCATACAACATGGGACAAGGCCAGCTCATTTAAACTCAAAGTGTGTTTAGCTGTTTTGTGCCACTATTTCACTTGATTGTATTAAGGGAGTCCTCATCAAACAGTATCTATTTAATCAAAGACAAGGAACCAGAAACTTGTCCAGGAATTGGGGGCTTCATCACTAATCTAATGAGGGCTGTTCTTACCATTTCATTTTTATGCATGCTGGAGACAAGAGGGCTCTTCTTTTTATTATCATTGACCACACAGATCACCCGCTTTACAGAATCCACGATGACGGCATTTTAGAGAGAATCTCCTCAGGGACTGTAATTATTCATCTTTCAGAGGACACAAGATCTATACTACACAATTGCTGCAGACAGGAACCAGTTTATAGGTTTATCTCATAAGCGAAAGTATAATCCATCTTCACTGGCATGATTTAGTAGTTGCAGCATAAAAAAGGAGATAAAGTGGGTCAGACCTGTTTCAGTTTATATTTACTTGTACACAAGTGATCATGTTATGCAAAAAGCTGCCACGCAATTTCTCACTGCAGTGAATTAACATTTCAGTGACCACAGGAAATAGATCTGTATAGACTGCAACTTCCTACAGCACATCTCAAAACCTTTAGGAGGCACTTGTATTGGGTTTAGAGTTACAGACTGTTCCTGAGAATGCATTGCCACTAATGATGATCTGACCTAATTTCACACCTGTCATGAAATCCAGCAGCAGACCAAGGACCTCAAAGTCCCAATTTTTAATGGGAATAATAGCCTACTCTAGAAAGATGGTGTAATGCTAGCACAGGATTGATTATGCTAATACCTATACTAAGCATCTGAACTAGATCCAGTAAGCACTAGATCAGAGGTTCCCACATTTTTTCTTAGAGTTGACGATAACTTGAGAGGCTCATGTTGACCACCTTCTCTCTTTTCACTCATGCTCATATAGGCCACCTCCTAACCCACCCATAATAACAGAACATCTGTGTTGTGGTACCTACAACAATGGCTTATGTAGAAAAATAGGAAAAGTGTTACATAGAACATGTTAGGAAAATGTTTAACGTAGTAGTGCCTTCTCCTGATGCAGTATTGCTGCTGATAAAAAAGAGGAGAGTCATCTCCATTTGATCACCTAGCTCTCTGTGGACCATCAATGGTACATGAACCATAGTTTGGGAGCCTTCAAGCCAGGTGTTTCATAAAATCAACCTGCATTGAATGCTTTTTCACTTAATAAAATACATTTCCCTTTCTCCATCCTCCCTCCCTCCAGAGCACTTATTTTATTAGTTTCATCCCAGTACATTTCTAATTTTCATGTGTACAGCAACTCTCTACATTCCTTTGTGCACAGTACATTTTTCTGCATGCTTCAATAGCCACCTGTTTTTCCTTAAGGATAAACATAGCTTGTCATTTTAATCCTGAAGTATAAAATTATAGAATCATAAACTCATAGAAATATAGGGCTGGAAGGGACCTCAAGAGTCCAACCCCTGTGCTGAAGCACACCCAACTAAGATCATCCCTCACAGGTATTTCTCTAACCTATTCTTAAAAACCTCCAGTGATGGGGATTCCACAACCTTCCCTGGAAGCTTATTCCAGTTTTTAATGATCTTTACAGTTAGAAAGTTTTTCTTAATATTTAATCTAACTCCTTTGCTGCAGATTAAGCCCATTACTTCTTGTTTTAACCTTCAGTGGACAGGGAGAACAACTGATCACAGTTGTCTTTATAACAGCCCTTAACATATTTGAAGACTATGATCAGGGCTCCTCTCAGTCTTCTTTTCTGAGGACTAAACATGCCCAAATGAATAGTTTGCAAAACCGTATGAATTATTTTTGCTTTATTTAAAGGGCTGTATGTCCTACATGCAGTGATGAGTCATAATGGACCAAAATGGATTTTAAATGGTTTTTATTGTGAAACAACACTAACAAAGACAAAAATAAAGTTTTAAAATTGAACCTGTGGATAAAAAAACATATTTTTATTTGAAAATACATTTACCAAAGCAACCTACTAACTAGCCAACAAAAAGCAAACCTGTAAATAAAACAGTGCAAACAATGCAAAAACGACAAGGTAGTGGGAATGGGGAGGGTGTGGTGGGTGTCATCTTACAGATACACATCAGTCTTCCCTCTGTCTCTTCTTCTACGCAGAGGTTCTCGGGTTGGGTGCTGCAGCTCACTTTTCAGGTGAGTGGCAGGGCTCAAAAATACTGGGATCCCTGGAGCCAGTGTTCTCGGTGAGCAGATGTGAGACCTTAGAAAGGAAAGGCCTCTGGGACAAGTGCTGCATGGTTACAGCAGGGAGAAGTTTCTGCTGGTCCCAATAGCCAGTACTGTCCAGGGACAACTGTTATGGGACAACAGGACCTGCTAGCCTGGCTCAGAATAGTGTCCATGAATTGCCTCTGCATCTCCCTGTCTTTTCCCATGTTCTCCTTGGCCATGGCAATGCAGGTCTCCTAGGAGATCATGGCAGCGACCAAAGAAAGCATTTCTTTCTTCCTCTGGGTCATCATGTATAGCATTCACTTCTCTGCCAAGTGCAATCTTCCCCTGGGACTCTGCCATGAATTCTCCAAACGTCTCAGCTGGAGTCTCCCTTTTCCAGTCCTGAGGTTGACCAGCCTCACAGCAGTAGCTAAAGGCCCTGTCCTGGACATTGCAGATGCTGTGACTGTGGGAGTATGGGAAAAAACAATTGCTTATCACTCGTATTCAAGATAGGCCATTGTAGCATGTGCCTTAGCGAGTAGGGTGGTGTGGTGGATTGGAATTATGCTACGTGTTTGGTTTTCCAGCTTTATTTGTGCATTTGACACCCACCTGGCTAGTAATCCCATCTGCATCTCCTCTAGGCTCCCTTGACTCTCAGTGGCATTATGCTGAGGCAGGTGACTAGGAGGCAAAAAATGGTCTTATTCAAAAAGGCAAAGGTCAGACAAGTGAGATATGCTGTGAAGGCACTGACCAGGATGGTCCCGCCCAGGGAAGGGGCTTGCCAACTATATCAGGGGGGATGTGCTATTCCCTACAACATCTGAACCAAAATTGAGCAATTCCTCCATTTTAAGTTCTGCTTTATCTCCCCTGCACACATGGAGAATCTCCAGAGAAAAATAGAAAGTGTCCTGAAATGATTGTCAGCTAGAATGTGTCTTACAGGGCATTTAAACCTCAGCAGGGACCAGGACTGTTTGCGTGCTCGGTAAAGGTACAATGCCCATGTGTATCTCGTGTGAACTAGGAACACCGATCAAACTTCTTTTCCTGTAACCCTGGTCTCAATAAACTGTTGAATTTTGCACAAATGATTTTTTTCATTATTCAAATGTGCCACAGGAGAGGGGTGGGAGAGAGGCTGTGGTTGTGCCATCCTGCCACCCACCAACCTGGGCTGGTGAACAGGATTGTAGGGGGGGAAGCATTTGCTGAGCAAGACAGCTGAGGGAAGGGGAAAGAAACACAGTCAGCTGTGCAAGTGCCCTCTGTGCCACGGTCCTGAAAACTGCTGATAACCATGGCTTTAGCATGAGACAAAAGGCAAACACCCAGGCAGAACAGCCACCATTTTGGAAACACGTATGAGGGAGGGAGGGAGAGAGGGGAGCAAACAAGCAACATGGGCTGACAAAGAGGGAGGGAGGGGCTGGATACTCTGAAGGACTTCTAGCTCACATCCATCTAAAATGGCTGTGGCCCTGGGGCACCCTGGAGCAGAACCATGATATAGCACAATAATAAATTGGAAGGATGGCTACTTACCTGCTGAAGTTGCCTCCAAGGGATCTGCCTCTTTGTTCCCAGCCTGGGTTTCTGGCTGAGCCCCAGGGTCAGCTGATGAAGGGCAGGTATTGGGATACCCTGCAGCAGGGCATGACTGTGGCTGGCTTTCTAGCTGACCAAATCAGGATGCTGGGTCCCAAAAGCATCCTGGCTCTCAGGAGGCATTCTCCTGCTCACCCTCCAAAGGGTCTAGCCAGTCATCCTTGGTGTGGGGAGATTAAGACTAGCAGGCTCCACATGGTGTTCAGGACAGGTTGTGTTATAATTGTGTGGGATCCTGTCCAGTTCACCATAAAATGGATAGGCCACATGCCTCTGCCGGATTGTCTCCTTTTGTCCCTTCTTTCAATGTACTTACTCCTGAGCAATTTGCTCTTTACCCAGCACTGGTCAATATCCCGGTCATACCACCTCTTGGACATCTGCTTGGTAATGTCCACAAAAAGGTCCTTCTTCCTTCCTGCACCAAAGCTTCTCCACACGTGGCAGTGAGATCCAGGATCTCAACATTTCTCCAGGCAGCTGCATGAAGCAGGCTGTGGGGCGTCTGGAGTGCTATCACAGTTGTATTGCAATGCTGACATACTCCGATTCAAGAGCAAATTGGCAAATTTTAGCTCCCACCAGCTTTTAACAGAGGGTAAGGCCTGAGAACTTGACACCAGAGCAGGGGAGGGGGACATAAGAGAATGGACAGGTCAGTAATGGTTGAGCTGCAAAGCACAGTGGAATAGCTGTTGGAAGCATGGGAAAAGTGGTGCACAGCAATTGCGTCCACATGAACAATAGACCACATTAATTCAATTTGCAACAAACCTAGTCCACTCAGCAAGAGGACTCCAGAGTTCACAGCAAATGCAGAGTTAGTGAGCAGCAATGGATTGTGTGATGTGTATGCAATCATTTCCAAACTCAATTAACTTGATTTGATATACTTTAAAACCTGCATGTAGATAAGCCTTATGTTTGCCCTTCTCCAGTCCTTGGGGATCTCACCTATCTTCCATGATCTAAATAATACTTAGTCCTGCCATAAATTCAGGGTACTGGACTAGGATGAATTTCATCAGCTCTGCTGACTTGAGTACATCTAACTTATCTAAATATTCTCTAACCTGTCCTTTCCTTGTGTTACTTGACAACCTGAAAAATGTGTGTTTCTGGAATAAACTTTGCTAAGCTCCACTGTCTGTGCTCATACAGTCTAGCTTAACCTGCTTAAAGGTGAATTCAAATGCTTTCAAGAAAAGCTATAGATCATTAACATAATTCCACATAGACAATTAAATGTTTTAATCAGATACATTAGAAATCAAAATAATAGAAAATCTGTTCCAGATGCCCAAATACTAAAACAATTTGTGCATTATAAATTATCAGAATTAGAGAGGCCAAACATAGAGAAACTTACCAATATAGATCTATATTCAAAGATCTGGATTCCCCTTGTTGCAGAGGCTGACATCATTGAGTCTGAATGCAGCATAAGGAGTGCAGCTCTATGTCCTAGTTTTGGTCTTTGACGTCAGATCAGGTCTAGCAGGTCTTTATAAATAAGAAGCAACCAAAAATATAAAATATCCATTTGAAATTACAAATAAGTACACTAAATTGAGATTAACCTAAACCAAATCCTAGAACCACACATCACAAACTTCTGGATGTTAGCTAGCTGGATTTAAATGTTGTAAATCATCCCTAAATATAATGGGATAAATCAAAACCCTGTATCTAAACACTGCTGAACTTTGTGGGGTTAGGTCCAGACCCAAATTTTGTAGACTATCTTTAATTTGAAGCATATACAACAATTTTATTAAAGAGAGACCAGAGTTTATTGTATATGTATATATATATATATATATGAAATCAGACTGTGTGTCATGCCACTAATCATAAAACAGAACTACTCAATTATTTCAGTGCGTTGTGATTTAAAAATCAATGGCATGATAAGGCCAGTATTTAAGAAAAATGTCCTTACCTCTGTTATTCATAACACATTCAATTTATACTGTCAAAATGAATTACATTTAAAATCTAACTTATTTTTCCTCATTTAGGTTCTTTGTCCAGTGTCTGCATTTCAGTTAGTGACACTGATTTATTTATAGTCACTTTCACTTTCTGGCTCCCATGCACTAGCACAATGCTACAAACCTTCAGCTGCAAAACATTGCAAAGAAAATTTACACATACAACAAAAAAATTATCAGAGCATTTTTATGAGTGCCAGGCTTTGAAAAACTAAAAAGAAACCTAACTAACTAACTAACCTAATTGATTTAGATGATATAGGATCTAAAAATGTATTATTCATTTATTTATTTTAAAAGCTTTTCAGTTCACCTTCATTTTCATGCAGTTATGAGATGGCAAACTGCAGCATGAATTGATTCGTCTAGACTCACACACTGCTATTTCCCCATATCTGCCTCCACATTACTGTAGTTTCCTACTGACATCTACCATTCTTAGGCATTTTTCTGGGAACCTGATCACTGGTTTTCATTCTCTTCTCTTTATTATTCCCTACCCATAAACACATCAATGGCTTCCTGGCAACAGAAGCATTTTACATACCTCAGGGGCTTTTAAGGAAAGCTTATGAAGTGAGACCACAATTTGCTTCTAACCCTGGAGTTAGGAGGGGGAGAATTGTTATGCTCTGTATTTTTGGACCTTTCCAAGACCTATAGACATACCACCATGCCTTCTGATGCCTAGATTATGTTAGCTGTCAAAACCCCTAGAAGTCCTACACAATCAAAACTCCTGCTGAAGTCAATGAAAGTTTTGCCTGAGTAATGACCTTAGGATTTTGGCCGCTCTGAAAAATACACAGTTTCACAAAATGACTGACACTACTTTTCTGTACCATTGTTAAGCAAAATTGCGACTTACGCCTGTGACCTTTACCTAGTTTTTACATATTATGATTTGCTTACATAGAATAAATCAGTAACCTTGGAGCTGTTACACTACCAATGCCTCTTAAGAAAAATACTGAACAGGGATGGATGGTTTAGGGATGTCTAATGGGCTAGAGAGCCTTTCACCTCCTGTGATGTTCCACTTTGCAATCTGGACTGGTGTATAGCTATGTCACCCCAATCCTTCACTCCTGGACACCGTCTTGCACTTGCCCCTGCTCTGTGAACCCCCCTTTCCTGCATCAGCCCCCACACAGCCTCCTGCAAGCAAGTGGTCCCTGATTTAGTGAATGAGTGCTTCTGGCCAGCAACTCATGGGATTATGCAATAGAATGACTCCCAGCAAACACCCCCAGTCCCAGATGCAAACCTAGGAATTTCCGTTTTACAGAGTTCACTGCTGCCCACTGGACTCTGCAAGCTCATATCAGTTAGACCGTCAATTTATCAAATAAATTGTTATGCAACAGCTCTGTCACCCTAAATGAAGTCTCTACACACACCCAAACCACTTGCACCGCTTTAGATAAAACAAACAAATAAATTTATTATGTACAGAAAGATTTTAAGTTATTATAAACCAGAGGAATATAGGTTAGATTTATTCAGGAAAAAATAAAAGCAAATCACATTCTAAACTAAACTTAACACTTCAATAGTCCTACAGTTTTAGATGGTGCGCTCACCGCCAGCTGGTTGACTCCTTCAGCCAGGCCCTCCTTCTGTGGGCAGTCCTTCAGTTGCTTGATCTTGCTGTAGATGGATTGCAAGAGAGAGCTCCAGAGAGCCAATGTCTCCCCTTTTAAAATGTTCTTTCACCCCCCTCTGGGGCCTCACCCCTCCCCTTTCAGTGTCAGGTAACAAAATTATCCGTGCATGGTTTTCTCCATGTCCTGAGTCTATGAGAATCCCCTTATCAGAGACATAGGCCAGTTCATTGTCCCTGGAAGAGCTGGTTTGTTTTATGCATGCCTTAGGGCATGAATAACCTCTCTGCTTTTAGGGTTTGCCTGGATCTACTTCAAGCTATGTGAGACACTTATTAGGAAATATTACATATCAGAGAGTCATTACTATACATATAACATTGCAAGAAACATACTACCATAAACAATAATATTCAGTATGTCATGAGCATTCCAAAAACACCGTATATGACATACTTTGCATTAAACAATACACAGTTACACTATAAGGGTGAACATGAATATACACAATCACACCATAAGGGTGTACCTGGGGTGCAGTGTGTCACACCTCTGTGTTGGTGTTTCAAGTCCAGCCAGGAGCAGATTTTTATAAATGTCTGTATATAGGCACATAGGGTGTGAAGTACATTTCATGTTCCCACTGAAGGAGAGGCC
The DNA here is from genome assembly GCA_007922155.1 of Mesoclemmys tuberculata. NCBI lineage: Eukaryota > Metazoa > Chordata > Testudines > Chelidae > Mesoclemmys > Mesoclemmys tuberculata. Next base: position 68,076,079 of record ML675604.1, on the reverse strand, counting down.
ACATAAAAATTATCACTAACTGGTAATCTTTGTGGCCAGAGAAAGCAGATAGAACAAGGAATTAACCAGTGGAGAAGAAACTGAATTATTCCCTAGAATGACCCCTCCATTTCAGCAGTGGGACACCGAGGGAAAGCTTGCACTGTCAGTTCATGCTTTCCATTTTCTTCAGATGGAGGACTTCAGGATCCAGGACTAACAATCCAGCACCTTTCAGGAGTCCTGAAGTCACACAAATATTTACCTTTAAACAAGAAAGAATAAGACTGAACATCACCAGGTAACAGTAAAATGTATCCATGACACACATGCATAAAGTCTTCTGACAACATACACTGTGCTAGTACCACACAATTTATTGTGTGCATGTGACCATTAGATAGGAATAATGTGCCACCTCCTGAGGGTCTCTTTCAGTCCTCACTGGAACAAAATTCTTGCTGATTTCAACAGGAACTTTGCCTGAGTATGAAATTTCAGGGTTTGGCCCATTATGCAGAAAAACATCCTTCATGACTATTTGCAATGCAGAAAGCCATCACAGCTGCCTTAGCTTTCCCATTGTTATCAGTATTTATGTTCTAGCAGTACCCAGAAGCCCCTATCAAGGTCAGGACCCCATTGTGCTAGCTGCTGTACAAATATAGGTTTCCTGCCCTCAGTAGTTCACAGTCTAATTTAAAAAAGATACATTAAGTGAGTGTGACAAACAATAGGTGGGGACAAGGAGGGAGAGCAAGGGTAACTGCAATACAATAACACTGCTAAATAGAGCACCTACGTACAGTACAGAATGGTATAGATTCAAACTCTTTGGAATAAGGATTCTTTTGTTCTGTGTTTCTATAGTGCCTAGCACAATGGTGTTCTGGTCCATAGCTGGGAGTCGCAGGCAACACGTGAAAAGACAAATAATAAATACAATAATAATAATAATACCATTTAAAATGAATATCAGTCATCCCTCAGTGGTTCTCTACCAGTGCATTATCAGTTTATAATTACCCTTATAGCCTTTATAAACTGAGAGAATAAATAGGTCAATATTAGTAGGAGTGGGCAGACAGTATATGGAGACCTCAACAATCAGCAAGGGCCACACCTGTAGAATTGTAATCTCTCTTCCAAGCATCTCTGGCCACGCACTCCTCTGAGAATGGGCCACTGGAACATGGGCTTCCTTGGCCAGCTGCAGAGGAGTTGCTGGCCTCAACTTCTCCCCAGAGCCCTGAGGCCTCTGCTGAAGAAAATTTGCAGCATTCAGCAGCTTTGAATCTGGCTGGTTCTGGCAAGATCCTATTGATATTGTTTTTATTTATTTGTATTTCTGGAGCACCTAAGAGCCCTGGACATAGCCAAGTCCCCATTGTGCTAGGTGTCATGCAAATAAAGGACAAAAAAGATGGTCCCTGCCCCCAAATCCTTCCCCAGTCCTAAATCACAATGACTTTGCTAGGCTGTGAGTTAAAGGAAGGCAAAGAAACTGATGCATAAGTGCCTTTCTGTAGCCTGAAACTATTCTCTTCCAAGCTAATGCACTAGATCTATAAATGCTGTCTGCTTCACAGGCTATTGAACCTGCTTTACCTGGCACGCTGCTGGAGGAAATTATGGAGGGATGGAATCTCAACTCCACATATTCGTGGAATGCCCCTGGGTACAGAACTAGTTACAGTAAGAATAAAACCACAGGCCCTAGAAATGAACTCCAAGGCTCTGCTTAGGTTAGCTGAAAGAAGAAAGTTTCTTCAAACAGATTAGAGGCTCTTCCTCACCCAGAGGAGCCACGCATTCAGGAAACCATCACCATTTGTGTTAAAGAGAACAGACATCCAGCATTGGAAAAAGAGGGGCGTACAGACAGCAATGATTACCTTCCTGCCACTACCTCAGAAGCCAAGGTTTCCCATTAGGAACATGTTGATACTTAAAGAGAAAAATGCATTCACACTTCAAGGCTTCTGGGGAGTAACCATAGCGATATGTTAATGGGATAATCTCACCAGCTATGTAGGGGCTTGTGCTAGTTTGTGCAAAGGGGCTTTGTACGTTCCAAACTCTCTGCCTACATTAAAATAATTATTTGAAACATTGTGTAAGATGGGGTGGGGGTATTTCTGGGTACTTTTCATATCTAAAAGTGGATTTTTTATTTAAAGTTAATCTTTTTCAAGGATGAGTTCTAGCAACAATCAATTTCTTTGATGCTACAAATCAGAAAATATTCAGGGCCATATCTGCAACTAGTGCAAATCCGCCTAGCTCTGTGGAAGTTAATAGAGCGAGGCTGATTTATAGCAGCTGAGAATGTGGCCTGTTAAAGCCAAGGGGTTCTTACATTTTAAAGATTGTATTATGACACATGCAGCAATTTTGGAAGACCAACATGATCACAACTTTTTCTCTGTGTGATCTGAATGCATAAAGTAAACTAAGCCACCCTCCCCACTAGGCTTAGTTCTCAGTTGGATGCACAAAGTACATTTCAGTATGTGCACATGAGCTTGGTGCAGGAGCAAAATGTTTATATCCTGATCTAATTTTATTCACCAGAAGCCACAGCGACCTTTGCTGCATATTCATCAGCCAGTACAGGTTGAACAAACAAGTTTATTATAGTTTCTGTCTTTACAGGAACCAAACATCCCTTATACTCTTCCTGATTGGTTCCTTTGATAATTCTGTAACACACATACCTCAGAATATTCTTAGTCCCTGTTGTCCTCATAGGACGGGACACATTAGCTGTCAATTTCTTTGCTTTTGTGTGCATGTTTGTTGTCATAATATATGGAACTACTAGCCTTAAACAACAGGCATTTATTAGGGAGAACAGCCATAAGCAAAACAAGTTTGCTTCCATTTTTGTGATAGGTGCCTCCACTTTTTTAGGAACTCCAAGCCTGGAACAGAGGCATCTAGAGGCCAAACAGCAAAATTATAAGTACCTACTACTACAAGTGGGTCTCCACTCTAATGCTGTTTCCTTTGTATGGATTATAGTATGGGAAGCAATTCAGGAGTTGTGCTGAGAGCTTGGGCAAGGAGCATACATGAGCACACATTGTTGCAGCAAAGGTAAATACTATACAGATACTAACTAGAGCTGGTCAAAATTTTTCATTGAGAATTATTTCCAGTGGAAAATAGCCTTTTTTTCTGAAGTGAAAATTGTGAAAAAAATTCTAATTTTTTTCAAAAATTTCCAGATTTTTCATCATAAAACCAGAAAATTTCCATTAAAAAAACCTAAAAGTTTTGCTCTTTTGAAAATTTTCATTGAAAATACTTAACATTTTCTGATCAAGTCTAATGATATCTCTAGGCACTAAGGATATGTGTGCACTGCTATTTTTAGCATGCTATCTCCAGTCTCACTAGCACTGGTGTGTCTACCTGGGATGGGAGGCTTTCTCCCAGCTGCAGGGTAGGCATACCTTTGGGACCTGCTAGCACATCTCCCACTCCTTGAACATCAGAAACATTATTAGCATTGAAAAGCCCCACCAAGACCTATCTATAGGACAGGGTAGAGTAGTGAAGAAGTATAAAGAGAGAGTATAGGGAAAGTGAAACAGCTATAAAAATAGAAGAAAGGGAAAACTGATCATAAGGAATATAAATCAGAAGCTAGGAGTTGCAGAAAATTGATAAGAGAAGCAAACGGAGAAATCCATGGGCAGCAGAATTAAAGACAGTAAGGAGTTTTTAGGAGTTTTAGTATTTACTATCACTATATTTACCATTATTAAACAAAAATATAAAATTATCAATAATAATGCAGAAAAGGCAGAAGTGTTCACTAAATATTTCTGTTCTGCATTTTGAAAAAAAACAAATGAAGTTGTATGATTATGATAACATCCTTTCCTTTCCACTAGTATGTCAGAGGATGTAAAACAGCAGCTACTAAAAATAGATATTTTTAAATCATCAAGTCCAGGTAACTTGCATTCAAGTGTTTTACAAGAACTGGCTAAGGAGTTCACTGGACCATTAATGTGGCTTTTCAGTAAGTCTTGGAACTTTGCAGAAGTTCCAGAAGACTGGAAGAAAGCTAACATTATACAATATTTAAAAGGGGGAAACTAGGTGAACCAGGTAATTATAGGCCTATCAGTCTGCCATTGATCCAGGCAAGATAATGGATTGGTTGATACAGGACTCATTTCATACAGAATTAAAGGAAGACAATACAAATTAATTAATAATAGTGGGACCAGGCAGGTATTGGTTCTTGGCCCTGCACTATTTAACATATTTAAAGAAGAAAGAAAACATAAAATCATCACTGAAGTTTACAGAGGACACAAAAATTAGGGGAGCAATAAATAATGAAGAAAACAGGTCAGTGATACAGAGTGATCAGGATCATTTTGTAAGCAGGCTACAAGCAAACAGTATATGTTTCAATGCAGCTAAATATAAACGTAGACACAGGAACAAAGAATTTTGGTTTTATTTATAGGGTAGGACAATCTATCCTGGGAAATAGTGACTCTGAAAAAGATTTGGGAATTGGGAGGATAAACAGCTGACCATGAGGTCCCAGTGAAATACTGTAGTCAAAAGGGCTAATGTGATCCTTGGACACATAGCCTACAAAGGCTATGGCACAAAAAGAATCACACCTGGCAAAGGATATAAAAGACAATAAAAATAGTTTCCATAAATACATTGGAGCAGGAGAACAATGAAGGAAAGGAACTACTTAGTAGGGAAGGAGGATTACTAATGGATTATATAAAAAAGCTGAGGTGTTTAATGCCTATTTTGTTTCAATCTTCACTAAAAAGGTTATTTCTGACCAGATGCTTAGCACAATTAATGTTAACAACAAGGGGAAATGAATACAAGCCAGAATAGGGAAACAACAGGTTACAGAATATTAAATAAATTAGACATTTTCAAGTCTGCACAGCCTCATGAAATTCATTTTAGGACACTTAAGGAACTAGCCAAAAAAATCTTGGGACAGTTAGTGATTATCTTCAAACATAGTATCCATCTTTAAAAAGGGGAACAAAGAACACCTGGGGAATTATAGATCAGTCAGCTTTACTTTGATCCCTGTAAACATAATGTAACAAATTATGAAACAATCAGTTTGTAAGTACCTAAAGACTAATAAGGTTATAAGGAGCAGTCATCATGGATTTGTCCGGAACAAATAATGCCAAACCAACCTAATTTCCTTCTTTGACTGAATTACTAGCCTAGATGTGATATATCTTGATTTTTAATAAGGTTTTTGACAATGTCCTACATGACATTCTCATAAGCGAATCAGGGAAATGTGTTGAGGATTAAATTACTATAAAATGGATGCCTAACTCGTTGAAAGACCATACTCGAAAGAGTAATTATCAATGACTCACTGTCCAACTGGGATGACATGTCTAGCGGGAACCCAAAGGGGTCTGTCCTGAGTCTGGTACTATTCAATATTTTCATTAATGACTTGGATAATGGAGTGGAGACTATGTTTAAAAAATTGCAGATGACATCAAACTGGGAGGGGTTGCAAGCACTTTGGAGGACAGAATTGTTCAAATTGACCTTGACATTGGAGAATTGGTCTGAAACCAACAAAATGAAATTTAATAAAGACTATTGCAAAATAGTATAGTTAGGAAAGGAAAAGAAAATGCATAACTACAAAATAGGGAATAACTGGCTGGGTGGTAGTACTGCAGAAAAGGATCTGAAGGTTATAATGGATCATAAACTGAATATGAGTCAACAACTGATGCAAATGTAAAAAAAGCTAATATCGTTCTGGGGTGTATTAACAGAAGATAACTGTCGTGCTCTGCTCAGCGCTGGTGAGGCCTCAGCTGGAGTATTATGTCCAGTTTGGACTGTAGTAGAAAGTGACACTGAGACATGAGGCCTAGAATAATAGGTCAGGTATGAGGCCTGCAGCCTGAACTAAAGTAGCAATCAAGCCCTGCTTTGGTTAACAGAAGTCAAACTGTAAGCCTGCTTGTAAGTTCACAGGAACTTGGAAGAAAATGCAATGGAATTCCTAAGGAGCAGTAGCAGAAACACAATATTGTTAAAATCAGTGTAGTTCTAACTCCCCCACTACATAATTACTGCACAAACACAATCCTGGGAGACAGGACAAGTGCTCCCTGAAGAGAAATACAATACAGGGAGGCAGTACAAGCTCTTCCCAAGATACAGCCATGCACAAACACAATCATGAGAGACAGTACACAGACACCCCAACCTTAAGATAGAAAAGGCAGGATGATAGATGAAGATGAGCTTGATTTGGAAGCAAGCTATGGAACAATAGACAATGTTAGAGATGCAATGTGAAACTTGTTTGAATCAGGGTATAAGAAAGGGTTCCCCAGTACGAGCATCTTTGTCTGGCCTAGGGGGGGTAACAGAAAACCCCACCATTAACTGAGCCAGCCCATTGTACCTGTAGCTCCTCTGGGCTGTTAGCACTGAGCTTCACTTGCAATAAACCTGGCTGAGTGCCTTCACCACCTAACTGGGTCTGTGGTTATTCCTGGGCCATGCTGAACAAGATCTGTCGATTCAGCCAGCTGCAAAAGCTGAGACAGTGTCCAGATGGGAACTCACATCAGCATGCATGCCCTGACTCATGACACTGGTGACTGACAACATCTGTGACTGACAACATGGGGCACCATACTTTAAAAAAGATGTGAGCAAACTTGAGCATATCCAAAGCAGACCAACAAAAATGATAAAAGGTGTAGAAAACATGACCTGTTTCGTTTAGCCTACCCAAAACAAGGCTGAGAGGTAATGACTGCTCTCTATAAATATATCAGAGGGATAAATACCAGGGAGGGCGAGGAGTTATTTAAGGTCAGCACCAATGTAGACACAAGAACAAATGGCTATAAACTGGCCATCAGGAAGTTTAGACTTGAACTTAGATGAAGGTTTCTAACCATCAGAGGAGTGATGTTCTGGAATAGCCTTTCAAGGGGAGCAGTGGGGTCAAAAAACCTAGTTGGCTTCAAGACTGAGCTTGACAAATTTATGGAGGAGATGGTATAATGGGACAGCCTAATTTGTCAATTAACTGATTTTTCTCTACTAGCAGTAAATTTGCCCAATGGCCTGTGATGGGATGTTAGATGGAGTGGATTTCTGAGTTACTACAGATAATTCTTTCCGGGTGAGTCTTTCCCACATGCTCAGGGTTTAGCTGATCACTATATTTGGGGTTGGGAGGGAAATTTCCCCCAGGGCAGATTGGCAACCTCTCTGGGGGGTTTTCACCTTACTCTGCAGCATGGGGTCACTTGCTGGTGGATTCTCTGTACCTTGAAGTCTTTAAGCCATGATTTGAAGACTTCAATAATTCAGTCATAGGTTAGGGATCTATTACAGGAGTGGTTGGGTATGGTTCTGTGGCCTGAATTGTGCAGAAGGCCAGACTAGATGATCATAATGGTCCCTTCTGACCTTAAATTCTGTGGTTTATGAGTCTGTAAGTCAAAGGATAAAATTTTTAAAAGTGACTAGTGATTTGGAGTGCCTCAGTTTCTAGATTCCCAACTTGAAGACACCTTCATGAGGCCTGATTTTCTGGTGGCATATGTAATTGTCCTGCATTTCAGGCCCTTTTAAGGTATCTCAAATTGGGCTCCCAAAATCTCTAGCCGCTTTGGAAAATTAAGCTTGTAATCTTTAGCAAAATTCTCAAATGCTTTTGAGGCAAAGTGATCGATCATCTGGGACAAATGTTTCTGGCACTCCATGTCTTGCAAATGTTGCTTTCAATCTGTTCATCGCTTATAGACAAGCCACTTGTACATATTGTAAATAATAGTCCATCACTACTATGTAATTGACATTATTAGTTGAATAGGTCAGTGGGTAACTTCTGCTATGGTCTTTCCATCAGTTCTGTCATCATCATCAATGTCTCCATCTTGCACTAATCTTCTTTTGTACAAATTACACAATTTTGCACCAAATCCTAAATCTGGTTTGTCACTCCTGGCCACTAGTTGGATGTGCTCTTGTTCTGCACTTCGTTATTCCCTGATGGATCTTTTCAAGCATTTCATCTCTCATATTTTCTGCAATAATTAGCCTCTGTCCTTTTAAGAGCAGACCGCTGCCTAGGTGGGTATTTGACTTGTATTGCCAACATTGTTAGAATTGTCTAGGAACTATCCCTTTTCTTGGCCAGCCCATCTCTGTCAGTCTGTTTAACAGCTGCTAGAGTGAACTGGGCATGAGACTGGAAGTCAGGAAACCGGGGTTCTGCTCCCAACTCTGCTGTTGACTTTAGGCAAATTATTCTGTGAGGTGCTGAGCACTTGCAGCCCTCAACAACAGGCACTATAGGCACTCAGAGCCTCTGAAATCAGGCCATTTTCCCTATCTATAGGAACTGAGATAATTATACTTACCAGCCTTGCGATGTGCTGGTGAAAAGCGTCTATTATTACCATTATGTTGCCGATTTCCATTCAGTGTGTGCACATACCTCCCACTGACATTTATGAGTGTTTCTATTTTTGGGGCGCAGCTGCCATACTTGTACAGATCTGCCTGCTGCAAATAATGCTATGAGTTGTTCTTTACCTGAACAATGGCACCAACATCATCCTCCGTCTCAGTCAATTCCCTACTATTCCACTTGTATGTAGCACGTGGTAGAGGGTTTACTGCAATATATACATTTTCCCCACTGAGCCTGCATACACGTTTAGACTGCCAAGGCCCAGGCATGTAAGCTTTCTCATCAGCATGGCTCATGGCCCACTAAAGCTTTCACCAGCACTGCAACTGATGCCAAATGGCTCTTGAGTTCTCTTGTTCACACTGTTTGAGACATAGTGATAGGAGAGAAACTTTCTCCAGAGAGGTCTGGGCTCTGGCATAGCCAGCATTCTAGTGCTTGTACAAAGAAAATTCACTTTAACCCCAGGTTGTCTCTTCCTATGCAGAAAACATTTTTTACACAACAGGAGCTGACATAAAAGTTAAAGCAGTCAAAGCTCCTCTGGGTCTGACTCAGCCCCGTCATCCACACATGCTACGACCAAGGGAGAGCAATAAGGAAAATCTTAACAAGAACTTTTATTAAAGCAAGTAATATACTTTATCTAAACTTTAATTCCAGAATTTGAAAAGACATTTATCTTCTTGCTGGCGAAAGAGACTTGCTTCTGAAAGAGACTACAAAAGGAGAGCACACTGAGTGCCTATGCCAGCCAATGTAGTACAAAGCACCATGGTAAGGCATGAATCACAGATGTTTGAGAAATGAGAGAATATTGAGCGCTAAATAAATGGAATTTGTGAACATGACCTCACAGTCTAAAAAAGACAGGCACTGGTCACATGTGTGCCCTTTAGTACTAATAGCCAATGTTGATTTTCCTCTAGTTCATGTGATAGGAGTGTGTGCATTGGAGCAGGCAGATCTGAGCCCCATTTCTGCTGCTCTTGGGAAGTTCTGAATAACTACCGTGTGAAACTCAGTGTCAACAGAAGCTGTAGTTGGCCAAGAATTTGTTATAACATCAAAATCTTTGTGAAGTTTGTTAAGGAGAGAGAGGAGGGGGACTAATTGGCTCAGAGGATTGGTAAAGAAGTAATGTAAAGTGCCTGTTTGCCCCTTGAGCAGTGGATATAATCCAGGCTAAATCAAATATGACTGGAAGTTGTTGTTGCCTGATGGCTGTTGAGTCACCTATTTGTAATAAGCTGGTGATCACAATCCTTGTCCCAGTGGGCAGTTGTCCATACCAGAAAAAACAACACAATAACACTATCTCATTTATTATTTGGCAGCCTTAGTCCATAGGGATTGAAGGATTGAATGGGCTTTAAGGGAGAAATATCTTCTCATCCAGAGATGATGTCTCTGGGTCTGACCAGTCAACTTGGGGAAGCTTGTACTGCCGCCACTCATGGTACCTATTCCATGGATAATAATTATAGAAAACTTCAATGTCTACAGAGTAGAAAGTCTAATACTCTTCAGAAATATTCATTGCTATGAAAAAGTAAGTGGGAAAATATGAATTTCCTTCCTGTTGTTGGTTTAAGTCATGCCATTTACATTATTTCACACATATACCCAGATGCATACCTTAGATCTGTAAGTACTTTGCTCTGACTACTAGGGAAACAGAAATGATTTGATAAGTTTTTTTATTAGGAAATAACAGATAACTTGACATAAAAGATGATTGATTATAGGAAACTTTTTTTCCCTCTCTTTGTTGAGTTCTGCTCCTGTAATTCAACAGAGATCACCATTCCCTTTATAACCCCTCCCTCCAAGTGCTGGCATCTAGAGACAGGGAACTCATTTTGCTTAATTCTGAAACCTTTAGAACTTTGAATGTTCCTGTCAGAGATAACTGGCATGTACTGGGTTTGCAGTCTGTTTAGGAAAGAATGTCAAAAAAGAGGGCAAAGAGGGAGTGAGAGAAATCCAAGGAAAAAATAGGGTGAAAATGCAGCAGTGCAAGGAGAGAGTGAAAAAGAAATACAGAAAAACTGAAAGAGGGAGAGAAAAGAAGAGAGAAAACTCCATAGAAAAACAAATATGGAGCAGTATAATGAACACCCACTTGCGCCAGGATAGTTTTTGGGTGTTCGTCTATCCCTTAATAACAGCTCAGGCTGCCCTTTAGCTGGATTAAATATTTTATATATACTTTATTGATTTGATTTATTTACTGTTTGTTTGTTTCTTTATTTCAGTTTTTAAGAAACAAAATAAATTCAAACCAACTTAAAAGCAAATGCACCCATCTTTTAAAACCAAGTAGAGGGGAAAGGCTCCCACTCCATCTTAGGGTGACCAGCTAGCAATTGTGAAAAATCAGGACACTTTTTTTTCGGGAGGTGGAGAGGAAGGCAGGGAATATAGTTGCCTGTATAAGACATAGCTCCTAATATCGTCTGGTCACCCTACTCCAGCTACCCAACACACTTAGCCCGAGTCCTCAGCTCTTCCCCTCTTCCTCAAGCATCCTGCCAAAGAAAGAGGCTCACAGTTTCTAAGGGCTTGAGCCAAACCCAAAAGAAGCCCATTGACTTCAATGGGCTATGGATCATTAAGCTACACACTTTTGTGTTTTAAGGAAGCCAGAGGAAAGCACATGACGATCAGAGGGAGCTGCACATCTTTATGTGCAAAATAACTTCAAAGTTAGGAATTAAACCAACAAAAGGGAGAGAAAAGTCACAGTCCTCCCACTCCATCTATCTACATAATATATATATATAGTATACTAACTTCCCTGTAACAAAGTGACACCATGTGGTATTATCTTATTCTAAATTTCCAGAGTTAAAATACAATGGCATTAACAAGTTTATCAAAGGAGCCAAATATATCTATCTATATTTCTCAATCTTATTGAATTTTATACCTCAGCTGAGCACCAGCTGGAAGATAAATTCTTGCAATGGAGTCTTTTCTGCTTAATCCCTTAATCTTCTCAACATCCTCAAACACCAGGACTTCTTTTTCAAACCCAGCTGGAAAGTTACATCTGCACTGTTGAAAGAGAGGAGCACCAGAGGGAAATCCACTGAGGTTTGAGCTCCCTGTCTCTGTAATTTTCCCTCAGTGATTCTAGTTAAAGGCAATGGCACTGGTAGGCCAAAATCCAGTGTGGGAAGATTTCCTGATTCCACTTATATTACCCCTCCCTCCCTGTTACAGAACTAAACAACCGCAAGTAGGAATGTTAAATATCAGCAAGTCCATGGGGCTGGATTAATCCCATGAACCCTAACATTATGGGGGCCCTAATCCATCCAAACACCATACCTGTAACCCTTTATTCCTGTATGGTAACAGTTTATTTTCACAGTTTAGCAGCTCTTCTCCACCTCTCATACCAGCTCCCAGTGCCACAGCTCTATCATGCACAACTGGCAAGCAGCTGCAATGCCTCCTCTAGGCTGCCATAGTTACAAAACACGTCATCTGAGCAGCAACTTCTCATGGTCTCCCGAATATTTGTGTGGCTGCCTCCAAACCTCTTGGCCAAATTCTCTTGGATCTTTTACTTAATGTGGCCCTGACAGATGATGTGGGTAAAACTACATAGATCTGATGAGTGTTCAAAAAGAAAGAAGAATGTGGCTACATACGTGCATTCTAATAGAGCAACATTAATTTTTCTTGTTAATTAAAATTAGCTGTATGCTGTTTATTAATTAAATGGCACAAAACTTTGCTAATGCAGAGTTAAGGTTGCCCAGTGATAGTTCGCGCACTTCCAGAACATCAAGGTAAACAAAGTGATTAAACCAGCCGAAAAAGCAAATTGACCCACATGGCTTCTGCACACCAGTGACGGAGAAGAATTCCGTGTGGGGTATACACTTAAAAGAAATATATTTCAAAGGCTCACTGAACTATGAAAAGAAGGAGAGAACCCCTTAGTTAGCAGTTACTTAGAGGACAAAGGGGGTCAGCACCATCTGATTCTGTGAATGGTGGATTACCCTACCTCACCAGCCAGAGATGCTGAGAGTTGATGTAGTGAGAAAGCTGCTTAGGCAAAGACGGTAGCTTGCTAACGTTAGGTTTTAGACACTAGATATGGTGTTGGTTTTGTTCTTTGTAACCATACCCGCCTCTTTTTCTCTTACTCAGCATCACTTAAATCTATGTTCTTTAGTAATAAACGTATTCATAGTTTTAATATAGAACATTACAGTGAAAAGGCAGAGTGGGACCATATGTGTTATGGGCATAGTGGGGCATCTCTCAAAGAGGGTAGAATTAAAGCTGTGCAGGCATTTACCTTAATTCTGTCCTTCCTCATTTTCAGAAGCCTGAGTTTGATGAACTCTACATTCTGGAAAGGAAGAAGCTACCCAACAGTCAACCTTAACTCACCATTAATGAAGTTTTTTGCCTTTTAATTTCCTAGTTTTTAAAACAGAAAGAGAAATGTTTGTTGGTAGGAGTTAGTGGCCATTTAGACAGTGGTAGTTCTCACCTAGGTTTGCAGTTCACATGCTACTGTGGCTAGGTAATCAAAAGTCCTAGCTTCTATATAGTGCTTTTCAGGGCTGGCTTTCGGGGCAGAAGACCCAGACGACTGTCTGGGGTTCTAGGCTTGTGGGGCAACGGGCTCGGGGTGCTGTTTTTTGAGTTAGCAATGAAAGGGAAAAAAGAATGTTTGAAGGAAAGTATTTCAGGTATTGTGTGTGTGGATTCATTTTTCACTAACCTCCAAGAACATTCTGGACCTTTGTAGAATCTCATGGAACCTTCCAGACTTTCTGAAAACTACATTTTCCTAGAATGTTGTCAGCCATAGCCTCATAGGTATGTAAGAGATGGGGTGTCACCATTCAGTCATTGAATATAAGAATGAAGTGAAGTGAAGTGAGAACCCAGCTACGATATTGGAACCTTGATTTATTGTATAATTCTGCAAGTGTATTTGTTTTTTAAAACTTTAAGAGTGTAAGTAACAACTAATAAAGGACATATTTAATGAGACACCAGAGATTTCTATCAAACCACTACCTATGCAACAATAGAAAAGAAATACTCCTACTTCTTTTGCCATGCTTAACGTGTAATGTTTGACGACTTTTTAAGACTGCAGATCATAGGCTTTTGTTCTCCCTAATACTGTCTGTTTCCCCCCATAGAAAATAAAAGATGCCCCCAAAGAAGCTTTCAGGAGCTGAGTATAGGAAGCAAAAAATTGCAATAAAGTTTGCAGCAGGAGGCAAATTTGATGGGAAAATATTTGAAACAGAACAACATAGACTGGGCTTTATACAGTAGCAATCATCTCAGTGCAGAAGAAATTGAGGGAAGCGTAAATGATGGAAGTCCTGTTACTAAGGAATTAGCAGATTTACCTGAAGATAAAGAATGGAAATGTGAGGAAACAGATGGAGAATTGTCCCGTATTTTTGGTGGCGTAAATGAGAGTGATGATAAAGAAGAATGTGGCTCACATGAAAAGAAGAGTAATGACAAAGAAAAATCTGGTTTACATGAAAAGGAGAGAAATTATAAAGAAGAATCAGCCTCACGTATGTTGACAGAAACAGCACTGAGAAAAATTGAACAAATCAAAACATCAGATCCTGCTTTATGGCCAGTGATCCTAAACTATGCCGGTATTGATCATACGGTTTTGAACAGGCCAGACAAAATTGAGGCTATGACATTTCCAGTAAATGAGCAGAAGTGACACTTCTCAAAGTCACTCTGCGAAAGCGTGCTCAAGAATGGGGAACAACTGAATTGGTGTTGGCTAGTTTATTCAAAATCATCTGACAAAGCGTTTTGTTTTTGTTGCAAAACATTTGACAAGAATGCCAAACCATTGCCTCTGCTCTCTAGGTGCAATTACCGGAATAACTTAGTTGATGTTCTGAAGCAACATGACAAGTCACCCAGCCAGTTTACGTCCTACTCCAAATGGATGGAAGTTGTGTCCTGGCTCAAACTGAATAAATGCAATGACGCAGAAAACCAGCTCATTATTCATTAATATAGAAACCCAGCATTGAAGGAACGTGCTTGCACATCTGATCTCAATTACCCTCTTTCTTGCAAAGAATAACTTGGCTTTCCAGGCTCATCAGATAAGTTGTGCACTGAACGTAACGATAATTTCTTTGGTTTGGTAGAGCTCCTCGGGAAATATGACAATGTCATACATGAGCAACTACAGGAAATAGTTCATAAAGACACTATGGACTGCAGCCAAACAATTCAAAACTAATTGACCTTATAGCAAGGAAGGTGCTTGATAACATATTGATGCAGCTTGGCAAAGCAATGTACTATGCCATAATAACAGACTGCAGTCCTGACATCAATCACAGTGAAAAGATATCATTTACAATAAGGTTTGTTAATGATGAGGATGGCTGTATTCAAGTAAAGGAACATTTTATTTGTTTCTGGTCTGTAGACGGCTCTGCTGGAAAAGGCCTAACAGAACTGTTTATAAACGTTTTGAATGAGAATAAAAAAAAGCTTCAGGACTGCTGCAGCCAAGGCTATGACAATGGTGTGAACATGAAGGGAAAAAACAAGAGTGTCCAGGCTAGGATCCTTCCACTGAATCCAAGAGATTTCTTTGTGCCTTATGGCTGCCATTCCCTTAACCTCGTTGTGTCAGATGCAACGTTACCTTCTTGAGATTCAGTATCTTTCTTCGGAGTACAGCAGAAGATAGACATCCTGTTTTCAGCAGCAACTATCAGGTGGAAAATCCTCATGGATAGTGTTACATATCTGGTCATGAAGCCCCTAAGTAACACTTGCTGGGAGAGCTGCATTGACAGTGTAAGGCCAGTGAGGTACCAAGTAACTGCAGTTTGTGATAGAACTGCCACCATCGAGTAAAGCTGAGGCTAGAATCCAACACAAGGCATAAAGCCTGGCAAACCTGATCACTGACTTCAAATTTCTGGTCTCAGTTGTGGTTTGGCATGTTCCCAGTAAATGTTGTAATCAAAGCATTACAAAGTCAGTTGGTGGATAAAGCAACTGCTACTACTTTGATGAAAACTGCCTTGATTTTGTTGTGGCCTACAGAGACAATGGATTTGAAGATGGATTTCTGCTGTCAAGGAAATGGCAGGAAACTTACTATTTGAGCTTGTTTTCAAGGAAACCTATATTCATCAGAAGAAGAGATAGTTTGGTTATAAGGAATGAGATAAAGTGATGGGAAGCTTGGAAGAAAAATTCAAGAGGGAGTTTTATTTTGCTCATTCATTAACACTGCTTGAGTGTGCTTCAGAGAAAGTTACGGACAAATGAAGCACCATGAAAAGACCTGGGGGTTTTTGTAGGACCTTAGTAAGCTGCTGATGGACAAGAAAACACTCATGAACAATTGTAGAGACCTTCACCAGATGCTGACACAAGGGGAATGTTCAGACGTCAATGATAAAGACCTCTATGTAGAATTAGGTAACATCCATCACATTTTGCCACACAGGAAGCACTTTCCACTCCAAATTCTCCAGTTCATTCATGACGCAGAGCTGAAGGACATGTTTCCTAATGTGTGGATAACTTTGAGGATTCTTTTTATGCTGCCAGTCACAGTCACAAGTGGTGAGCACAGGTTTTTGAAGTTCAGTCTCCTTAAAACATCTTCAATCAATGATGGCCAATGAGAGACTGATATTGCTTGCTATTTTATCACTTGAAAATGCCATTGGCCAGTTTATAGATCTCTCTGACTTTATGATTCAATTCACAAAGGCAAAGGCAAGAAAAGCAACCTTTTGAACTAAAGGACTAGAGTTAACATACTAAGGCTGTCACCTATCGTAACACTATTTAAAACTGGTCCACCTACCGTTGGTGCACAGTTCAATTTCTTGATATTAGTACATTTCAGTTATTCTTAAAATTACAAAGTTTCTATAAGCTTAGAGGAAATTATTTTTTTATTTGCTTATATATAGCATAAATAAATACAGATTTACAGATCCTAGCATGCAAATTTATCGTTTTATATGATAGAGATAAATCATGCAAGCAAATTGTGCCTCAAAGTCGTAAAATGGGCTACAAATACAATTAAAAATAAGGTATTCAAAAGTTTAACACTGAAGATTCTCCTCTCCTGAGGGCACCATTTGGTCTAGGGCCATCCCTGGTGTTTTTCATCAATAGATCTCAAAGAATCTTATGCGATTCCTCAAGAGTTCTTTCCCCCTCTGCGCTATATTTTGTTATAATTAACTGGGGATAATACTTGTGCTTTGAAATTTTTGTCATGTGTAGTTGCTAACAGGGCCAGTGAGATAAATCTTAGATATGTTTTATGTCCCAAAACCATGACAGTTTTATTACATGGTTGTTACCTTAAGTAGCCTTAAGGTGTGAGAGAAGACTGGTGTGTCTCTCTCCTTTGCTACCCTGTGCCACATGTAGCCCCTAACCCCTACATTTCCAGTTTCCCTCCCCTTCCCATCCATTAAACCATTATTTGACACTGTAGAAAAATTAACATGTAAAAAGTTGCTCCTTGCTTTCTCTTTTCCTATGCTGCTATGTATATATATCATGGCCAGCATCACATTGGAGGGCCACATTCTTTCTTGCTTCTGAGGTATGAGCTGCACTGATCAGGGCTCCTCACTCCCACTACTCACCCTCAGCTGGGACTCCTGCTCCATGCTGGCTTTTGCAGCCATGCCCCAAGGCCACCCGGTCTGCCCTTCCTCCAAACCAGGCCCCACCCCCATGCACTCTGGCCAACCCCTCACCTCTTACTGGGGAGATATGTATTTTAACTATTCATTTTCTGGATTTCAGATGTTTAAATTTGTTACCTTCATTCCCCCCACTCCAGATCCCAGTTTACGTGGAAGAGCAGAGAGACCTGCACAGATACCTCAAGAGGAGCAGGGGGCCCCAAATCCTGAAATATGTAAAGGAAGAATTCAGGTGACAGCTCTGTCACCCAAGTCCCCAACTTTCTCCACTCCCCTTCATGGTCTCCAACCAGACACATCTCCTCCCACTCTTGCTAATCTCTCCCCCTTACCTGATCCTGACAATTCTTCTTCCCTACCACCCACTCCCTTTTATCCCACACCCCATAATACCACCTTCCCTCACTATGGATCCAAACCACTCTTCCCATATTACCACCTACTCTTGCACCCTGTAGGAAGGTGCAGTGGCCTTCCACGGAGGCTGGGCCCCAGGAAGGGCCGCCGCCCCAAACACAGGCCAGCAAGCAGGTAAGAGCCCAGTCTGCCCAGCAACCCAGGGGTCAGGCTGGGATAGGTCCCACCAGCTGGCCAATCCCCTCCAAGGAGGGTGGGGCTTCTGCCAGGGAGGAGAGGATAAAAGGCAGGGCCAGCCACTCAGTAAGAGACTGGCTGCCAGTGGGTACAGATGTGCCTTCCTGCCGGCTGCAGCGCTGGCCCGACTCCAGCCGGGCTGAAACCCAGCATAGGGCCTTCCCTGAGCTGGGAGAGGCCCCACCACCTAGGGCCCGAAGACTGGGTAGGGCCCCCAGACTCCAGGGAGTGGGCCGAGCCCCTGGACACTCTGGGATGGGAGACACCCCCTGAAGCCGGTCCTGACCTAGATGGGCTGCCGAACCCCCGGAAGCAGGGCTCGACTTG
Organism: Mesoclemmys tuberculata; assembly: GCA_007922155.1. Classification (NCBI taxonomy): domain Eukaryota; kingdom Metazoa; phylum Chordata; order Testudines; family Chelidae; genus Mesoclemmys; species Mesoclemmys tuberculata. Next base: position 68,057,956 of record ML675604.1, on the reverse strand, counting down.
GACGAGCTGCCCGAAGCCGAAGCCCCCCCAGAATCTTGTGATCTGGAGGAGCTGCCCCTCGCTGAGGAGTTCCCTGCCCTGCCATGGGCCGGGGCTCATAGACTGTTCATTTGACTAATTCCCCGCTTTTTTCCGGAAAGTGCAGTGGCCTTCCGCGGAGGCTGGGCCCCAGATAGGGCCGCAGCAACCGGCACTAAGCAGCCGCCGGGCTACACACCCCAAATCACTCTTTTGCTCCCAATGAGCATTCACATCTGTAATTTATTTTCTTTTCAAAAACAGTTTCAGTGCCTCCTGAATATTCAGTTGGACTCAGCTTACATTTCTTAAAAAGAAGGGGAAAAAAACCCACTACAAACACCATGACAGAGGCAGATTTCTCCCAAGTTTTTACTGTTTATGCTCAGATTTCTGCCCAGGATAGGTTTCTAACTTCAAAGTTGCAGGCTCAGGGTGGTGTTGAGTAGTTTTTTCTTCTCAAATAGATGGTCTCAGCTGAAAGAGAATAAACTATGGAAATGAATACAGCTTGAAACAATAGTTCTGAGATAAAAGAACTGCTCCATTCAGGTCAGTGGGTGACTCACCAGGAGTGGTGGTAGAGGGAGTGGACCTCAAAGCACCTCTGTAAGGCAAGTCCCTCCCGCACAACATGGCTCTCATTGGGGAGGCAGAGAAGGGATAAAGACCTGCATAGATTGCCAGTCCCCTCCCCACAAGGTTCCAGCATGCACACATGCACACGCACACGCACACGCACACACACACACACACAAGAACAGACTGGGGCTCAGACATTCCCAGAGGGCAGGGACCCCAGATCCCAAGATCAGAAAGAGGGGGACTTAGATTCCCCCCAGACCTTGGTGCTTTCACACACAGAAAGGGAGAATGTGGGGCTGACAGGTGCCCCTACCCCTTTTGTAACTCAGAAAACCAGCCCCATGTGTCCTTACATCTCACTTGTGTCCATCTCACTTAAACCCCCCAACTCCTCACCTTTCCTGTCAACCATCCCATTTATCCTCCTCTTCTTGATTTATCCCCAAATCCTTCTCACCACCTATTCTACCCATTTTTCCATCCCCTAAAATGCCCCTCTCCTACCAGTAAGCACTCATTTATCTAATTTGGAGGGGAGTGCGGGGGTGCAAGAATACCTTAATACATTCCCCCAAAATAAAAATAAAAACCACTGGAATACAGAGTCAGGCTTTAGCAATATGCCACCGAACCTTTCCACAATTTCTCCCCAAAGCATAACTCAGACTGACACTGGCTGGGTTAGAGTGAAAGGACCATTACTTATCTCCTTGAGCTATCCAGCTGATGTGAAACTGTGAAGGCTAACAATTCTGTTAACGCCTTTGTCCACACATGCTTAGGCCGGGTCTACACTGCTGTGTTGAGTCGATGTGAGATATGCTAGTTACACTGTGTAGATGTAAGTACATCAATGTGAGATATGCTAGTTATATTGCATAACTAGCATATCTCACATTGATGTACTTACATCTACACAGCGCATCATCTTCATGATGCTACATTAATGGGAGAGCGTGTCCCGTCAATGCTGCCTTCTGCCTTTCAGGGAGGTGGGCTAATTGAGTTAACTGAAGAGTGCTCGCCCATTGACTGAGCAGGTCTATGCAGACATGCTCAATCAATGCCTGTCACCATGGCAGTACAGATGCACCCTCAGTATAATCAATTAAGCATGCAAAGAGGTGCATAAGATTTGCAGCCTTGATTTTGGAATAGCAAATTCTTTTTTAAATGTTTTCCTTTGATTTCCCCCAAAGGGCTGGTGGGTGCCATGCATTCTGCTGGGGTAAAGTTTGAGCACTGGACACTCAAGTGCAATAACCTGAGCTATCCTGTGATTTCTGTCTGTGAACAAAAAAGGATTGCCAGAATCAGTCAATTTTAAGAAAAGCTGCATTTTTCCAGGGACTGTATTTCAGGAACTACTTACTCAAATAGTCCCAAATTGGTTCACGAATAAATTCCCATCCTGTCATGAGGAACACCTAATTTCAAGGCAATATGAGAAATCGTGTCGCTTTTTTAGTGCACTTAAAATAGTCAAACTGTAACCAGAAAGCTGGTCTTCACCTTAACTGTGGCAGGGGCATGCAGATGCATATCCGTGTATTCTAATCCCAATCGCCCTGGTCTTGGATGACTGGAAGGGGAAGTACATTTGACACGGGAGATCAGAAATATCAGAAATGCTGTTCTTGTCTATCCTTGAGCTCTGTGACTTGCTCTATTGCTTAACCAGTACTACGTTTTTGCCAGGGCTTAGTCCTGGCACCTCTAGGCTTGGCAGGTCATTGCCCCGGTACCTCTGGGCTTGCCATGTCAATTATGAAATTAAAAAAATGACTGGAGCCCCAGAACCTAATTGCTTGAGCCCTGGAACCTCTTTCATTACACATTAAGTACTGTGTTTAACCACTGGAACAGAAGAAATGCCACTACCTGCTACTGGAGGGAGACACCACCAAAATCAGTTTTGCACTGCTAAGCCAAGCTGTTTCTGAAATGATATCAGTAATAAGGAAAAGGCAAACATTTTACCAAAAGCAGAGAAAATCTTCAGGTTCAAATGCTCATTCCTCCATGATGGTTTAAGAACATAAAAATAACCATACTGCATCAGACCAATGGTCCACCTAGCTCAGTATCCTGCCTTCAGACAGTGGCCAATACTGCTTCAGAGGGAATGGACAGAACAGGCAATCATCAAATGTTCCATCCCTTCTCCCATTCCCAGTTTCTGGCAAACAGCAATCTCTGCCTATCCTAGCTTAATAGCCATTGATGGCCCTATCCTCCAGGAACTTATCTAGTTCTTTTCTGAACCGCATTACAGTCTTGGACTTCACAATATCCTCTGGCAAGGAGTTCCAAAGGTGGACTGTGCCTTGTCTGCCAAAATACTTCCTTTTTTTTCATTTTAAAACTGCTGCCTGTTAATTTCGTTTGGTGACCCCTAGTTCTTGTGTGATGAGATGGAGTAAATAAACTTTTTTATTTACTTTCTCCACACTAGTCATGATTTAAGAGAGCTCTATCATATCCTCCAACTCATCTCTTTTCCAAGTTGAAAAATCCCAGTCTTATTAATCACTTCTCATATGAAAGCTTTGCCATACCCCTAATCATTCTTGTTGCCCTTTTCTGTACTTTTTCCAATTTCAATATATCTTTTTTGCAATAGGGTGACCAGATCTACACGCAGTATTCAAGATGTGGGCATATCATGGATTTATGATATTTTCTGTCTTCTTATCTATCCATTCTGTAAGGTGCGGAAGAATATTGTAACGTCAGGGCAGCTAGTATGACAAGGCTGGGCCCTAGAGATCATAGTCAGGCTGTGAGCAAGAGTAGGCCTCCACTGGGAAATAACCAAATAGAAAGTCCCCGACTGGCAAGCAAAGTCAGTTCTTAGAATATATTGATGCAGACGTAAGATAAGCCTGACCTTGATAAAAGACCCTGATAGCAGCATAAGCGATTAACTGCATAACTGCAGGAAGCTAGACTAACTACAAGACTAGTCTGAAGTCAGCTAATGTTGTAAACAAGTAACTTGCAGCTTATTGTAGATTGGTTCTTTGCTACCTGCCAATGGAATGGAAAATAACAAGTATTACAACCCAATCCCTGAGTGGATTGAGACATACTTAATCTATTGCTAAGAGAAGCCTTTCTAGGATTAGGGGAAAAAGGTAAATTAGAAGCCCCCAGGGGCTGCCCTGTTTGAAACTCTCTGTGAATCTGTCAAGGCCTTATCGGATGCCCTGGGCTGGTCGGTTCCCTGATTGCAACTCACCTACAGGGTGGAAATGGGTCTCCCCATTCTTTTGTTGGTAGGTGATTTCTTCCCATGCTTTGAGAGTGTAGCAGCACATGCTTATTACTGCTATTGCTTTTAAGATCATAATCTTATTTATCCTGTCTGTCGTGTTACTCACTGTGTCTCTCCTATACCAGATTTACATGCCGGCGAAGGAGGAACACAGAGCACGAATTGTCAACCTAACTAAATGAAATAGGATATTTAAGCATTTTCCTTGTCCAGTTGCTCTCTTTCTCACCACTGAGACCATAAATTATGAACTACCTGTGCACCAGCACAGGACACCTTCCCTAATAATTCTCAACATTCTGTTAGCTTTTTTGACTGCCGCTGCACATTGAGTGGATGTTCTCAGAGAACTATCCACAATAATTCCAAGATCGCTTTCTTGAGTGGTATCAGCTAATTTTAGACCCAATCATTTTATATGTATAGTTGGGATTATGTTTTTCAATAGGCATTACTTTGCATTTATCAACATTGAATTTCATCTGCCATTTTGTTGCCCACTCACCCAGTTTTGTGAGCTCCCTTTGTAACTCTTCACAATCTGCTTTGGGCTTAACTATCTTGAGTAGTTTTGTATCATCTGCATATTTTGCCACCTCAGTGTTTACCCCTTTTTCCAGATCATTTATGAATATTTGAACAGTACTGATCCCAGTACAGACCCTGGGGGACATCATATTTACCTTTTTCTATCTTGGAAACTGACCATTTATTCTTATCCTTTGTTTCCTATCTTTTAACCAGTTACTGATCCAGGAGAGAACCTTCCCTCTTATCCCATGACAGCTTACTTAGCTTAAGAGCCTTTTAAGGGACCTTGTCAAAGGATTTCTGAAAAATCTAAGTACACTATATCCAGTGGATCACCCTTGTCCACGTTGCTTGTTGGTCCCCCTCATAGAATTCTAGTAGATTGGTGAGGTATGATTTCCTTTACAAAAACCATGTTGACTTTCCCCCAACAAATCGTATTCATCTTTGTGTCTGATAATTCTGTTCTTTACTATAGTTTCAACCAATTTGCCTGGTACTGAAGTTAGGCTTACTAGCCTGTAATTGTCAGGATTATGTCTGGAGCCTTTTCAAAAAATTGGCATCACATTAGCTATCCTCCAGTCATCTGGGACAGAAGCTGATTTAAATGATAGGTTATATGCTATGGTTAATAGTTCTACCATTTCACATTTTAATTCCTTCATAACTCGTGGGTAAATATAATCTTTTCCTCGTGACTTATTACTGTTTAATTTATCAAGTTGTTTCTAATGGTATCTAATGACACCTCAGTCTGGAACAGTTCCTCAGATTTGTCACCTAAAAAGAATGGATCAGGTTTGGGAATCTCTCTCACAACCTCAGTCGTGAAGACCAATGCAAATAATTCATTTAATTTCTATGCAATAGCCTTATCTTCCTTACATGCTCCTTTCGCACATCCAGGGGCCCCACTGGGTTTTTTGCTTCCTGTTTCTGATGTATTTTTTAAAAATTGCTGTCACTTTTTGATCTTTGTTTAGCTGTTCTTCAAATTCTTTTTTGGCTTTCCTAATTATATTTCTACATTTCACTTGCTAGAGTTTATGCACCTTTCTATCTTCCTCAAGAGGATTTAATTTCCACTTCTTAACAGATGCCTTTTTGCCTCTAACTGCTTCTTATACTCGGTTGCTTAGTCACAGTGGCATTTTTTTGATTCTGTAACTATGCTTTTTTTAATTTGGAGTATACATTTAAATTGATCCTCTATTATAGTGTCTTTAAAAAGTTTCCATGCAGCTTGCAGGGATTCACTTTTGGCACTGTTCCTTTTCATTTCTGTTTAACTAACTTCCTCATTTTTGTGTAGTTTCTCTTTCTGAAATTAAATGCTAATGTTGTGGGCTGCTTTGGTGTTCCCCCCCCAACAGGGATGTTACATTGTATTATGCTTCCCCAATTAAACTCAAGCTTTGCAACAGCAATCATTTCCTTTTTCTAGAGAATATCCCTTAAGAAATGTAAGGGTAAAAGCTGCCTTTCTAAGGAAGTTAGAGATGGATGAGGACAGGAGTCAAAAACAGGCTCATAATAGTGCCTCGTCGTAAATCTGTTTCTGTGGTGCAGTGTTTTTGTATGCAGTCTCTTCATCTCAGTGATAACTGGGATTTGGAAAATAGGACTGATGGGGTCCCAGGTCTCTTGTGAGGATACAGGCTCCTGTTTTGCAGATTCCAAGGGTGTGGCAGAGTTGTGCTCTCATTAAGGGATTTATATGGTGATCTTTGAGTGGCTGGAGCTGATACAAGAGCATGTGGTGAAAGAGAGCTGTGCTGGAGACAGTGCTCAGGACTCATTCTCCCAGGAAGGAGAAGAGAGACACAATACCACTGCCCCGAAACATCTGCTTGCAGGAAACCTCCAGCAAACATGGCTAAGAGCCACTATTTTTTAATTGATTAATTAGCAGAGGAGTTGGCAACCCATTCCAGCAGTGGTCCTGAAAACTTCTGTGCTGGGTACTTTGGGCCCTCCTCCCTTGCTGAATATTAATGATGAGTCTCTGTGATGGTCCCTAGTTTCTATCTGTTGTTACCACCCTTGTACCTTGTGGTTTGAACAAAGCATCCTCAGCCATTACCTTGTCATCCCACCCTTATATTAACAAAGCCTCTGTGTGTTTCTGTACCACCTTATTAGGAATTTGTTTACATAGTTCCTTGAGAACTCTGTGTGCTCCTGGACCGTCCTCTGAGGTCCAGAATGTACTTTCTTGCTTAGCTGATACCTAGTGTTACTTTTCTGACAAGCCCTACTTTGGTTCACAGCCTTACTTTGGTTCATACTTTTAGCTATGTCTAGGACTCCAGCAGGGCCTACACTGGAACATTTGCCTGAAAAAGATGGGAAACATTAAAGCATCCCAGTATAGTCAGGAAGCATAGTGGAGACCTGCAAGACCTGCTTTTCACCTACCTGCAGCTCTATTCTGTTAGGAACTTCTGTAAAACAGCAGCTGAGCTGCAAGTACACACAGCTCTTGCTCTGTGTTGCCTTGATCAAGTTTGTTTTCATTCCAAAATTCAGATCTTTGAGGCAGTCAAACAACAGAAAAGAACAAGTCTTGGAAAATCTCCTCTCCCTGCCCCTTCATGTAAATCTCCCACCAAGAGAGCCCAGGATGGGGATTCTACTATCACATTATTAGCAAGCCCACTAGCGACACTTTCTCATTAGCTAGTGAAATGGGCAGTGATGCTGCTGAGCGGGAAGCTGGGAACAGCAGCAGCACTACAGAGGACTGTCAGCAGCAGATGATGCATTCTTTTTTTGAACCCCTGAGGTATCGAGGCACTGGCAATATTAGAATACCAGGCCTGTGATTCTCCTATTGATGGGAGAGACACAGATATAGTTAGCTTATCACCAGGCATTTTTCTCTCAAGATTTCCAGCACGCAGACAAAAAGGAGACTATTGAATTCCCATGTTCAATGGTGCAGATTGTTTTGGTTTGAGTGCAGCTGGGAGAGAGAAGCAAGTTTGTTTACCTTTGTTCATGCATAGCTAGAAAAGTGTTGCTGACACACTCCCACTCAAGGGCCTTGCAGACTTCAGCTGGGGGGGAGGGGGAAAGAGCACTTAGGATACGTCTACGCTGCCGAGTGACGTCAACTTACTTAAAGTCGACCTTCAGCAGCCGATTTTTAGAAGTCGCAGCAGCATGTACACACTACACTGTTTGTTTAGGTTTCGTGCATCCACACCACGCTTATTTTGATTTTCAAAGCAGTGCACTGTGGGTTGCTATCCCACAGTGCAACTAGCTGCGGTGGCTGTTGGGACCAGTGTCATCGTCCCATGATGTAACGCTGCTTCCCCTTCCCTTCTTCCCCCAAACAAACAGGAAAACTATTTTTGCGCCATTTGTTTAACTCCCCGTGCTCCCTATTGCTGCGGAGACATGGAGGCAGCTCAACTCTGCACTCTTATTGTGAGTGTCACAAATACATCATGGCTTATCATCGAGTATTTTCAAAGTAGAACAAGAAGCTGAAGCACAGGCAACAGCGATGCCACTGAGGCTGCCTTGCTACAAGCCATCGAGTGGAACAATTCCCGATTGCTGCAGGCTGTAACGCGTTACCTGCAGTCCGTGGAGCACCGGCTGTGGTCTAGGGAAACAAGCACAGACTGGTGGGACCACATCATTACGCAGCTCTGGGATGATGCAAAACTTTTTTATGTGAAAGGCAACTTTCCTCGAACTGTGCTCGGAGCTGGCCCCATCCCTAAAGCATGTGAATACTCATTTGAGACAAGCTCTGACGGTGGAGAAGAGAGTTGCTATCACTCTGTGGAAGCTAGCAACCCCTGACTGTTACCACTCGGTTGGGAATCAATTTAGAGTCAGTAAAACTACAATGGGCACCACCATGATTCAATATTCAGGTCCAACAATAGACTTCTGCTATGAAGGGTAGTGACTTTGGGAAATGTGCAGGACGTAGTGGACGCATTTGCCACGATGGGGTTCCCAAACTGCAGGGGGTCATTGATGGGACGTACATCCCTATCTTAGTGCCTGCCCACCTAGCAACTGAGTACATAAACCAGAAGTGGTACTTTTCCATGGTCCTGTGGAGCCTTGTGGAGCACCAGGGTCATTTCACAGACATCTACATGGGGTGGTCTGGGAAAGTAAATGATGTGCACGTATTTCATAATTTGGGGCTGTTCTCTAATATGCATGTGGGCGCTTTTTTCCCCCGACCAAAAAATTCACATCAGGGGTGTGGAAATGCACAGTGATCCTGGGGGATCCTGCTTACCCCTTGCTCCTTTGGCTAGTGAAGCTGTAAACCAGGCATTTTGACAGCGACAAGGAGTGTTTTAATAACAGGTTACGCGGTTGCAGAATGGTAGTAGAATGTGCCTTTGGGCGTTTTAAGGGTAGATGGACAAATAGCCTCACTAGGCTGGACATGAGTGAAAGGAACCTTCCTTTGGTGATATCTGCATGCTGTGTTCTTCATAACGTGTGTGAAGCGAAGGGGGAGAGGTTTCCCCAGGGTTGGGCTGTGGAGGCAGAAAGACAGGCTGCCAATTACGAGCAGTCAGATGCCAGCAGCATGCTGAGAGCTAACCACAGAGCGCTTTGCATTTGGGAAGCTTTGAAAACCAGGTTCTGCAATGAGAGGCAAGACTGATTTCCATTCCTGTACGTTGTTTGCCTTTGCTGAACATCCCCCCCGCAATCGATATCTGTACCCGCCAAATCCCTCCAGAACAAAATATGATTTACTAAAGAAACGTGTTGAAATGATGCAAACTTTTATTTATGAACACGCAAGTCATGAGGGAAGCGGGAGAGTGTTCATTCACTGTCTCAAGGGGTAGGATGGTAGCTTGCTGGCCAGCTGTCAGTGGGACCGCCGCTGCTTTCTGCTCGCCTCCACCAGGGTGGAGGACAGCACATACTGCAGCCTGGCCAATCTCCTCCGAGACCTCTTGGGGGTGGGGGTGGGAAGGGCAGCAAAGCCATAGGCGGAGGAGCGTTATGGAGGGGCTGCAGCGGGACTCTGTCCTGCCTCCGCTCTTCCTGAAGCTCCACAAGCCACTGCAGCATGTCTGCCTGGTCCCGCATGATTCACAGCATCTCCTGCGTGGTACTGCATTGATCATGCTCCTGCATTTCTCTGTGACTCTCCCTGTCCATGTCCATATTCTGGGACAAGGTCAGCCGCCATGCTCTGAGCTCTGTCTCTGCGGCCACTGAGGTGTTCATAAGCTCGCCAAACATGTCGGCTCTTGGTTTTTTTTCCCCTCTTTCTAATCCGCGATAGTCTTTCCACAGCATTTCTTGAGGATGAGGCCAAGGCCGAGGTGTCTACAGAATGAAAAGAAATGCACAAGATTGCCATTGTTAGCAGAGTGAAGAAAATGATACAGCTGCAACAATGTAGACAATACTCCCCATGCAGTGCACGGGACAAACCCAGACCCTCATTCCATTCCTGACAGCCCAGAAGGATCTGCTCGCTGTGCCCTTACAGAGGGGATCCGTGGACAGCGGGGGAAGGGGGAGTATAGAGTCTCTGCTTAAACCAAATAAAAGTAATCAAAGCGACTGGGTAGGACACTACAATGGGGAATACAAAGGCACAGGGCATCTTCTGTATAGCTCTGGTATTTTAAACATGCGCAGTCTTCCCGTGGTGACTGAGCGATATCAGTCTCCTGAGGGTCACGCACGAGGAAAGGGAAGATTTGCTGCACGGAGTGGGGTACCAGCTGTGTTCCGCCATTATGCAGGCTCCCTCGATTGGTGTGGCAAAGTATCCTACTGTGGAGGGAAGAACAAGCCAGCCCTCCTCAGAAAATTTTTGCAAAGGATAACAGATTACCTACATGAAAGTTTCCGCGAGATATCAACTGATGATTATCGGAGCATATCTCAACACATAAATCAACTGTTCCCTGGGTAACCCCCCCAGTACAGTCACCGAAATGCCTGAAATGCCCTTCCTGCCCCTGCGCCCCCCAATGTAAAAGGACAGAACTGCTAAGAAGAAAAAAAATTCACCAGATGTGCCTTCCCCGGGATCATTATTTCTGTCCTGTGTGCTGCTGGACTGCTGGGGTCAGGAATATGTCCTGACTTCCAGGGAGAACAGACACCCTGCTCTCATGCACCCTGCTTTCCTCAGCCTCCTCCTCATCCACGGAGTCCTCATCATTGTCCATGGACTGTGACCTAGTGGAGGTATCAATGCTGTGGGGCAGCACCGTGGTGGGATCACCACCGAGAATTGCATGCACCTCATCGTAAAAGTGGCATGTTTTGGGCGAGGAGCCAGAATGGCTGTTAGCTTCCCTGGCTTTCTGATATGACTGATACAGCTCCTTGATCTTCACGCGGCACTGCTGCATGTCCCTGTTGTGTCCCTTCTCCAGCATGCCCTAGGATATCTTCCCACAAATGTCCAGATTCCTTTTGCTGGCTCTGAGCTGAGCCAGAATGGACTCCTCGCCCCATAGACCGATGAGATCTAAGACCTCTGGTCAACTCCCTGCTGGAGCGTGTTTGGGCTTTGCATTAGCTATGAGGAGTACAGTGACAAAGCTCTCCCCATGCTGGCTGCACAGGAAATGAAAATTCAAATCTTCCCAGGGCTTGAGAGGAGGGGACATTTCCTGGTAGCGTGACCACAGTACAGCACAGCGCGAATGTCCAGAGCGGTCACAACATGGCATTGTGGGATACCTCCCGGAGGCCAATAGTCGATTTCAGTGAAGTTGTGTCTACACTGACACTAAATCGAACTAATACATTTGAATTAGGTGCTACACCACTTGCAGAGGTGGTCTTATTAAGTCGACTTTTGCTGCAACTTAAGTCAACTTAACAGTAGTGCCAGTGTAGACGCAGGTGTTCAGAGACTGATGTAAGTGACTTTACGTCAACCTCTGTCACCAGTGTAGACCAGGCCTTACTTGTAGTTTGCTCCCAGAGCTTTTGAAACAAATGCTCACCATGTCACCATGTTTCTGCAGTAAGACAAGCATTGATAACTCACCAGTAAATATTTATAAAAGTAACTGTTCAGCAGGATGAATCCAGTGAGGTGCAGGGTGTTATAGGCTGCTGGAATCTGGAGAAAACAAGTCACCCTTGGCTCATCTGGGTTTGGATATCTGTGATCCTAGTGAGCAGGCCAGAGCAAACGGCGATTTAAAAGACTGCAGCTTTGCTGAGAAGGTACGACCATGTCCTTGTGTTTAACAAGTCTTTAGCGCTCAGTGCTACACAGGCAGTATGTCTTGGCATAGCTATTAGGGTGAATCATTCACTCCTCAGGACAATGCCTTCCTGAGGTAGCTATAAATCAAATCCGCTATGCCATGGTTTTAGCTACAATCTCTGTAAGAAGGTCCTTTTAGTTCTGTTTAATCCTATTCCTTGTCATTTTATGCTTCCTGACTTTCTGGATGACTCGAAAACATGCTGCAGTTGCAAATGCATCATTGTAGGAAGGTCATTGTACTTCCATTTCCTTCATGGCATTTCTGACTTCCCTAGTTTCTGAATTGCTGACCTGCCCACATGGCTTTTGTTTTGAACTCTGTAACACATGACAACACTCTGAAGAACTTGCCTCAGCGGCAAATGACTATTCCTGTTAGATATGTGATGTCTCTAAGAGCCAGATCTAGATGAGAAGGGTTTATGATAGAGACCCCACATCAAACCTTAATATAATATGACATTTGTATGAGCCTCATGTGATCAGGCAACCAAATGATGGGGCTAGTCTCAATAGCATCCACCTCCACCGAGTTCCAAAGAGTGTTTTCCCAAACAGACGACCTATCAGACACGTTTGTCCATTGCTGTGCACATTGCCCAGGAGATTGTTGTTCTCATGGACTCATCAATGCATTTGCAAAAGGTGTGAGATTTAGTGGGGACCAGCACTTTATTCAAGCTAGTCGTTCGGTTTAAAATCAGAACAGAGGGAGAGAGCGAATGCAGTAAATCAGCTTAAACAAATTTTACAGAGTCGCAGGTTAGAGCAATGCTCTATGGAAAGATCGGGAGAGGACTCAATGGGCTTATCTATGCTTGAAATGCAACAGCAGCACAGCTGCAGCACTTGAGTGTAGATACTTCTTAAAGCAAGTGGGGGAGGGGGTCGCCCATCGGCGGAGTTAATTCCACCTCCCTGAGAGGTGCTAGCTGGGTCGACAGAGGAATTCTTCTGTCAACCAAGCACTGTCTACATGGGGACTTCGGTTGGCTTAACCATGCTGCTCAGAGGTGTCCTTTTTTTCACACCCCCAAGCTACGGAGCTGGGTCAATCTAAGCCAGGTCTACACTCAAAAGTTAACTCAACCCCCAGACATCATTTAGAAAAGTGAAAAATCCACACCTCTGAGTGATATGCTTAGGGCAACCTAACCCTTGGTATAAACAGCGCTGGGTCTTCCTCTGTCGACCTACCTACCACCTCCCGCTGCTGGGAGGGGGAAGATTTATGCGCCATGCAGGTTCCCCGGTGGCTGAGGAGGCAGTAGCTGCCACTCAGATTTCCTGGTCACTTGGACTCACCAGGTTGATCACTGATGGACACGGGAAGAAAGTAGTAGTTACCGTCTCCTCAGTCACCTGGGAACCTGCATGACACACATAAAAACTCAGCGCAGGAAGGCAACATTCTCCTATTCCTCTGCCTGCCTCTGCCTGCCTGGGCAGCTGCTCTGTTCCTCTCCACCACGCCAGGCTACCACCATCCGTG